>OY482670.1:66806123-66998454 GCA_960531455.1 Urophora cardui | reverse complement strand
TATTATTATTATTATTATTATTATTATTATTATTATTATTATTATTATTATTATTATTATTATTATTATTATTATTATTATTATTATTATTATTATTATTATTATTATTATTATTATTATTATTATTATTATTATTATTATTATTATTATTATTATTATTATTATTATTATTATTATTATTATTATTATTATTATTATTATTATTATTATTATTATTATTATTATTATTATTATTATATTATTATTATTATTATTATTATTATTATTATTATTATTATTATTATTATTATTATTATTATTATTATTATTATTATTATTATTATTATTATTATTATTATTATTAGTATTATTATTATTATTATTATTATTATTATTATTATTATTATTATATTATTATTATTATTATTATTATTATTATTATTATTATTATTATTATTATTATTATTATTATTATTATTATTATTATTATTATTATTATTATTATTATTATTAGTATTATTATTAGTATTATTATTATTATTATTATTATTATTATTATTATTATTATTATTATTATTATTATTATTATTATTATTATTATTATTATTATTATTATTATTATTATTATTATTATTATTATTATTATTATTATTATTATTATTATTATTATTATTATTATTATTATTATTATTATTATTATTATTATTATTATTATTATTATTATTATTATTATTATTATTATTATTATTATTATTATTATTATTATTATTATTATTATTATTATTATTATTATTATTATTATTATTATTATTATTATTATTATTATTATTATTATTATTATTATTATTATTATTATTATTATTATTATTATTATTATTATTATTATTATTATTATTATATTATTATTATTATTATTATTATTATTATTATTATTATTATTATTATTATTATTATTATTATTATTATTATTATTATTATTATTATTATTATTATTATTATTATTATTATTATTATTATTATTATTATTATTATTATTATTATTATTATTATTATTATTATTATTATTATTATTATTATTATTATTATTATTATTATTATTATTATTATTATTATTATTATTATTATTATTATTATTATTATTATTATTATTATTATTATTATTATTATTATTATTATTATTATTATTATTATTATTATTATTATTATTATTATTATTATTATTATTATTATTATTATTATTATTATTATTATTATTATTATTATTATTATTATTATTATTATTATTATTATTATTATTATTATTATTATTATTATTATTATTATTATTATTATTATTATTATTATTATTATTATTATTATTATTATTATTATTATTATTATTATTATTATTATTATTATTATTATTATTATTATTATTATTATTATTATTATTATTATTATTATTATTATTATTATTATTATTATTATTATTATTATTATTATTATTATTATTATTATTATTATTATTATTATTATTATTATTATTATTATTATTATTATTATTATTATTATTATTATTATTATTATTATTATTATTATTATTATTATTATTATTATTATTATTATTATTATTATTATTATTATTATTATTATTATTATTATTATTATTATTATTATTATTATTATTATTATTATTATTATTATTATTATTATTATTATTATTATTATTATTATTATTATTATTATTATTATTATTATTATTATTATTATTATTATTATTATTATTATTATTATTATTATTATTATTATTATTATTATTATTATTATTATTATTATTATTATTATTATTATTATTATTATTATTATTATTATTATTATTATTATTATTATTATTATTATTATTATTATTATTATTATTATTATTATTATTATTATTATTATTATTATTATTATTATTATTATTATTATTATTATTATTATTATTATTATTATTATTATTATTATTATTATTATTATTATTATTATTATTATTATTATTATTATTATTATTATTATTATTATTATTATTATTATTATTATTATTATTATTATTATTATTATTATTATTATTATTATTATTATTATTATTATTATTATTATTATTATTATTATTATTATTATTATTATTATTATTATTATTATTATTATTATTATTATTATTATTATTATTATTATTATTATTATTATTATTATTATTATTATTATTATTATTATTATTATTATTATTATTATTATTATTATTATTATTATTATTATTATTATTATTATTATTATTATTATTATTATTATTATTATTATTATTATTATTATTATTATTATTATTATTATTATTATTATTATTATTATTATTATTATTATTATTATTATTATTATTATTATTATTATTATTATTATTATTATTATTATTATTATTATTATTATTATTATTATTATTATTATTATTATTATTATTATTATTATTATTATTATTATTATTATTATTATTATTATTATTATTATTATTATTATTATTATTATTATTATTATTATTATTATTATTATTATTATTATTATTATTATTATTATTATTATTATTATTATTATTATTATTATTATTATTATTATTATTATTATTATTATTATTATTATTATTATTATTATTATTATTATTATTATTATTATTATTATTATTATTATTATTATTATTATTATTATTATTATTATTATTATTATTATTATTATTATTATTATTATTATTATTATTATTATTATTATTATTATTATTATTATTATTATTATTATTATTATTATTATTATTATTATTATTATTATTATTATTATTATTATTATTATTATTATTATTATTATTATTATTATTATTATTATTATTATTATTATTATTATTATTATTATTATTATTATTATTATTATTATTATTATTATTATTATTATTATTATTATTATTATTATTATTATTATTATTATTATTATTATTATTATTATTATTATTATTATTATTATTATTATTATTATTATTATTATTATTATTATTATTATTATTATTATTATTATTATTATTATTATTATTATTATTATTATTATTATTATTATTATTATTATTATTATTATTATTATTATTATTATTATTATTATTATTATTATTATTATTATTATTATTATTATTATTATTATTATTATTATTATTATTATTATTATTATTATTATTATTATTATTATTATTATTATTATTATTATTATTATTATTATTATTATTATTATTATTATTATTATTATTATTATTATTATTATTATTATTATTATTATTATTATTATTATTATTATTATTATTATTATTATTATTATTATTATTATTATTATTATTATTATTATTATTATTATTATTATTATTATTATTATTATTATTATTATTATTATTATTATTATTATTATTATTATTATTATTATTATTATTATTATTATTATTATTATTATTATTATTATTATTATTATTATTATTATTATTATTATTATTATTATTATTATTATTATTATTATTATTATTATTATTATTATTATTATTATTATTATTATTATTATTATTATTATTATTATTATTATTATTATTATTATTATTATTATTATTATTATTATTATTATTATTATTATTATTATTATTATTATTATTATTATTATTATTATTATTATTATTATTATTATTATTATTATTATTATTATTATTATTATTATTATTATTATTATTATTATTATTATTATTATTATTATTATTATTATTATTATTATTATTATTATTATTATTATTATTATTATTATTATTATTATTATTATTATTATTATTATTATTATTATTATTATTATTATTATTATTATTATTATTATTATTATTATTATTATTATTATTATTATTATTATTATTATTATTATTATTATTATTATTATTATTATTATTATTATTATTATTATTATTATTATTATTATTATTATTATTATTATTATTATTATTATTATTATTATTATTATTATTATTATTATTATTATTATTATTATTATTATTATTATTATTATTATTATTATTATTATTATTATTATTATTATTATTATTATTATTATTATTATTATTATTATTATTATTATTATTATTATTATTATTATTATTATTATTATTATTATTATTATTATTATTATTATTATTATTATTATTATTATTATTATTATTATTATTATTATTATTATTATTATTATTATTATTATTATTATTATTATTATTATTATTATTATTATTATTATTATTATTATTATTATTATTATTATTATTATTATTATTATTATTATTATTATTATTATTATTATTATTATTATTATTATTATTATTATTATTATTATTATTATTATTATTATTATTATTATTATTATTATTATTATTATTATTATTATTATTATTATTATTATTATTATTATTATTATTATTATTATTATTATTATTATTATTATTATTATTATTATTATTATTATTATTATTATTATTATTATTATTATTATTATTATTATTATTATTATTATTATTATTATTATTATTATTATTATTATTATTATTATAATGCACACAAGATGGGTATCAAATGAAAGTCCTTGGCTAGGGCTATCATTTGGTCGAGTTTAATTTCAATATATTGATCGATAACAGAGTTATCGATAAAAATGTAATGCATAAAAATTTCAATTAATGCACACAAAATTTGTATCAAATGAAAGTGCTTGGCAAGGGCTATCATTTGGTCGAGTTTTAATTTCGATATATTAATCGATAACAGAGTCATCGATAAAAATGTGGTGCATAAAAATTTCAATTAATGCACACAAGATGGGTATCAAATGAAAGCGCTTGGCTAGGGCTATCATTTGGTCGAGTTTTAATTTCGATATATTAATCGATAACAGAGTCATCGATAAAAATGTGGTGCATAAAAATAATTATTATAATATATATAATATATCCATCATCCTGTAATTGTTATTTAAAATCGAAAAAAATCTGATCGAAAAAATATCGATCTTTGAATAATTGTTATTGATGATGGAAAAATGTTTCCATTGCTCAATAATTGTTATGAGTGATTTTTATATTTATTTGTTATAATTGTTATAGTCTCTGTTGGTATTTGTATTTGTATTATTTTGTTTTTTTATTTTCCAACTCACCCGCTATGTGGAGTCTCACTTATTTTTGCTTTATATTTCAATTAAATACTGCGAACACTTAATTATATTGGTCCACTTTTCACTCCCGAGGTGGAAAGCACTTAAAGAACGCCTAAGGCGATTTATTCTGATTTTTTTAATTCTCGATATTGACTGAAATAAGCAATTAACTATGATACTTATTTCCGCGCCTGATACTTATTTCCGTTGCAAACATGCTTGTGTTTGTATATAATGCCTCTTTTAGGGCTTTGTTGGGAATACCGTCCACACCCGGTGCTTTTTTATCCTGCAAACTTTTAGCTACCTCCAGGAGTTCTTCTTCTGTAATAAGTAAAGGCCGTTCTTTGACTTGACCGCGTGGTATTTTTAGTGGCTCGTGTTTTGGAAATAAGCTCTCAATTATCTTGAGAAGGAACAATGAACATGTAGGCGGCTAGGTTTCACACTTGAACTTAGCCAGACATATTTTGTATGCTTTCCCCCATGGGTCGACGTTTGCTTCTTCACATAGTTTATTAAAACAGATTTTCTTGCTTTGGGCAAGGGCTTTTTTCAATACTTTTTGGTTGCTTGTTTTTCCGGCAGGGTAGGAATATGATGTATTGTGGAACGATCTTCCGTCATCCTTTGTCAATTTTGGTTTGGAGACAAACCGGTTTCGGCTAATATGCGCCATCTTCAGTGTCTTTTTTCGAAAAACCCGGTTTGTGTCCAAACCAAAATTGACAAGGGATGACTGAAGCTTTTTTCAATGTTTTCTTGCACTTTTTGAAGCACTCCCGTAGTTCTAGTTCGTTATTCCCTCACCTGTTTCTGTGGTATCTACGCCGTGCCGCAATACATAATTTTCTTTGCTATCTCATCATTCCACCAGTAAACCGGTCTGCTATGTGGATGAAAAGCGCCACGCCGCATTGTTGTATCGCAGGCTACAATCAACCTGTTTCCAATGTCAGCCACTATGGCTCTTTTTAACGATTTCTTTACGATCGGAGAAGTTTGGGTTGCTTTTCCGGCCGATTTCTTAATCTGGTTACCCACGCTATTTTCTTCTTGCTCGTATAGCGTCTTAATACCGCTCAACAGGTCTTTCATTGCCTGATTAATGTGCCTTTGCACTGACATCATGCTCTCCAGTGCTCTTATTTTTACTCCGAGATTTTGCCGCTTTTGGTGTTTGTAGAGGCACCAGACTCGGATTCAGTACACATGTTTGTGACCGCAGAATTATCGCATTCTAATGCTGGTCCAGCAACGCTTGACACCGAACTTTTACTCTTTGGTGGTGTTCTTGCCACTTTCGAATTCCTTTTAAAAGGGTTCTCCGGTGTAGGCACGCAGTTATTTCCCGAGGCCATGTTTATGTATTTATATATGTAATAATGTATGACAAAATCCGAATTGTGAATGAACTTATTTGTAATAATATATTGTTATGTATCTTTTAATGTTTTTCAAAATAAAACTAGACTCCCTGATGAAGACGAGAATACCGTCGAAACGCGTAGGAGGACAAAGGAAATATTCACCCTTATTACGGTTGTCGTCATCGACACTCACTCGACGGTGTCGGCGACGACTTATCAAAATCGGTATTACGTATGGTAAAGTCGATAACTTGTGACAACTATCTTTTTCTTCGGATATAGTTTTTATTGTATCATTCTTGGAGAATATGACAATTTTTATAAAATCTTAACCTAGTATACTATCGAAACATATTTGGTATCAGCTAAGTCGACGTCTACGGTCACTCGTTGCCATTTTCGTCGACGCTGCGTTTAATGGTGACAAGAAGAAAATTTAGTATGTATGCATTTTTTTTTTAAGTTTTATTACGGGAGTGTTAAAATTAGTAGAACTAACATCCGCAGAATATTTCCTGCTACTTTCATTGAAAAATTCCCACTAGTTTAAAAATAAATTGGGTGAGCGTACATACCGAAGCCGACCCAAAGGTTTTCAATGGGGTACGATACCAACTAATTTTTTACAATATTGAGAAGCAATCACCATTAAATTGAATGCCTTGGCACCTCCTTTAAGAGAGATTGAGGAGATAACTAATCTATTAAATATTTATGTACATACATATGTATATATTTCAACTAAAATTATTTTTCTTTTAAGCCTAGTACTGAGTTCACCGCCGTGAAATTTCACCAGCAACATGCATTTATTTTGCCGTGAATTGTTTCAAGAAAAATTTGTTGTCAAATGAGAATAAATGCCAAAACGAAAACTGAGCAAATGTAAAAAAAAATAATTTGGAGCATCGCCTCAGAAACAACTTTGGCCAATAAAAAAATCTGATACAAAATATAAATTTCAATTTCAACATATGTCACTTTTCACTCGAAAATAAATGACATTGTATATTTAATTTGGCGTGAAAAAATGTTGCTGGCATGATGTTGCTAGCATGTTGCGCAACGTTTCCACGGCAGGAACTCAGTACAACTTTGTCACAACCAGTTTTTTTGTATGGATTTTGACAGCAGTTTCACGTGAAACTCGAACTCAGTACTATGCTTTATTTCTTAATTACTCGAGCACTTCATTGCTATTCATCGCTAAAACTTGATGAATCATATGCAAAATACATTTATAATAATGAAATAAATTAACAAAAAGCACAAATAAAAAATACGGAAAAAATTGCGCACAGATTGTAAATAAAATCCAACAGCTAGTGCAGAAATTGTAGGGATGGTACTTTCGCCATTCGGTTTACCGATAAACAGTCGACGTCGCACAGTGGTTCAGCCGCGGAAAAAATTTATTTTTTTCAATACCTAATATTCAGATTCTAATGATGTAGTCTTATAAAAAGATGTCCAAATATGAGCAATTCATGACTACTTTGCAAAAAGTTGATTTTTTTTTTACAAAATAATGGTATCAGAAGTCAGAAAAATTTTATTCAACAAAAACTGCTTGAAATTTTTGCTAACTTTAGCTATAAATTTTCCTTATAACTTATATATATCTCTATTGTCCCTGTTGTGAGTTTAAAAGAAAATATAGCACTTCCTTGACTAATTAAAGAAAAAATCAGTGCAATCGGCCAAATATTAAAAAAAATATAGGCCAGCAAAAATGGTACTTCATAAATGCTACCTTTTCTAACTTCGATGGACAAAAAGTTTGTGTGCTACGGCGTGCTACACTCGCTAACTGTAATAAGATGAAAGTTTGGAATGTCTTCTATCGATTTCTGTAAAAAAATTTTTCCCATATTTTCCCCAATCGATGTAAACTTGATTTAAATGTCGAAAGTCCCATCAAATTTCGATAACATTGACAAAATGTAGCATGCTTTTAGGCTCATGCGTATATATTAACGTTTACATATTGTGAAATTTTTTTGTTTACGAATATGAAGGCACAGAGAGGATTAGATAAAAATGCAGATTGGTAAATTATACACCTAATTTGTTAGAATCAATGGTAATGCAAACAAAAATAACGATAAACACATTCGTCATAACATTGCGGTTTGCAAACAACAATAGCAACAAACACATTTGTTTAAACATTTTACCAGCTTTTTTTAAGGTATTAGATGAAAAAAAATTGTTATCCCGACGAAATTGTAATAACAGAAACATATGCTGCTGTTAATTTGCAAAGTTTACTTGATCACACAACAAGAAGATTTATTGATTGAATGCATTCGCAGTTTGGAGCCGGCATAAAACTGTAGATCCACCCAATTATGTAGGAAAAACAAAAAAAGCACACCTCGATTTGGGAGAGAAGCTCGACAATAAAACTTGTCAGAGTTATAATAGCGCCATTGTATTATTATTATTATGTAAGTAAAAGACAATATTATAGTTGTAAAATCCATAATGATATTTCTTGTGATTAAATTATGTTTGCAGGCCAAAAACAACACCAGATCAGTACGAAAAATTATATAAAATTATGGGCGCCAAAAGAGACTAAAGAAAGAAATGATGGAGTTTTGGGAGCAGGCTGCAAGTGCGTTAAATGCACTTGGTCTATCAGCAAAGGATGGCAATACATGGAGAAAGGTAAGGTATTACCTACAATGAATAAAGATAATAGCGCATAACCATAGTCAAAATAAAGTCGGCTCTAAATAAGTTAAGGTCGACTTTAACTTAAAGTGTTATTTATCGTCGTCATAGTCGATTTAATATAGACTTTTACTCTTAAAGTCGACTTTAAATTTAAAGTTGCTAAAAGCTGGTACTAAACCTATTACCAAGCCGTCAAGAACGAATGAAATACTCTTTTTTGGTAAATTTTCGATGTGCGAATATTAAGCAAGCATTGATCACGATTTCGAAATCATTAACGATGAAAGTATATAAGAATAGATTCAATCCATTCGATTCAGAGGAGGAGGATTTTTATTCTCGCTACAGATTTGACAAAATTACTGCATAGTTCCTAATTCAAACATTTCTTGCCTTAAAGAGAAAAAGCGTTAAATGACTAATAGTATAAATGTTACATTTATTTTAATACTGCTTTTATATTTGCGTCCATCTTATTTTGGTTTTATTATTGAAATGAAAATGAAATACACAAGCCCAATACCAGCTGATGTAAATTTGTGGATGGGTGGTGGAATAATCGATATGTTGTGCAATCGATTTTAAATATACTACGTTTATACGTTGGCATAAGGACTGGTACAGGAAGTTTTGCAAATTTATAACTCCCCATAAAATGTTTAATAATGATACAGTAGGCTTCGGAAAAAAATTTTTTGAACTATTGTTTTATAACATTTTCAAAACAGTTTCAGTTTTTAAAGTCAAGAAAATAGTGAGAAAAAAAATGAGTTTGATCGAAGACCTTCGAAAAAAAATTGTGCACATTTGGACTAACAATCCTAATATAAGTTACAAAAAGCTTTCTAAACTTAGTAAATCCTCTTATGACACTGCTCGAAGGACGGTTTTACGCTTAATGGAATATGGTTCACTGAAAGATAAACCGAGAATTGGCCGTCCAAAAGGCTCAGCAGACGCCCAGCTTGAGAAAAATGTACTACCCATAATTAGGAAGAACCGCTCCATGTCAACAAGAGATGTCGTCAAAAAAGCTAAAACCACACATGTGCAGGTAATTCGTATCAAGAACAGAAATGGTATCAAAACATATAAAAATAAAAAAGTTCCAAAACGAAGCGAGAAACAGTTCGCAAAGAGCATTTCTCTTGCACGCAAGTTGTATGAAACGCGATTAGCAAACAAAAATTTTTGCGTGGTTATGGATGATGAAACCTATCTAAAAATGGACCTGAGGACATTACCGGGTAACCAGTCAAGTTGGGGGAGAAACTCCCGCTCTCTCAATTCCCCAGAGATGATATAAATAGGGTCATAAATTTTGAAAAGAGGTTTAAGATAGAGCTTGGGGACAAAAAATCATGGAACGTCTCTAGTGTTGAGAGTTACCTACAATCTCATCACTTAATATGGTACACGGACGGCTCGAAAACACCTGAGGGTATTGGAGCTGGTATATTTGGCCCAGGGTCAAAGATTTCCCTACCCATGGGAGTTTATCCGAGCATATTCCAAGCGGAGGTGTATGCCATAAGTGAGTGCGCAGGCATGTTACTGCGACGTGGGTACTCGAATGAAAGAATAATCATACTAAGTGATAGTCAGGCCGCACTTAAAGCAATTTCTTATTTCGTGATAAAATCAACGACTGTGCTTGAGTGCGTAAATAGGTTAAACGAACTGGCAACTCGGAACTCTATCCTATTGGCCTGGGTTCCAGGCCATAGAGGGATAGAGGGTAATGAGCAGGCGGATAGCCTGGCCAGGCAGGCAGCGGCTTCCAAACCAATAGGTCCTGAGCCATTCATAGCAATAGGCCCACATACTATCAGGAATGAGCTTAGGAATGAGGAAAGGGTGCTAAGGGAACAGTACTGGCGCCAAACAGATGGAATGCGTCAGGCGAAGGCACTAATGGGAGGGTATAATATAAGTCCATTCAAAGGGCTGCGGAACCTCACTAAGAATAAACTGAGAATGCTGACATGAATTCTCACAGGACACTGCAGGCTTAGGAAACATATGCATAGACTAGGTATCCTGTCAGGCAGTCTGTGCCGCTTCTGTGACAGAGAAGATGAGTGTGCAGAGCATATACTGGTCGAGTGTGATGCCATTGCAAGGAAGCGTGAAAGATTCCTGGGAACGCCTTGGCCAGGTCAGGGACAAATTCAGTCTCTAAAGCCGAGCGATATCCTTCGATTACTGGAGGAGCTCGGGTTAGATGAAGTAATGTAATCAAGAAGAGGGTACAATAGATCTAGTGGTCGCAGTACAATCCTCAATGAAATCTAACCAGTTTTATTGTCTGCAGCCGGGAGAAGACATTCCAGATTCGGAAAAACCCATTTGTAGAAAAGTTTTAATTTGGCAAGCCATTTGTGAATGTGGTCAAAGATCCACACCGTTCTTCACAATGGGGCCCATTAATACTGAAATTTACGTGAAGGAGTGTCTTTAGAAACGCCTTCGTCCCTTCCTACGTCACCATGATGGTCCAACACTTTTTTGGCCGGATTTGGCTCCAGCACATTACGCCAATGTTATCCAGCAATGGTTCCAGAGTAACAATGTACAATATGTTAGCAGAGATTTAAACCCACCAAATGTGCCTGAGCTACGGCCAATTGAGCGATATTGGGCTCTAATGAAAGCCAAACTACTAAAGATGGGGAAACCCACAACAACTGTAGAAGAGATAAAAATATTGTGGCAAAAAGCATCGAAACAGATGGATAAGAACGTTGTACAGAACCTGATGAGGGGTATTCCAGGAAAAGTTCGAGCATACGGACAGAAGCGAATTAATTGAGATAATTTTTTTTTTGTATGTTATTACATTATTGTATTTAACTATTAATAAAATCAGAAATAGTAACAAAGCAGCAATATGCAGGCAGTGATCATTTTTTAATTTGCAAAACTTTCTGTACCAGTCCTTATTCATGAAATCGTTTCATGAATTTTCGATGCATAAACGAATTTTCATGAATTTAATTATTCACGAAAATTATCCATGAATTTCGCCATCATTTCATGAAATTATGAAGTACAAGTCCGGCAACGCCAAACAAACAGGTGTTCATTCAGTCAAGGCAGATTTAACAGGTAGGCTCGCTGGCGAATTCAGAAATGTCCAATGTATTCTGTTATTGTTATTGGTAGTGTAATGTCAAAATTATATTTCGCCGTGGTTAAATTCTGAATTCGCTTAGGACTCGCGCATTTCCATTGGCCATGATGTGAATTCGCTTAGACATTACACTCTACCTTTGTAAATAAAAAATGTAGTTTCAGAATTCGCCACCGACTCTACCTGGTAAATCTGCCTTTACAGCTGATGTCGTTAGAACGTTCCCACTTTTTAAAAAAGCTGAATTTTATGAGTTCATAAATTCTGTAATGAGACCATTTTCGAATTCATTACACTCTACCTTTGTAAATAAAAAATGTAGTTTCAGAATTCGCCACCGACTCTACCTGGTAAATCTGCCTTTACAGCTGATGTCGTTAGAACGTTCCCACTTTTTAAAAAAGCTGAATTTTATGAGTTCATAAATGCTGTAATGGGACCATTTTCGAATTCATGAAATTAAGAGTTCACGAATTCTGCCGTATAAATGTAGTAATAGAAATATTCTGCAATAAATGTCGCCTTTTTCACAATGGTAAACCATGAAATGTAGCCTCAAACTTTGTATTACTCTTTTCTTTCGTAAAAACCACATTTTAATGAAAATTTATTGACTTATTTTAGATAACTTGTTTAAAAAGTTTTTATCATTTCTGATCGCGATATATTTCGTTCAACACTCCATCACTAATTTTGGAGCGTTGCTACTTCAGTGTGTTTGCCACTCAGTAAAGTCGATATTAGTTAGCACCATGTACTAACTTGACTATGACAATACTAAAAATAAAGTCGACTTTATCTTTTTAGCAATCTACTAACTAAAGCCGACTTTATTGCTTGACTATGGCTACGCGCTAATAAATCTAACGTTTTCTTACAGGTGTATATTGACTGGAAATGCTATATAAAGCGCAAATTATTAAAAAACAAAAAAGAAAGGATGAGCACCGGTGGAGATCCATGTCGTTTGCAGCGAATTAGTCCACTTGAGGAGAAGATGATAGAGCAGACAAGGAGAGCGTTTCTTCCCACCTTCCGCAAAAATATCTAGGACATACTTGAAAGCGTCCTTGTTAAGCCTAAAGTTTTTTTGAATCTAAATAAATAAATGATTTAGTTATTTAGTAAAATTTACCACTTTTACCTCAATTTCTTACATATGGTCACTCATCTCATATGGATTACACGCATCGCGTAATTTTCTCCTTTCCATTCTTACCACAGCATTATCGGATGCATTTCGAAATCCTTCTCAAGTAATATTGCTGCCGCTAATGATTCCATTTATTATAAATATTTTATTAAAAATACGATTAAATTTGTTTATTTTTAATTAAACAACAATATTCTTTTTGTTTCAGTTTCACACATTCCAAAGCAAACATCTGATTCCGAAAAGTTGGCAGCCTTCCTCTTCGTTCGATTTGTGCGAAATACCCAGCTGCGATTTATGCGGAATGCGGAAACGTAACCGAAATGCAGAATAGGGGTGATTATATTGGAAAGCGGATGATAAAAATATGTTGGCGACACAAATTTAGTTTAATACCTTTGCTTTAGCCACATAAAAAATTATTAACTAAATCAGCGATCGAATTTCGAAGTATAAATGAAAAAGTTATTTGAGATAAATTGAAGAGAAAAGTCAAGGGTTGCTAAACTCCGCCACAGAAATAATCCAAGAACAACATCTGATTAGAAAACGTCACTTATATGGCGTTGCGGACGTTACATTTTTTGTCTATGATACATATAGTACATATGTATACACATTTTCATATTCATGATAATCAGTAACTAATATCGCCAGAGTGATGAAATTTCATCCGTGTACTGACCTCGTTATAAAGAAATATGCAAAAGTTTAAAAAATGGTGGCACTCATTAAGGGACAAATTTTCAAAGTTTTCTAAGTCATAACTCAGACACCGTAGGAGATATATTGATGAAATTTCGTACGCGCAATAAACTTGCTAAGACAAATGTTTAGGCTAAAAATTGTCCAAATCGGTTGACTTTTATATATTGGTATTATAAAAGGGCCTAATAAAAAAATTTTATTCGATATCTTGGTCAAATATTACGATTACTGATTGAAAATTGGTGGTATGAGTCCCACTATAGACGTAAAACAAAAAACATAAACAGTTTTAACAATGGACGTTTTTATACAAAGGAACCTATAAGACTTTGGGGTCCATAACTCGACCAATAACTGAGATATTACGACGAAACTTGTAATACATGTGCAAAAACCAGAGTTCGCAAATAAACTGAACCCTACGGAAACGCTACGCCAAAAAGAACACTTAGAGCCTATACACACTTGCGATTCAATCGATTTAGTCGAATTGTGCTGTTGTGTGCAAATCCAACTGTTTCAGTTGTTCGACTAATTGAATGTAGTGTGAATGCTTCCATACATTCCCATGCAAATCAAAGCCCGACTAAATCGATTGAGTCGCAAGTGTGTATACAGCGTTGCCAATTTGAACCTTCTTTAAAGCCAGGCCACCTGAACCCAACTTTTTGAAAATATGCAATATTTGAACCTTTTTAAAAATTCGGGCCACTTTTGGTCCTTTTTAACTTTGAAAACTATAATTATTAAATAATTTTTAGTTTTTTCTTAAATATAAGAACAAAAAACTTCTTTGTTACTATTTTACTTTGCATTGGCAACTCTCAGTTTCGAAAGGTTTCTTATTTAATTTGTTTGCCAACACTACCCTTGAATACTTTGAAATTTGGGCTGTTCGTTAAGATAATGAAAACGCACGGAGCAGCCCAGACACACACAAAAACATACAGCGTTCGTTGATCCGTAGGAAAGTGCAAGAAATGTAGGAATTTTACCACAACTTACATTCTTTGCACTCATATTCGCTCTTTTTTGGTAAAAGTCCTACGGTACTTGCACTTTCCTACGGCTCAACGAACGCTATAACAGTTTTTTTTTTAATTCCTTGCCTTTCTCGGGTTATTCCGTCTGCTCAACCAACGATCATATTAACGCTGCTTTCGTGTAGAGAATATTTTAAATTCCATTTACTTTAAGCATTAAATAAACCGCAAAAATATATAAAAATGTGTTTTACCCAAAAAAAAAATTGGGGCCAGTTTTTTTAATTTTTTGGGCCACCTTTTGAAATTTTTGAGCGGCAACACTGTATACCAGAAATGCGCATACATATGTAGCTGATATTTTTTCGTCCTGAGAGGCAAAGAGTAAAGGGCAAGAGGATGCGATGAATATATACATACATACATATGTACATACATACATATGTACATACATACATATGTACATACATACATACGGCGAAGCTGCGGCGACTAAAGGAGCGCTAATTGTGTCAGATTTTCCCTTCTAAACATTGGTACGCCTAACAATTACCACTTCGCGTGGAACGGATACGTACAGGAGCTCGGCCTTCTGCATCCGTTACGGATACGTACAGGAGCTAGACCTCTTGCATCTGTCATCGTGCGTGCTACGGTGCTTTGGCCCCCGTAGACCACCTAACATTGTGAATTTTGAATGAAACGGATACGTACAGGAGCTAGGCCTCCTGCATCCGTCATCGCGCGTGGTGCGGAGCTATGGCCTCCGCAGACCACCTAAAATTGAACACTTAGAGTGGAACGGATACGTACAGGAGCTCGTCCTCCTGCGTTCGTTATGGACGGATACGTACAGGAGCTAGGCCTCCTGCATCCGACATCGCGCGTGGTGCGGAGCTTCGGCCTCCGCAGACCACCTAACACTGACCACTTTTATAAAAATACAAAAATACATGGGTGAAGCTTTCTAAGGCAGACTAAGGGCAATAACGCGACCATTACGGACTGCGAGCCTAGTGCTCAACCCACCTCCCGACGGTAGCTTGACGGTAGTACCGGGGGGTTCGGTACGATGACAGTAGGAGGTTTAGTTCGGGTTAGAGTCCCACACTGACGGGGTAAAGGCTTTCGATGCTTCCTCCTCGTAAAAAAAAAAAAAAAAAACATACATACATATGTACATACATATATATGTACATACATACAGATATGTACATTAAGCTGGTCCAGACCGCAGCAAAATTATGAGAGGGATTGTGTAAGAGAGCGCAGATCGATATGTGTTACAATGACGGTCTGATGCAAATGTCCACAGCCATATATACATATGTATACCCTACAAAGAATTTCAAATTAATCCGGAATGCTCTCGGGAACACAAAAATATCTGAACAGCTACTAAAGTCCTGCGTAAGCTCACTCGCTTTTCTTTGAACACTGTGTGATTCGGTGTCATTGCTAATGTTATGCTTGATTCGGTTTAAGAGACAGTCAGCACTTGCACGACAGTATATGCTAGCAGGAGTTGAGCGACAATGCAGTTCGCTCACTTCCATTTAGCCATGAGCACACAGGCTTGAGTATATTCTCTGTGCCTTGCGAGTATTGTGCGAGACAACAGTAAAAGCACTAGAAAAATAAACGAATCAACCGAATCATTCTAGTTTGTTTGAGTGCACATGAATGAAGGGAAGTAAAACGGTGCCTTTTGGTGTTTTTTTCGTTGCAAAAATCATAACTTTTGAACCAATAGAGATATTTCAAAGATTTAAACTGCATTTGAAAGGTAATTATTTGAACTTTTTGTGGTAGAAAATTCATAGGCCCACAATAATAGGGTGCCTCAAAATAACTCGTCAAAATTTAAAATTTTTATATGCAAAAACAAGAACCCAAAGGGGCGGTGTCATGCCCATTTTCAAAAGTTTTTCTGTTTTTTGTTTCCGGCCTATTGGACTCATGCCACAAAATTTTAATGAATTATCTTTATATTTGACAAAGATTTCGCTTACAATGGGTCATATTTATAAAAGCCAAGCATTTGCTTTTGCTTAAGATTTCTGAGCTTTTACTCAAATTTTGAAATTTGGTTCATACAAATTAAGTAATGTCAAATTTTCGAAATCCTGAGTAAAAGCATTTGCTTGGTTTTTATTAATACGGGCCAATGTTTCTATTAGGCCCCGTTATAGTTTCCATATATAAAATTGGGCGTGGTCGTCAACCGATTTTGCTAAAATTTTGAGCATGTATTACTACAAGCCATAAAAGTGTATACACTAAGTTTCATCGTAATATATCAATTATTTGTTGAGTTTTTGGCTCCGAAATGTCGTATATTCCTGATTCTAAACGGAACCGGTGCCACTCCTATTTTCGCAAATTTTTGAGCTTTTAGTGACTTCACATGAGGTACAGAATACAACCAATAAAAAGTACATTGTATATATATATATGTATTAAGGTGGAGTGAAAACATATGGAGATTTTTTTTTTGTTTTTTTTTTTGAACGTACCAGCAATAAAAAGTTGTCCTTATACGAGTTAATGAACCCCAAAAAATTTTATGGCGATAGGATGACGTTTTGAACCTTTGTGGGGCTGGGGGCACCTCTAATGCGAGTAGGCCAATAAAATTTTACAGGCTTATTTCTGGGCAAGAAAGGTGCCATCAGGCCCGTAGCTAGGGGGGGGGGGGCATTGTGGGGCAATGCCCTACCTTAAAATTAGAATGCCCTACCTTAAAAAGGCCAACAAGTGAGATGAATTATTATAACTAAATTTTTTGTCATAGCTTGAGATAAAAAATTATTGCGATTTCAATATATGATATGGAGAATCCCCCCTGCATCACATATATAATTAAATAAGACCATCGAATTTTTGTAGTTTGGTTAAAGGTTCATTCCGGCACTTTTCTGACAAAAACTAATCTCACTGTGAGCGAACAACACCAAAAGCGCGGAATCGATTTCTAAGGCTGTGTGCTAATCTAAAACATTTTACTCGATGGAAAAATGAGGTGTCTAAATTTTCTATGGTTATCGTTTAATCATTTTCGAGAGTTTTTTTCTCACCTTGAATTGCGTGCATACCTACAGGCGACCCACATACCAAATTTAAAGATCTCCACATCTAAATTGGAAGCTGTACCATCTTGTTGGCTTATTCTCAATGAGTATTGCTTATGTACTGTCACAATAATTATGTGTCAACAAATGGGTATTAAATGTACGGGGAATATTTTCCAACAGTCTCATGCCCACGCGTTGGAAAAAAGTCATTGGGGGTTGTAGAGGAGGTCCTCCTGATTCTAAATCCAAAAGTTCCGTCGACCGGAGATGTTGGTAAGTTGTAAAATTTACCAAACAAACCCCCAAAACTGCGTACGATTACCGAGGAAAGGCACTTATAAAAACATGTATATATGCGTGTAGAACATCTTTTTTCTTCGAAAGTCATTTTTCTCGGACCGTATTTCCTTAATGTAAAGCCGTCCCTTTCGGTAGACAGATGGAAATCTTAGCCAATGTACGTCACTAACCTAGAAAAAAGTGATATATATGCTGACTGATTTTGGAAGCCATGCCTCGATGCACATAGGTAGATTTTCAAGTTTTAAAATATAAATAAAATAAATATTTTATTGTCTACATCTATTCAAAATTGTTTAATGTAAAGTTTTAATAATTTGTGTTAAAAGTCGATTTTATTGAAAAATATATACAGTGACTCAAAAAAAAAATCATACGACATAGTTTTTAAATTTATTTCAAAGAATTCTGTCGAAAATTTTACTTTCTTATTTCGTTTAAAAATGTAGAAAATTTTTAAATAAAAATCGTTTTAAGCAGGATTTGTAAGCTTATGGAAAAAATTCGAAAAATCGTTGAAATTTCTCAAAGTGGATTAAAAATTTCAAAGCGAGGCCAGAATTTATAGAAGACTTTGAGGAGATTTTTAAGTGTGCTGTTATGTAGCCAACCAACTTTATTGTAAAATGTGCAATTCCCAATGCTGTGAAAATTCCGTCGATTTTAGAAATTTTTTTCTGTAGGGTGCGTGCCATATATGTATGTGAGACAGTTCCAATTAAAATTGCGAAAGGCCAATGAAAATTTTTAAAAAGTTGAATGTTGCATATTATGATATTAAAATTGAATGAGCTGCAAAACTGCATACTCAAAAATCTAAGCTTTAGGATCCATCACGATTACTTAAATGAAATGCTTTAAATAATGAATATTCACGTTGAAACTAGCACTTAAGATTATGTAAAAAAAACTAAAAAATTAACTTTAGATATGCTAAGTTTCGACCATCTGGGAGCAAGTGCAGAGTATGGGGTCGGGAAAAAGCGATGAATTATTGTTCTCCAGTCTATTTCCAATATGTGGGTATGTTTTTTTCTGCAATTGTAACAACTATACAAAATTCAATTTTGGCCGCATAAAAGTTGAAAATCTACATATGTGCGATGTAAGACTAATTGTGATACATTATTTACTTCCGCCCTACCTTAAACCAACGCTGCCCTACCTTAAATTTAAGTCTAGCTACGGCCCTGGGTGCCATTCTGACTTTGGAACAAATTGAATTTCAAAAAAAAAATTTCACTCCACTTTAATATGTATGTATGTACATATATATATTTAATAAAATTAATATTTACTAATATAGCTGTAGTAATAGTATTTGGCAGTGGCGTAGCTAGAGAATTTTTCGGGGGGGGGGGGGTTACAGCCAATGTAAAAAATTTACCAAAATTAAAATTACCAAAAAAAAACTACAATTTTTTTTTACAAATGATAAAAATCGCTAGCTTAGAATGCAAATTGTGTAAGTCCTTTTTTAAAACTTTGTAGGAGAGACAAAAAACAAAAAAGAAAAAAAAAAAATTCGAAATGAAAAAAAATTTCTGTTCATATAAATATTTTGGACTTAATTACACAATTTTTTTCGCTTTTTGGACTTACACAATTTGCGTATCACTGAATAACAACGAGTAGAAATATGCCAAGTATCTCAGACTTGTTTAGCGCGGTGCGTATTTGATTTTTCTAGCGTTCTACATAAAAATACACTTTTTCATAAAAGTGGACTTACACAGTTTGCACTCTAAGCTAGCGAAATGTAATTTTTTCAGACTATAATTTAACATTTAATTTAGTACACAAATATCGCTTATAATACATATATCAAACTCTTAAGGCCCTTGGCCACTTAAAATCTGGAATGTTAAGAAGTGTATACATATGTGTGAGTGTCGGGTGATTGACGCAAATATCTAAAAGATTTGATTCTCATCAACGCGAGCCCGAAAACAAGAACGTATAGCACGACGACTGCCGATTGCACTAACACACACAAAAAACTCACACATACACACTGCTTGACATGCCAGATTGTCAGTTGCCAAGGGCCTTTAACTACACTTCAAAAGTAAGTCTCATATTCTCTTCTGGAAATCTACGCGCATAGGTAGATTTTCAAGTTTTATGCGCCCAAAATTGAATTTTGTAAAATTGTTACAATTACAGAAAAAAAACATACCCACATATTGGAAATAGAATGGGGAACAATAATTCATCGCTTTTTTCCCGACCCCATACTCTGCACTTGCCCCATATGGTCGTAACTTAGCATATCTGAAGTTATTTTTTTTGTTTTTTTCTTACATATTTTTAAGTGCTAGTTTCAACTTGACTATTTATTATTTAAAGCATTTCATTTAAGTAATCGTGATGAATCCTAAAGGTTCAAGTAATTATTAACACTTTTCAATAATATCCTTGGTTTCCAATAATTCTAAGTTTATAGTTTAAAGCTTTTAAAGTTGGGATATTTAAAAAAAAATTATCACTCTTTTTCATGTTAAAAATTGGTTTTGTTATGTTGCTCTGTCAGACTCAGTCAAATTAACCCTCGGACATGATATCTAGTACAATTAGTAGTTAGCCGACAAAAAATTACGTCGCACAAAGCCGCACTTCACTACTAGATACAGGGTTTTTCATATGTACCTACAATAATTTTCTTTTTGTGCTTTATATTTAATTTTAATGTTTATATTTCTAACGAATATCTTGGTTAATGTAGGTGATGCTCGAAAGTAACCCAGATATGTTAACTTTTTAGGCAGCATTTTTAGTATTTCCAATTTTTCAAAGTTAAGGAAGTACTTATCATAAAAAGGGGCTAAGAATTATAAAGGAAAACCAAGCAACCAAAAAGTATTTAATTATAAAGCTACATTTTTTACAAGATTTTTGAGTATGCAATTTTGCAGCTCATTCAATTGTAATATAATAATATGCAACATTCAACGTTTTGAAAAATTTCATTGGCTTTTCAGAAATTATAATTGGAACGGTCTCACGTACATATAACGCAAACACCCTACAGAAAAAAATTACTAAAATCGACGGAAATTTTTACAGCATTGAGAATAGCACTTTTTACACTAAAATTGGTTGGCTACATAACAGTACACTTAGAAATCTCCTCAAAATCTTCTTTAAATTCTGGCCGCGCTTTGAAATTTTTAATCCACCTTTAGAAATTTCTACGATTTTTCGGATTTTTCCATAAGCTTAGAAATCCTGCTTAAGGCTATTTTTGTTGAAAAATTGTTTACATTTTTAAACGAAAATAAGAGAGTCAAATTTTCGACAGAACTGTTTGAAATAAATTTAAAAACTCTGGCGTATGATTTTTTTTTTGAGTCACTGTATATATTTTTCAATAAAATCGACTTTTAACTAGAGCCCTAGATACCCGGGTATCGAGCAATTCGATCTGATCGTTTTTGTTTGAAGCCCGTTTGTTGTTCAAATGCCCGTACAAACATTCGAGCATTCGAGCTTACAAACAAAAAATGTGTATCGGAAAAACAAAAATAAAAAAAACTACATATAAAGAAAAAAAAATAATAAACAAAAGAAAAAAACAAACTTCAAAATAGCCGAATTGTTCAAATTCCCGTACAAACATACGGGTAATAAACAAACAAACAACTCTTCGAGCATTTGAACAACAACTGTTCGGGCTACTCGAAAATGTTCAAAAAAAATCGAGAGCTCTACTTTTAACACAAATTATTAAAATTTTGCATTAAACAAGCAATTTGGAATAGATGTACACAATAAAATATTTCTACCTATGTGCTACGGTTATAAATAATAATTTTCTAATATAATTTAGTTTTTTAATATTCCATTTTGACAGACATTAAGTGAAATCTCAAGTTCAGATACTCTTATACATTGCATATTTATTCCCATTGTAGTTTATACTAATATTATTTGATTAAGATGATAAGTAATTGAAAGAAAACTTGAAATTTAAATAATTGGCGTTACTTTTCTGTTATTAGCTTGTTAATAACAGCAATACCGTATAATAATTGTAGCGTTTGTTGAACCGTAGGGAAGTGCAGGAACCGTAGGAATTTTACCACAAAAGAGCGAATATAAGTACAAAGAATGTAAATTGTGGTAAAATTCCTGCGGTTCTTGCACTTTCCTACGGCTCAACAAACGCTACAAGTAATACTTCGTGAAAAAGCGCTAAATTTCGAATTACCAATTTCGAAAAATTACTATTCTCATTGATTTTTTCCTGAAAAAGAAATGTATGCTAATAAAGTCAAAGATGGTTTTATGGTCAAAACGAATCTTTCGGGGGGGTTTTGTCCCAAAAACCCCCCCGTTACTACGTCACTGGTATTTGGCAAGGAAGCGTGAAAGATTCCTGGGCACGCCTTGGCCAGGTCAGAGACACATTCAGTCTCTAAAGCCGAGCGATATCCTTCGATTTCTGAAGGAGCTCGGGTTAGATGAAGTAATGTAGTCAAGAAGTGGGCACAATAGATCTAGTGGTCGCAGTACAATCCTCAACGAAATCTATCTATCTAATAGTATTTGGCTGATATACTAATTATATATGCATTTAGGTATAAGGTAGTATACAATGCTACAATTTTACTATTTCTTATTTCGCATTTTTTTAGTAAAGCGCTTCATGTATTTATACATTAGTATATATGTATGTATGTACATATGTATGTGTACTATTATAATTGCTTTTTTAATTGCATTCGTTACGTATGTACATGCATACATAGCTCAGTTGCATGATCCAAGCCTTCCGAATCTATTGCATTTCGAATCATTTGTCATTCAACTCAACTGCCTTTCAAGTTATGAGTGAATGAGCGCATATCTCTCTTCGTTGACGTGCAGTGCAGAAACACTTACGCTCTATTTACAAGCTCTTTCGCTCACATGTTGAGCCAATGTTATGCAGATCGGCTCACACCGTTTTATGCGAGTGGCTTACATCGTCAAATGAGTGAATCGTTGCAGGGGTTTAACAGCTACCTAAACTTGCAAAAACCATTGTTTGAGTTGCAAAATCATACAATAATTTGCATTAACGCGAAATTCAATGTAATTTTTCTCTGACAACAAAACTGCACAGCCCACCAAAAAGCAATAATTTACGGTCATTAAAATTTTAGGCCTGTCAATACTTAAATATGGGCATATGTATACATACGTATAAATGCTTATACACACATACAATTTATTAAAAATTATTAATTATGAACAACGTCATTTAGATAAAATTAAGAATAGTCGCGTGCTACATTGCGCGTGATCCCAAAAGCATCCCCGATTAATGTGAATTTCTTTGTAGGGTATCTATATGTCTATGAATATTGCACAAATGCTCTGCGATCTCCCACTATGTAAATATACATACATATATATGTATGTACATATATTCATTTGCATCTAACTTGGCCTTTACTCTTTGCCACTCAGGACGAAAAAAATAGGTGCCCTTTACTTGAAAAGAATCTACCAAATTTGCGAGGAAATGTGCAAGAAGTACAACATGCAATTAGTTAGTTTTCTATTATTTGCTCGACTGCATCTAAAACAACATGCCGCTCAGTGGCGTAGTAACGGGGGGTGTTTGGGGACAAAATCCCCCAGAAAGATTCGTTTTGACCATAAAACCATACATTTCTTTTTCAGGAAAAAATCAATGAGAATAGTAATTTTTCGAAATTGGTAATTCGAAATTTAGCGCTTTTTCACGAAGTATTACTTATAATTCTAGCGTTTGTTGATCCGTAGGAAAGTGCAAGAACCGCAGGAATTTTACCACAATTTACATTCTTTGTACTTATATTCGCTCTTTTGTGGTAAAATTCCTACGGTTCCTGCACTTCCCTACGGCTCAACAAACGCTGCAATTATTATACGGTATTGCTGTTATTAACATGCTAATAACAGAAAAGTAGCGCCAATTATTTAAATTTCAAGTTTTCTTTCAATTACTTATCATCTTAATCAAATAATATTAGTATAAACTACAATGGGAATAAATATGCAATGTATAAGAGTATCTGAACTTGAGATTTTACTTAATGTCTGTCAAAATGGAATATTAAAAAACTAAATTATATAAGAAAATTATTATTTATAACCGTAGCACATAGGTAGAAATATTTTATTGTGTACATCTATTCCAAATTGCTTGTTTAATGCAAAATTTTAATAATTTGTGTTAAAAGTAGAGCTCTCGATTTTTTTTTAACATTTTCGAGTAGCCCGAACAGTTGTTGTTCAAATGCTCGAAGAGTTGTTTGTTTGTTTATTACCCGTATGTTTGTACGGGCATTTGAACAATTCGGGTATTTTGAGGTTTTTTTTTTTCTTTTGTTTATTATTATTATTTTTTCTTTATATGTTGTTTTTTTATTTTTGTTTTTCCGATACACATTTTTTTTGTTTGTAAGCTCGAATGCTCGAATGTTTGTACGGGCATTTGAACAACAAACGGGCTTCAAACAAAAACGATCAGATCGAATTGCTCGATACCCGGGTATCTAGGGCTCTAGTTAAAAGTCGATTTTATTGAAAAATATATACAGTGACTCAAAAAAAAAAAATCATACGCCAGAATTTTTAAATTTATTTCTTACAGTTCTGTCGAAAATCTGACTCTCTTATTTTCGTTTAAAAATGTAAACAATTTTTCAATAAAAATCGCCTTAAGCAGGATTTCTAAGCTTATGGAAAAATCCGAAAAATCGTAGAAATTTCTAAAAGTGGATTAAAAATTTCAAAGCGCGGCCAGAATTTATAGAAGATTTTGATGAGATTTCTAAGTGTACTGTTATGTAGCCAAAAAATTTTAGTGTACAAAGTGCTATTCTCAATGCTGTAAACATTTCCGTCGATTTTAGTAATTTTTTTCTGTAGGGTGTTTGCGTTATATGTACGTGAGACCGTTCCAATTAAAATTTGCGAAAAGCCAATGAAATTTTTCAAAAAGTTGAATGTTGCATATTATTATATTACAATTGAATGAGCTGCAAAATTGCATACTCAATAATCTTCTAAAAAATGTAGCTTTATAATTCTTAGCCCCTTTTTATGATAAGTACTTCCTTAAGTTTGAAAAATTGGAAATACTAAAAATACTGCCTAAAAAGTTAACAATAATCGCTGCTAAATATCTGGGTTACTTTCGAGCATCACCTACATTAACCAAGATATTCGTTAGAAATGTAAACATTAAAATTACATATAAAGCACAAAAAGAAAATTATTGTAGGTACATATGAAAAACCCTGTATCTAGTAGTGAAGTGCAGCTTTGTGCGACGTAATTTTTTGTCGGCTAACTACTAATTGTACTAGATATCATGTCCGAGGGTTAATTTGACTGAGTCTGACAGAGCAAAATAACAAAACCAATTTTTAACATGAAAAAGAGTGATAATTTTTTTTTAAATATCCCAACTTTAAAATCTTAAAACTATAAACTTAGAATTATTGGAAACCAAGGATATTATTGAAAAGTGTTAATAATTACTTGAACCTTTAGGATTCATCACGATTACTTAAATGAAATGCTTTAAATAATAAATATTCAAGTTGAAACTAGCACTTAAAAATATGTAAGAAAAAAACAAAAAAATTAACTTCAGATATGCTAAGTTACGACCATCTGGGGCAAGTGCAGAGTATGAGGTCGGGAAAAAAGCGATGAATTATTGTTCCCCATTCTATTTCCAATATGTGGGTACGTTTTTTTTCTGTAATTGTAACAATTTTACAAAATTCAATTTTGGGCGCATAAAACTTGAAAATCTACCTATGCGCGTAGATTTCTAGAAGAGAATATGAGACTTACTTTTGGCAACTGACAATCTGGCAAGCAGTGTGTATGTGTGAGTTTTTTATGTGTGTTAGTGCAATCGGCAGTCGTCGTGCTACACGTTCTTTTTCGGGCTCGCGTTGATGAGAATCAAATCTTTTAGATATTTGCGTCAATCACCCGACACTCACACATATGTATACACTTCTTAACATTCCAGATTTTAAGTTGCCAAGGGCCTTAAGAGTTTGATATATGTATTATAAGCGATACTTGTGTACTAAATTAAATGTTAAGTTATAGTCTGAAAAAATTACATTTCGCTAGCTTAGAGTGCAAACTGTGTAAGTCCACTTTTATGAAAAAGTGTATTTTTATGTAGAACGCCAGAAAAATCAAATACGCACCGCGCTAAACAAGTCTGAGATTCTTGTCATATTTCTACTCGTTGTTATTCAGTGATACGCAAATTGTGTAAGTCCAAAAAGCGAAAAAAATTGTGTAAGTCCAAAATATTTATATGAACAGAAATTTTTTTTCATTTCGATTTTTTTTTCTTTTTTGTTTTTTGTCTCTCCTACAAAGTTTTAAAAAAGGACTTACACAATTTGCATTCTAAGCTAGCGATTTTTATCATTTGTAAAAAAAATGTAATTTTTTTTGGTAATTTTAATTTTGGTAAATTTTTTACATTGGCTGTGACCCCCCCCCCCCCGAAAAATTCTCTAGCTACGCCACTGATGCCGCTCCTAAAAATAATATATTGTATGCCTTTTTCATGTGATGGAAAATAAAACATGCGTTTGCAAAAATTAAGAGTGCAAAAAAAATTTAAAAGGACATTCACCAAATTTAGAGCAACACTTAAAAATTTTCCACCCTAACACACTAAAAACTATTCCTACCTCACATACATACATATGTATATATGGGTACCCAAGCAGGTCGAGAAAATTTCGTAACTCACTCGATCACACTTGCAGCAAAAGCCAAGGAGCCTGCTCCGAAAGCAAAGGAGCCTGTTCCGAAGGCCAAAGAATTGATTATCGTTCCGCGAGATAAATCAGTTTTTGTATCTGGATTTCATAAAGATACAACCGTTGAGGACATGAGGGCTTTCATATCATCCAAATTTGCTCCCGAAAAACTTTTCGTTAAAAAATTCAATTTTAATTATGAGAGAAATATAGCTTCTTTCAAAATTGACGTCTCGTCCAAAGATTATGACACTGTTTTAAAGAATCCATTTTGGCCAGCCGGGACCTTTGTCCGGGAATTTGAAGAAAGGCCCAGATCCGTTAATAACAACTTGCCCAAACTTGTCCTGCCTAGCAATGCCTAAAAAAACTAATAAATAAATCTGCTCTAAACATTTACTGTCAAAATGTTCGGGGTTTAAATACTAAACTAACAGACTTTTATCTAAAAACTTTTAATTGTAACTTTCAAATAATTTCTTTTACCGAAACATGGCTTAAACCTCATATTTTTAATTCGGAAATCTTTAGTAAAGAATACCAAGTGTACAGAAATGATCGCTTGAACAGGGTCGGCGGAGGGGTACTACTTGCGGTTCATTCCTCAATTCCATCTGAAGAAATTAATGTAACTGCAGGGGAATCCATTGAGCTTTTGTGCATTCGGATAAAAGCTGACAAAGGGCATATTTACCTGGCAGTTATTTACATTCCTCCTTCTTCCTAACAGTCAGTTTACCTTCAAAGTGTTTCCCTGCTGAAACGTGTCGAGTCAAAAAAGACGCCCTTGGATTCTTTTATAGTCTTGGGCGACTTTAACCTTCCGCACGTTTCATGGAGCGAGGAAAACAATGAAATCATGCCGATTACATCTATGGCAAATTGTACTGACTTTTTAGAAGAAATGTCAGATCTCTGTCTTCATCAGGTAAACGTTTTTAAAAACAAATTCGGAAAGGTACTTGATTTGATATTTGTAGATGACGTTTCTAATTTCTATGTGAATAGAACTGACCCTCTTATTTTCCCTGAAGATGCTTACCATCCATCATTGGTGTTAATACACGAAATTATAAGCGATGATGATCATTGTAGCTCAAAAACGTCTGAATCGGGTTTTCGTTTTAACTTTGCTAAGGCTAATTATAAAAAACTTAATAGAGAACTATCTAAACTAGTCTGGCCAAACTACGATGGCAACGTTGAACAAAATGTTTTGCATTTTATTAACACGATCCACTGTCTGTTTGATAAATTTGTACCCAAACAGAAATTCATATATGTTGAGCCCCTGCATTTGTGGGAAACTAAAGACTTGAGACGAGAGAAATCTCGCATTTTTAAATTATATAAGAAGACAGGCTTGCAGAAAGTCTACCTTCAATACTAGGTGTAAGATTCGATTATAAACTTAATTTCAACCTTCACATCAACGTCATGATAAATAAAGCTAAAAGTGTTCTAGCGTTTGTAAAACGTTGGTCTAAGGAATTTAGTGACCCCTACGTAACTAATATCATGTTCAGACATAAAAATTAATTAAGTCAATTGGGGTTGATTGAACATCTTTAGATTTGGTGTTCAGACATATTTAATTTACTTGGCCCATTTAACAGGTCGGCTCAAGATACATACACACATACACGTCGTGAGCTGAATATCAAACTCTGGTGACCTAAATGTCAAAATTGCAAGGAGGACGAAATAATTTGACATTCATCTCACAATTTTTACCAATCGTAAACACGAATGCATGTATAAAATAAGCAGAAATAAAAACAAATTTGATAGGTGATGAAGAAGAACAAGAATGCAGCTGATCTGACGAACCAACCTGTTTAGTGGACACTGACGCTAATCACATTTCTCTTTTCATGACATTTCATTTTACTTATGAAACAAACCTTTTAACAGGGTTGCATGCAGAATTGTTCTTCATTAACAACTCATTAATTTCTAATGAAGCATTAACTTGGTCAATTTTTGTATGGTAAATTGAGAATCATTGGGCTTGAAAATTGAATGAAGGCTCTTAATGTTCAATTAAGGTTGTGTCTGAACATAACATAAAGCCCTTTTCACAACTTTAGTAAGACCGACACTAGAATATGCATCTATAATCTGGAATCCGAGTTATAAAATTCATTCTGATCGACTTGAATTGATTCAAAAACAATTTTTACTTTTTGCATTAAGAAATTTGAATTGGAACCCTCATTGCAATCTTCCCTCGTATACTAGTCGCTTAAAGCTTATTAACCTTCCAACTTTAGCTAGTCGTAGGGAAACTCTGGGTGTAATATTCGTAACGAAACTGCTGAAGGGATCAATAAATAGCCCATTTCTTCTTTCTGAAATAAGCTTAAACATTCCTGCCCGTCCATCAAGACATTACCAGCCCATCTTTTTAAAACAATGTAAAACTAATTTTGAATTAAATGAGCCATTCCGATATCTATGCAAAAGTTTTAACACATACTCTACCTACTTTGACATCTCTGACTCTCTATCCATTATAAGGAAAACTCTTCTTTCAATTCTTAACAAATAACAAATTGTCTACTAGATATAGTTTCCTTCTACTAATTTAGTATAATATAAATTTTATTTTTAACTAAGTAATTGCTTCTAAGTGTATATATAAACTTATGTATGTGTAATCAGCTGATGAATTTCTATTCTGTAGCTGAGCAGCATAAGAACTCGACGTTTAACAAACTCCAAGGCACTCAACACCTTGGAAAAATTAAAAAATATATCCGTGCGTCATGCGGATTGCGCCCCTCGCGTCGGTCGGGCGGGAAATGGAGGGTAAACCGTTGGGTATTATTATTATTATTATTATTATTATTATTATTATTATTATTATTATTATTATTATTATTATTATTATTATTATTATTATTATTATTATTATTATTATTATTATTATTATTATTATTATTATTATTATTATTATTATTATTATTATTATTATTATTATTATTATTATTATTATTATTATTATTATTATTATTATTATTATTATTATTATTATTATTATTATTATTATTATTATTATTATTATTATTATTATTATTATTATTATTATTATTATTATTATTATTATTATTATTATTATTATTATTATTATTATTATTATTATTATTATTATTATTATTATTATTATTATTATTATTATTATTAATATTATTATGTACATATGTGCATCCATTAATGAAAAACATACGTTAGTATATACATACATACATATAAAATATGTATACATACATGAAACGCCGATTTGCACAACTAAATTTGCAAAATTTAAAAATGAACACTAACTGAACGCTATAATAAAAGAACGCTAAGTAGGGTTCATTTCCACTTAGCGTACTTCCACCAGCTACACTACGCGTAGTGTTCTGTTTGTGTTCGTTTACACAAACTTAAACGGAAACACTACAAGTACCGTTAGATTTGTTAGGGGTTGTGTTTGTGTATATCGTTGTCGCATGAACGCTACGTTACGTTATTGAATGTTATCGTAGTGTTTAATTTCGAACGCTGGCAAAAACTAATCGAAATCGGTTTACAACCACGCAAACTTTTGAGAGATATTTAAAAAGCGCTCTTCAGAAATTCGTAACTTGATTTCTCTGTAATTAACAGTCATACAGGGATGAAATTTTGCACTAAAAACAAGATTTATAAGCTTAATCTAATGGTAGATAAAACATTTTTAAATGGGCGTGGACACTCCCACAGTTTTCCTATTTACAGAGCTCTGCATAAAAGTATACAACCGAGTAACAAATATTATATATTTTATATATTTATACTGTTTTTTACGCAAATAAAGGTCATGTCCGTTATTAAGACCAACATTTTTGGTTTTCACTATCTCCCATATTTTTCGTTTGACATAACCATAGTTAAATTAGCCATAAGGCAAAACCTTCTTTTTCTTATTATACACCGTTACGGACGTTACAATTTTCACAAAATATTTTTAGGTCAAAAAGCGTCTTTTCGCGAAATCTTGTTATTGTTATCTAATCACAGAGCAAATCGCTGTTTAGGTATATGTAACATTTAATATAAATGCTACCGGGTTTTCTGTAATAAAAGAAAATGATTTTTGCGTTGCGGACGTCACACCTCAGGAAGGGATTCAAAATTTCAGAAATTTCCGCGTAATTGCAAAGACAGGCTATTTTGTAATATAGAACACAATAGAGCAAAGACAAAAGCTGCGAAAAATTAAAAATTTACAACAAAGGCTTTGTTAAAAACTCAGTTTGAAGCGCAACCTGCATTTGTAGTACAAGCAGAGCGTTCATAAACGTAAATTTTGCATGAAGCGTCGCGCATCACAATCATCAAAAAAATAATTACTGCCGCTGTTGCGTTTCATGCTGCGTTTCTGAACATACCCAAAATCTCTTTTGTGAGGTTTGTGGGAGCTTAAAGAAAAAGACGAATAAATAGGGAAATACTTTGCTTCGAAAAGTGAACATGAGAATTCCCATTTTTTCATTAAAAATCAAGAAATATAATATTTGTTCTTTTACAAGATACATTAAATACTAAGCTCCCTTGATAACAACAGAACTGTACAACTAAAGCCACTTTAAGTTTTCGTGCTTGGTTGACTTTTCCTGGGAAATGCCCATATAATATCCTTATTCTGCTCTTTTTTTCGACTTTTCCCACATAATTAAAAAAATTTGCTTTCCAATTTTTCGCCTACACCGCTTTTTTCTGAATTTTCATACATAATTTATTAATTAATTTTTATGGCGAAGTAATACTTCGACCTTTTTGACTCGATGTTATACAATATGTATACCAACCATAAAAGTAACAAAATTACTGAAATTTTTAATTATTTTATAGTAATTTGTTTCCCCGTAGTAACCACCAACCCATCAATAACATTTAAAGTTATAGGGCAGCACTGCACGTTAGTATATATTTACGCGAATTTATATGGCGAGTTTCCAAACTTTAACAATTAATTACTTGAAAACTAGCTACGTTCGGCGCCTAAAGTTAACGGTTTCAGAAAATGTTTTTTTTTGGTGGCGTGTGACATATTGGAAGATTTCACCTTAACTTCACTTTTTGAAAGAATTAAATTAGCACTTCATATTTATAACTTTCCTGGATAACAAATTAACACCCTACAGCGACAAGTAGACTATTTAAATAATTTAATTATATTTTTATTTTATGGAGTTAATCGATTTTTACTGAACGGCCACATATTTTGACTAATACTATGTTCACATTGAAGTGTTAATGAGAGTTAAGTGGGCATTTCGAGTTAACCATTTAACTCTACTCTTAACTCTGAGTTAACCATGCAAATTATTTTGATAAAATCGCCTTTAACTCCAATTAACTCTACTTTCATTTGCAGTTTATTTTGAGTTAATGGAATGCAACCCTTTTTTTGCCAAAATTTGGTAGCACTTTTGAAACATTGCCATTAATTGAACAACTAGGTGGTTGCAATATATGGATGATTGGGATGCTTATGTCAATCTTCTATGAAGGTTACGTGTGATTTTGACATAAGATTCCCAGCTAATCTATGTATATAGTATTGCGGCCACCTAGCATAAGTCAAATTAAACTCCGATTTACATAAACCCCTCAACGTGAACACTTGACAGTTATCTATTAACTCCAAATCATTAACTCTAGTTAACTCTCCAACGTGAACATAATATAACCTTAATTATAATTCTGTAGGGATGCAATATTTAGAATCTCAGCATTTCGTCCACCGTGATTTGGCAGCACGAAACATTCTTATAGCATCATTGCACCAGGCGAAAATTAGTGACTTTGGTTTGTCCCGTGCATTACGATCGGAAAATGAATTTTATGAAGCTCGAAAAGGAGGGAGATGGCCTATTAAATGGTAATATTGTTTTTGTATACTTTAAGCAAATACTTCATATAGTTATCTATGATTAAAAGGTATGCGCCAGAAAGCTATAAAAATGGAATATTTTCACATTCGAGTGACGTTTGGTCCTACGGTGTAACACTATGGGAAATGTTTTCACTCGGCGAGATACCTTACGATGAAATGCTAGGATCAGAAGTTGTACAACTAATTGAAGGAGGAGAGCGTCTGTGTCAACCGATATTTTGTCCTGCTAATGTTTATAATATAATGAAAGATTGCTGGCAATATAATCCAAAAGATCGCCCAACGTTTAGCTTCTTGTTGGATTATTTTATCAAAGATCCAAACTATCAAAATATAATGGAATTAGTTAAGACAAAGAGTATCAACTAAATATGCTCCTCATGAACTATGTAGCTAGCTATAAAAATGGATCCTATTCACACCTGCGACCAAATCGATTTGCAGCCTCATTCCCTTTCACGAACGATAGCCTTGACGAACGATAGCCGTGAAGACGATATCGTCTGATTTTGGTATTATGAAACTTACGTTGCCGATATCGTCTAGCGTTACGTTGATCGCCAGCAACACGAAAAGAAATGTCAAATTTGCAACTCTGTGCTCCTATGATTCATCGTTCAAGAAGGTAGGCGCAGTGGCGAGTTCATATATTTTGTTACTGCAGTTAGCTTATTTTCATTACTTTTCTGCCAAATCTAAATAATTAGTGTTAATTAACATTTGTGGGTAGAAAACATACACCTATTGATAGAGTGTAATGTCAAAATGGTATTTTGCCTTGGTTAAAGTATGAATTCACTTGGGACTCGCCTTGCGTGCCATATTTGATGAAACATCAAAGTCATACAATTTGACATTTATTTTGCAAATAAAACGTTGAAAGTTGCCACAAAATTATGTTTCACTTGAAAAATGCCAACAAACATACAAAATATTCCACGAATAACACGTGAAAAATGTAAAATCAAAACAAAGTACATATGTATAATAATTTGACAACCCATAAAACAGAAAGAAGAAGAGCAATTACCTATCTCTGACCATTCTTATTGGACCAATATGTATACTAGCTTTAATTTTGAAATTATACTTTACCTTTGTAACTAAAAAAAGAATTTTTTGAATTCGCCACTGCGCCTACCTTCTTAGATCTTAGAAGAAACTGCGTGCTTGTCGTTTTCTTGCAATCTATAATAACAATAAAAATACAAATTGATAATATAAAATGCACAATATTCCAAATATACTTACTTTCTCCTATATATTTTCAACTTTTCTTCCAAAACGATACCTCCGAACCTATCGTTTGATTTTGACAGTTTGTTTTCGCATTCACAACTTCTGTTCGTGATTGGGAATACCAATTTCTTACGTTTTCAACGTAACAATCAGCTGTTATCGTCTTGGCTTACGTTTTGCTTGTCGCATCGTCATTCATAATACCAACACACGAACGACAACGTTTTGGACACGATATCGTCAAAGGGAATGAGGCTGTTAGTCAGGCTTTGATTTGCATGGTAATGTATGAAGTATTCACACTGCTAGCCCGTGCACAATTGACTTCTACTTCGCTTTGCTTCGGAGTTTTGCTTTAACAGTTACGTACAAGGTTAATCCAACTTACAGGTTATATTACTACCGTTTTCATGTATTTCTTGCTATTGTTATTTTCTTTAAATATGTCATTAATCCAGGGTTTCCAGATAACTTTCTCGAAAAAATCAGTACATTGGCTTCCAAATACAAAAAAACACAATCAGTGCAGATAAAATCGCATTTATTTACAGCACATTAATTTGGCTAAAAAATAACTCTAAACATGTTTGATTAAGTACTTATATATATACATTTTTATACATGTACAGATAACATATTAGCTTGCTTTAAAAGCACTAGTTAGCATACAATTCAGTAACTTTTTCACCAAACGATAACAAAATTAAAAAAAAACATTCAGCTCTATTCTACAATCCATCGGGAATTCGATCGCGGCGTCCTCGACTGCTACGACAAAACGAAAATTGGATTCTGTTTTACGACGTTTCGAACATAAGTGTTGTTAAGTGTTAATCTATGTTCGAATCAGTGTTAGATAGCGTTAATGCGAAATCATATGTATTTTTTGACAACAAATTTATATTTTCACTAAGTTTAAGATTATATTTCCAGAAAGAATATATTAAATAGTTAGAAAATGGATTCCATTGGTGCAGTAGCTTTATTAGTGGGCAAAGAAATGGAAGTACATAGGAATTTGAACATTAATTTTAACTAGTGCAGCATACTGTCGAAACTAGACAGTTTTTCTAGATGTTTTCTGATGACTAAGGTGCAACTATGGTTTTTGTATAATTGTTTGTTATTGTCACTGTTACTATTTTCCCAACAAACACTGAGGTTAGTTATCGATTTGAGAATGACTCGAGAACTAGCCTCATTCTCAAACCTCTAACGTTAGAGCACGACTCGAAAATCTATCGAAAATCATAGCGTTCTCAAACAAAAGGGTACCTAATTCTCAAATCGAGAAAATTATAATTCTCGAATCGAATTCTAATGTAGTTCTCTAATGAGATTCTAATCAGAATTTGCAAATACTTCCAATTGAAAAGAAAAACAAAGCTTTGTCTCCTTTTACATGATTTTTTCATTGTTTAGATTTTATTAACGCAATATGTGCCTAAATTGCATATGATTATATATATTGACATGTATATGTTTACCACATTTATAAGAACTAAAATTTAAACAAAACTCAGTCTTATTATTTAAATTAAAGGCACTTCTTGTACTTTTTAATGGAAAACATTGTACTACGGCAATATTAACTTTACCATTTTTTAGTATCTAATTTCAATATATGTATGTATATTCAATATATCACAGAAATATATTGAGAATTGATAAATGTTTTTTGTTTGTATATCTCCATATTTTCTAATATGTTAAGTCGTTTTCCTTTATGCTGTATGTGGAGAATTTTAGCTGTTTTTCCTATTTTCATGGGTGTACACTTGTTTGGCGTCCTGTTTGTCCTATATAACTATTTTGGCATTCGCAAGTCAATTTGTATACGCCTTGTTTGTCAAAGAGGTCTTCCTTGTTAATTTTGTTTCGTAGAAGTTTTCCCATATTGTTCCTCGTTTTAAATGCTGCATTAATGTTATATTTTTGGAAAACTTTAGCCAACTTGTAAGATGTTGGTCCGGTAAAATAATGAACAAATAAACACCGCATCGGATACATTATTTGAACTGCTTAAGCTACTATACCAGAAAGAGGACAAAAGACCTAAAATCGACATAAACAAAACAACACACAAACGGACAATAACGGACTTTTACCTACCTGGTTAATGAGGGTACAATAATGAAAATATGACAAAAAAATGGATTTGCATACCTAAACACACAACACAGACTCACACACACACACACGTCACCCGAACGCACGAATGCACGAACACATCACATGAACACGAAGTACCTGAACAAAACGACGGAAGTTAGTTACTATAAATACTATCGAACTTACACAAAATAACTCAGAACGAAAGAAGACACTGAAGATGGCGCATATTAGCCGAAACCGGTTTGTCTCCAAACCAAACTTGACAAGGGATGACGGAAAATCTTTCCACAATACATCATATTCCTACCCTGTCGGAAAAACAAGCAACCAAAAAGTTATTAATAATGCCAGTCAGGCACATCAAATCCGGACAAATGTTCTACTGACAGCATACAAAAGGCGACTACAGAAAATACACAACACAAAAGCCAACATATGGTTTAATAAGCAATGTCTAAAGACCAAACTCATTCCAAAATACGCGCAAATAGGGCACAAAGTGAACAGCGAGGATAAACGCAAAATTATAAGGAAAGCGGAGAACAACTTCCTCAGATGCGAGATCAGGAACCAACACGCAAAGAAGGAGCGCATAAATGAGGAACTACTACGCATCCACCTAGAGCTGATGGAAAACAACCCAGTTGGTTCCCTTATGGAAACGTTAGACACTATAAAGGAGGAGATCAAAAGGGCCATGGAACACAAATACAAAAAACTCAACAAAAAACTGGAGAACCTTGTAACAAAACAAAACAACAACAAAAAAGGCTCACAACAGAACAAAACATCATTCCATCCAAGATTTGTTAACTTAACAAATCTTTCAATCAACGCCAGGGAAACAGAGCTACTACAAAAAGGTTTGAAGTACAATATCGAAAGCTACGATAGAAAAAAAAACGTAGAGAACACTATTGCAGACACGGAGATGGCCATATCACTAGTACCAAACGAAGAACAGGAGCACGCAAGGCATCTATGCAGACGCACAATCGAAAAGAGTATAAAAGCTGCTGGAAATGAAATGGCAACGGACGACAATAAAACTGCAAAAGAATTATGGAAGAAACTAATCGATAATAAGGTGATAGCAACAAAAGCAGACAAAGGAAATACAACGGTGCTAATGGACGAAGAGGAATACACCGCAAAAACGGGTCAACTCATCAAAGAAATGGGATGTCGAGTGATAAGGAAAGACCCAACGGAAGAATACCAAATGGCAATAAAGCGTGCAATAAAACAAGCAAGGAATATAATAGACAACAAGATGACCTACACTCTCATGGCAATGAATCCATCGGCCCCGTCACTGATCGCACTACCTAAAATCCACAAAGCAGGAACACCTATGCGACCAATAGTAAACCATAAGTCGGCACCAGGATATATACTATCAAAACACCTAAACAAGCTACTAACCGAGAAACTAGACCTATCCAATAAATACACAATCAAAAACACGACGGAACTAGTCAATAAACTGAACAACCTGAACGTACCCAAGGACTCAAAACTGGTATCATTTGACGTGAAGGATCTATACCCTTCGATACCAACGACAGAAACACTAAAAGCTCTAACTAAAATACTGAACGAACAAAGAGATTGCAACAGAGATAGTAAATACGCTGAGAATAACCCTGGACCAGAATTATTTTAAATTTGACAATAAAATATACAGACAAACTCACGGACTAGGCATGGGTAGCCCCACATCAGATATCCTTATGGAAGTTTTTATGCAACATTTGGAGGAAATTTACATGGAAGAACTGACGGCAAATTTGGGAGTCAATTTTTATGCCAGGTATGTAGATGACATCATCTGCCTAATATCGGGAAATAAAGAAGAACAAATTTTGGAACACCTCAACAGCCAACACAAAAATATTAAATTCACTATGGACACAGAGAAAAATTGAAAAATCAACTACCTGGACCTAACAAATAAAATAAACAAAGAGACTAACAAATTTACTTACGAAATATACAGAAAACCCACAGCAACAGATACAATAATACACAATAAATCTAACCATCCTCAACAGCACAAGAACGCCGCTTTCATACATTTATTAACACGACTTGAACGAACCCCGTTAGAAAAAGAAGCTTACAACAAGGAACTCAGCACAATATACACAATCGCAGAGATATCAAAAAAGTTTAGTGAAGAAAATACAAAAAAACATAAATTCAAGAAAATCAGAAACCAAAGAAAAAGGAGAGAAGAAGTGGGCAGTCTTATCATATACCGGAGCAACATCTTACAAGTTGGCTAAAGTTTTCCAAAAATATAACATTAATGCAGGAGGAGGAACAATATGGGAAAACTTCTACGAAACAACATTAACAAGGAAGACCTCTTTGACAAACAAGGCGTATACAAATTGACTTGCGAATGCCAAAATAGTTATATAGGACAAACAGGACGCCAAATCAAGACGAGATATCGAGAACACATAAGGGATTACAATAAGAAAATCATCAACGACAGTGGAATCAAATTTCGCCAACCAGATGGCAGAAAACAAGTGCACACCCATGAAAATAGGAAAAACAGCTAAAATTCTCCACATACAGCATAAAGGAAAACGACTTAACATATTAGAAAATATGGAGATATACAAACAAAAAACATTCGTAGGTAAAATAATAAATGAACAAATAAACACCGCATCGGATACATTATTTGAACCGCTTAAGCTACTATACCAGATAGAGAACAAAAGACCTAAAATCGACATAAACAAAACAACACACAAACGGACAATAACGGACTTTTACCTACCTGGTTAATGAGGGTACAATAATGAAAATATGACAAAAAATGGATTTGCATACCTAAACACACAACACAGACTCACACACATACACGTCACCCGACCGCACGAATGCACGAACACATCACATGAACACGAAGTACCTGAACAAAACGACGGAAGTTAGTTACTATAAATACTATCGAACTTACACAAAATAACTCAGAACGAAGGAAGACACTGAAGACGGCGCATATTAGCCAAAACCGGTTTGTCTCCAAACCAAACTTGAAAAGGGATGACGGAAAATCGTTCCACAATACATCATATTCCTACCCTGTCGGAAAAACAAGCAACCAAAAAGATCTGTAGGTATTGAGAGTGCCGTAATTTGTTTTTCCTGTAGCTAATGGTGAAAGAAATTCCAGCACTGTAGACACCCTCGGTTCAAATGGCGAAATATTATTTTTCATACAGGCAATGATCGGTTTATTGTACTGCTTCAATGTGTTTTCGGACAATGATGCTAAGATGTACTTCAGTGATTCTATTGGAGCTTGTTTGTTAGTGAACGCTTCCCCGATAATTTGCCTGCAATTAAGGTTATTGACTTCCATGCGGGGTGAAATTATCTGAAAGGAGACCTCAAAAGGTTAATATTTTGTTCAAAATAAATAGGTTTAGCCACAAGTAACTCATTAAAAATTGGAAACCAGGGTCTTGATGGCCAATTTGGTACTACCAATATACCTTCTGCCTGATCATTCATTATTTTCCTGAGTACTTTTAGAATAAAAGCAAAAGGTGGAAAGGCATAGAAATAAATATTGCCCCAATCCGCCGTAAAGGCATCTACCCTTACGGACTCTGGGTCTGGAAACCAAGAAAAGAAAACTGGGCACTTTTTATTAATATTCGTCGCAAATAAATCAATACTTGGCCGACCAAACTTCAACTCAATTTCCCTAAAGGCATACTCCGCAAGCTCCCATTCTGTTTCTTCTGACTTTATACGTGACTCTATCAGCTTCTACATTTTCTGAAGATCTAATATATGTAGCATGAATCCATAGTTTTCTATCTTGGCACCATTGCCATATCTCTTTACTAAGAGCAGACAATTTGAGGAATTGTATACTACCCATTTTATTTATATAACTAATCGCGGTAGAATTATCTATTCTGAGCAAAATTTCAAAATTTTGAAAAGCATTTCAGTCCATAAAAAGCAGCTTTTAATTCTAGAAAATTTATATCATTTAATCTTTCACTATCACTCCACCAACCATGTGAACGTTTTCCGCTACACTTTACTCCCCAGCCAGTGAGTGAAGCGTCCGAAAAAATTTATGTCTTTCCAGCAGTTTTGTATAAAGCATTCCATACTGAACTGCAGGACAAGCTGCTACGAGCAGTGATGCCGTTTTGATACAATCGTATCAAATGTGATACTTTTTTAAGCCCAAGATACGTAGATACTTTTTATTTTGACGTAGAACAAATTTGATACCTTTTTAATCAACATCAAATAATTTTGATACGATTTAATCAAAATCAAAGAATATTAACCTATTCTTTTTCATTTTTAAGATTTTCTAAAAATTGTAACAACCTGTGTTTGCCGCGAAAAATATGTATTGTGAAAGTCTTGAAAATACCAAAAATGGGCAACATTTTATCAAACTGTATAGTAGGCATCACTGCCCATGGCAGGCATGAGCACGGCTCACTAACACAGGTAAACTAACTAAACAGCTGATTTTTAATTTCCACAGTATCCACAGAATACACAAACAATTTACATTAAATGATCTTGATCAGTTCTTACGTGTTTTGTACATGGAGTTTTGAATTTTTTATGTTAACCATTATTTAATAGCTTTTATGATTTTCTTGAATTAAATTGAATTCGAAAAATCTAAAATGATACCTAACTATTCATTATCTTTATATTTTTATATTGGTAAATGTAATAAAAAAACGATGTCACGTTGAAAACACGAAAGCAGCTTATTTTAATAATTTTAATTTTTTTCAAAAATTTTTCAGTGATACGAAAAAAAAAATTTCCGTATCAATTTGTTATACGGGTTAAAAGCCCGAAAACAGCTTTTTTGATTAATTTAAGTTTTTTTTCCAAAAAATTTTCAGTGATACGAAAAAAACCATGAAAGTATCAATTTTTGATACCAAATTTTTTGAGGCTGCGGCAACACTGGCTACGAGATATCCTATAAACTGAGCTAAAAACGTAATTTTTACCCTATGCATCGATTTTAAGTTTTTGGCAGCTGCTTTGATTTTTTCCCGCTTCTCTAGTGGAAGTCCAAGCTTTTGTAGAAACAATATAGTCTCTCTTATATTGTTTCTACATTGTGAGTCAGACCTTCCCAACAGCATATCACCAAGATAAATAACTGATTGCAAACCTCTCGATCGTAGCTCTTTCACTACTGGTTTCATTACTCTGGTAAATAACCATGGAGCCAGTGGCGTAGCTAGAGAATTTTTCGGGGGGGGTCACAGCCAATGTAAAAAATTTACCAAAATTAAAATTACCAAAAAAAAAACTACAATATTTTTTACAAATGATAAAAATCGCTAATTGTGTAAGTCCTTTTTTAAAACTTTGTAGGAGAGACAAAAAACAAAACAGAAAAAAAATTCGAAATGAAAAAAAATTTCTGTTCATATAAATATTTTGGACGTACACATTTTTTTTCGCTTTTTGGACTTACACAATTTGCGTATCACTGAATAACAACGAGTAGAAATATGTCAAGTATCTCAGACTTGTTTAGCGCGGTGCGTATTTGATTTTTCTAGCGTTCTACATAAAAATACACTTTTTCATAAAAGTGGACTTACACAGTTTGCACTCTAAGCTAGCGAAATGTAACTTTTTCAGACTATGATTTAACATTTTAGTACACAAATATCGCTTATAATACATATATCAAACTCTTAAGGCCCTTGGCCACTTAAAATCTGAAATGTTAAGAAGTGTATACATATGTGTGAGTGTCAGGTGATTGACGCAAATATCTAAAAGATTTGATTCTCATCAACGCGAGCCCGAACAAGAACGTGTAGCACGACGACTGCCGATTGCACTAATTGACACAAAAAAACTCACACATACACACTGCTTGACATGCCAGATTGTCAGTTTCCAAGGGCCTTTAACTATACTTAAAAAGTAAGTCTCATATTCTCTTCTGGAAATCTACGCGCATAGGTAGATTTTCAAGTTTTATGCGCCCAAAATTGAATTTTGTAAAATTGTTACAATTACAGAAAAAAACATATCCACATATTGGAAATAGAATGGGGAACAATAATTCATCGCTTTTTTCCCGACCCCATACTCTGCACTTGCCCCAGATGGTCGTAACTTAGCATATCTGAAGTTAATTTTTTTGTTTTTTTCTTACATATTTTTAAGTGCTAGTTTCAACTTGAATATTTATTATCTAAAGCATTTCATTTTAGTAATCGTGATGAATCCTAAAGGTTCAAGTAATTATTAACACTTTTCAATAATATTATTGGTTTCCAATAATTCTAAGTTTATAGTTTTAAGCTTTTAAAGTTGGGATATTTAAAAAAAAAATATCACTCTTTTTCATGTTAAAAATTGGTTTTGTTATGTTGCTCTGTCAGACTCAGTCAAATTAACCCTCGGACATGATATCTAGTACAATTAGTAGTTTGCCTACAAAAAATTACGTCGCACAAAGCCGCACTTCACTACTAGATACAGGGTTTTTCATATGTACCTACAATAATTTTCTTTTTGTGCTTTATATTTAATTTTAATGTTTATATTTATAACACATATCTTGGTTAATGTAGGTGATGCTCGAAAGTAACCCAGATATTTAGCAGCGATTATTGTTAACTTTTTAGGCAGTATTTTTAGTATTACCAATTTTTCAAAGTTAAGGACTTATCATAAAAAGGGGCTAAGAATTATAAAGCTACATTTTTTAGAAGATTTTTGAGTATGCAATGCAACATTGAACTTTTTGAAAACTTTTCATTGGCTTTTCGGAAATTTTAATTGGAACGGTCTCACGTACATATAACGCAAACACCCTACAGAAAAAAATTACTAAAATCGACGGAAATTTTTACAGCATTGAGAATAGCACTTTTTACACTAAAATTGGTTGGCTACATAACAGTACACTTAGAAATCTCCTCACAATCTTCTATAAATTTTGGCCGCGCTTTGAAATTTTTAATCCACTTTTAGAAATTTCTACGATTTTTCGGATTTTTCCATAAGCTTAGAAATCCTGCTTAAGGCGATTTTTATTGAAAAATTGTTTACATTTTTAAACGAAAATAAGAGAGTCAAATTTTCGACAGAACTGTTTGAAATAAATTTAAAAACTCTGGCGTATGATTTTTTTTTTGAGTCTCTTGTAGCATGTCAGAAATATTTGAGCACATTCAACTCGTAATTTAAAACACAAAAATATGGAATGCACTAAAAGTGCATTCAACCTATCTCATTTATTAAAATTTATAACGTAAACAAACAACAGCCAAATTTTATGCTGACGCCGTATTTCTGATTTGTCGCATTTGCCTTTAAGCTAAGTCGTATGTACGTATGTATGTGCACGGGCACTTGACTACACTTTAAATGCATAAGCCGTACATATGTACATACATATCTACATAGCTAGTAAGAATTAGTGTAAATATGTATTATAGTAAATAAGTAGAAAAAAAAAATTTTGTGTATAAAAGGGATTGATTTTGTTCAATAAACAATCAATTATTGACTCGCTGTCTTAATAGCGAGACCACAAAATACTTGTTTTATTCGCCGAAGAAAGGGCGACAGAATATGGCGATCCTGCCAGTTAAACAGGATCCTTGCCAGTTAAACAGGATCCTTGCCAGTTAAACAAGACATCCTTGCCAGCATCCTTGCCAGACAAACAGGATCCTTGCCAGTTAAACAAGACATCCTTGCCAGCATCCTTGCCAGACAAACAGGATCCTTGCCTGTTAAACACACCAGGATCCTTGCCATTGATCCTGCCAGATCCTGTCATTAACCAGTCGTTTACACTACATGGTGATGGACGAAGTAAACGCAATATTTGAGAAATGGGAAAAGTATTTTAGTGAGCGGCAGACAGAGCAACAAGCCCAAGAAGAAGAACAACAAAATAAACCCGAACAACAACAAGAGCAACAAGCCCAAGAAGAAGAACAACAAAATAAACCCGAACAACAACAAGAGCAACAAGCCCAAGAAAAAGAACAACAAATTAAACCCGAACATCAACAAGAACAGCAACAGCAGCCAGAACGACAAGGTCCTAGAGCAATTACAATCGAGGAGTACAGGCGACGGCAACAACGCCCAGCTCGCAGAGAACCTGCACAACCACAGAAACCTTTATACCACAGGAGACGTGGTGGTAAAAAATACCAAGCGCGGCGACGAGTTGCCGAACTCTACCAACAACTAGTATTCGCAGATTCTATTGCAAAACGGAAGCATATAAAAAAACTAATAGCGATTGAAAGGCTTACTAATGGCCTTATTAACTGATCACTAACTAATCTTATGGCAACCTTGCGGCTGCCTATTGAAGGGCAAGATACCAAAAATCCTTGCCGTGTCAATTCTCGATACTAAAAATTTTGCATTTTTACATATACACATTTTTCTGGCCTAAGCCACAACAATACTAATTTTAATGATTTAATTAAATAAATAAATATATATACATACAAAAATAATTATTGTGATTATAATGCCTAAATCAAGGAATTCAGTAGGCTCACTTCCTAATGAAATAGAGAACAGGGACTTAATAAGGGAATTAGAATCCTTAAGGACTCTTTGGCGTATCATAGGCATGACTAGGGAACCAACATTAGAAGACGTCAAAACGACAAAAATAGAAGAAACACAACGCATGTTTGAAAAATTCGGTATTTTCAGATTTTAGGAATTTTTTTTTAATATTCAATCAATATGGGTGGAACAACATCAAAAATTGATAAACCCAACGCAAATGTAGTTAACTCCATAGAAATTGATCACAGCGAAGCTTTAGATTCAATAAAGCTTATTCTTCTTGTTATTGCAATTGTATCTTGTATAAATTTATTTCTAAAGATTTATTCGGTACACAACAAAATTTTAAAAAAGCGATATATTAGTCGTGCAAATGGATTAGACAAGGTATAAAAATCAATACCGAATAGATCCTTTTCAATGGATAATTGGGATAATATATATGCATCACTACTAAATGAAAAATCAATTGCAGAAAAATCATACAAGTGCATTAACAAGAATGTTTTTATTAGAAGAGAAACAATTATTAAGCATTTAGGTTTTATAATAGATGCATTAAATAGAATAGGAAACGCCTTGAGGAATATAAATAGTAAGCTTACAGCCGATCATCAAAAGCAGGCATACCAAATATACCTATACGTCAGGGATAAACTTGTTTCATCGCTAGCACGATACGAGATTGAAGAACAAGTACCCACGTCATTCAACAAAGACATAAAAATTGACACAAATTTATTACTACCGGACTATCCAACGGAAGCCGAAAACAAAAATTCTTCAAACGATAAAGAGGAAACTAAAACTCATTCAGAAAGTACCAATAATTCAAACACATCCACAATGCCTCAGACAGCGGTAGATTTTATTAAAACAGCTTCATCTGTCCTACCAGAGTTTGATGGCAACTCAGAAAATCTAAATAGCTTCATAGATGCACTCGACATTCTTGACCAAATCAAGGATACTCATGAAGCACTTGCAGTGTCTATGATAAAAACAAAACTAAAAGGCACAGCAAGAAATTGTATTCAGAATGAGAATACAATACAAGATATAAAATTAAAATTGAAAAGATCAATCAAAGGCGAATCAGTAGAAGTATTAACAGCAAAACTGCTAAACATCCAACAACGCAGTAAAACAGCCAACCAATATACTACTGAAATCGAAAAATTAACAAAATCATTAGAAGGAGCATATATATCTGACGGGTTAACCTCAGATTTAGCAGGAAAATATGCTACACAAGCAGCTGTAAAGGCTATGTGTAAAAATTGTTCTAATGATAAAGTAAAACTAATCATGCAAGCCGGAACGTTCACCTCAATGAACGAGGCAATTTCAAAATTTACAAACAGTTGCACTGAAGTAACAGGCAACCCAAACGCAATATTGAATATAAGACAACAAAATCATTTCCGCGGCAACTTTCGTAGAAATTTTCCAAATAACAATTATAGAAATTATCGATCTAATCAAAGATATAACAATTTTAACAGATCAAACAACAATTACTCACAAAGACAAAATAGGAATTTTGGTAACCAACAGCGTCAAAATAATCGCAACAATACCAACAACACTCGCAATGTACGTAATTATACCCAGCAGGAAAACCAACAAACTCCACTCCAAACATAGAAAAAAAAATTTGTGTACTAAATTTACACCTAAACAGCTACATATCCACCAAAACAACTTTAAATAATTCAACTTCAACTCTCCTAATAGATACAGGAGCTGACATATCACTAATAAAAAAGGGTCAAATTCAAAATGATGTTAAAATTAATGAATTACAAAAAACAGATTTAAAAGGCATTGGTCAGGGTATAACAAACACTCTTGGAACAGTTAAAACAGATTTAAAGGGTGACGATCTTTTGATTCGACACAAATTTCACATAGTAGAAGATGACTTCCCAATCCCATGCGACGGAATTTTGGGACTCGATTTCATTAAAAAGTATAATTGCATTTTAGATTACCGAAATAATGAAGATAGACTTATATTACGACCATATGATTATCCAGAAAATATAGCAATTCAAATGACAAATGAACCAACCATTAATTGCATATCAGTACCAGCTAGATCAGAAGTAGTTCGACAAATTCACATAAAAAATAACAATACTGAATTATTCATACCACATCAACAATTAGCAGAAGGAATTTTTATTGCCAATTCAATAGTAAATCCAAATCAAGCATTTGTTAGAATTATTAATACAACAGATAAAAATGCAACTATTCAAAATTACAATATTAACACAGAAAACTTAGACGACTACATAATTATAAATAATAAACAGAAAAATGAAGCAAATAATAAAGAAAAATTAGAAAGATTAAATAAAAATTTCCCATCATTTGCTAAATCTCAACTTAATACTTTATGTTCAGAATTTATTGATATATTTGCATTAGAATCAGAACCTATAACCACTAATAATTTTTACAAACAAAAACTTTATATGAAAGACGACAACCCAGTTTATGTAAAAAACTATAGAATACCAGAAGCTCACAAACAGGAAATTAATAAACAAGTAAATAAGCTAATACAAGACGACTTAATAGAACCATCAATGTCAGAATACAATAGTCCTATTCTACTAGTACCGAAAAAATCACTCCCAGGTAATAACGATAAAAGATGGAGACTAGTTATTGACTATAGACAGGTAAATAAAAAATTAACTGCAGATAAATTTCCATTACCAAGAATCGACGATATTCTAGACCAATTAGGTAGAACAAAATATTTTTCTTGCTTAGATTTAATGTCCGGTTTTCATCAAATAGAATTAAGCCCAGAATCCCGAGATATAACATCGTTTACAGCAGACAATGGTACCTACCGTTTCAAAAGATTACCTTATGGTCTTAAAGTAGCCCCAAATTCATTTCAAAGAATGATGACTTTAGCATTCGCCGGTCTAAAACCATCACAAGCATTTTTATATATGGACGACTTAGTGGTATTAGGATGCTCCGAAAAGCATATGATTAAAAACTTAATAGATGTATTCACAACTTGCAGAAAATACAATTTAAAATTGCATCCAGATAAATGTCTATTTTTCAACCAAGAAGTTACTTATCTTGGACATAAATGCACAAGTAAAGGAATTTTACCTGATCCCACTAAATACAAAATAGTTCAAAATTATCCAACTCCCAAGAATGCCGACGAAGCTAAAAGATTCGTTGCATTCTGCAATTACTATAGAAGATTTATACCAAATTTCGCGGAATACTCTAGAATATTAACAAGACTTTGTAGAAAGAAAGTAGTATTTAATTGGACAGAAGAATGTGAGAAATCATTCAACTATCTAAAAAATGCATTAATTAGCCCAAACATTTTACAATATCCCGATTTCAATAAAGAATTTTACATAACAACAGATGCAAGCGGATACGCCTGCGGAGCAGTACTAAGTCAAGAATACGAAGGAAAACAATTACCAGTTGCTTATGCCTCTAGATCTTTCACAAAAGGCGAAATAAATAAAGCAACGATTGAAAAAGAATTAGCAGCCATTCATTGGGCCATCACTTATTTCAGACCGTACATCTACGGCAGAAAATTCACAATTAAAACAGACCATCGACCCTTAACTTACCTTTTTTCGATGAAAAACCCATCATCAAAATTAACTAGAATTCGACTAGATTTGGAAGAATATGACTTTGGGGTGGAGTACATAGCAGGAAAAGAGAATTATGTAGCAGACGCACTATCGCGTATAGATATACAAGATTTAAAAGAAATGTCAATTGAAGCATGTAAAATATTGAAAGTTACCACAAGATCGGAAACTAAGGAAAAATCCAGTAATAATATAAAAAATGAAGAAAAATGTCACAATGAGAACCCTATAATATACGAAGCGCTTAATAAATGTGAAGTAAAAAAGCTAGCTCAGCTCGTTTTCGACCCCCCGAAACTGCAGTTCAAAAAGGGAAAGAAAATTTGTAGCGAAATAAATATTGATAATTTAATTGTTGAGGCGAAGATTGATTTAGATCAATTCTTTGCCAGGCTTATGAAAAAAGCCGGCAATTTGAAAATAAACAAAATACAATTGTCCTTAGGAGACAAATTGTTTAAGAATAATTATACTCGAGTAGATAAATTTAAAGATAAAGGTACCAAAGTTCTCAAAAATTTAATCATTGCATTAACTCCGGAGGTTATGCATGTGACAGATAATGAAAAAATTAAAACTATTCTTCATAAATATCACGATGATCCTGTTAATGGTGGCCACCCAGGAATCAATCGTACAACAAATAAAATAAAACAAAAATTCCATTGGAAAAATATGAAAAATGACATAAAACAATATATTAAAAAATGCGATCATTGTAATAAAAATAAAACAAGAATACATTTAAAAGATCCAATGACTATAACCGAAACACCAACTAAGGCATTCGATGTAGTTCAAATTGACACAATTGGACCATTTCCAAAATCATTGAATGGAAATGAGTATGCAGTCACCATAATATGTGACTTAACCAAATATCTAGTAGCAATTCCAATTGAAAGTAAACACGCAAAAACAGTAGCCAAAGCTATATTCGAACATTTTATTCTCATTTATGGATGTATGAAAACAATACTGACAGACATGGGAACCGAATATAAAAATAACGTTTTTCAAGAACTAAGTAAATTGTTAAAAATTGAACACAAAACCTCAACACCTTACCATCATCAAACGTTAGGCACTGTTGAACGTAGCCATAGAACATTCAATGAATATGTACGTTCATACATATCCATTGACAAAGACGATTGGGATGAGTACCTCAAGTACTTTACTTATTGTTATAATACAACACCTTCAACAGTTCATGGTTACTGTCCTTTTGAACTAATATTCGGAAAACCAGCACCGACATACGAATTTTTACAAGAAGATACAATCAGCCCACTGTACAACTATGAGGCTTATGACAAAGAAGTTAAATATAGACTTCAAATAGCACAAGAAAGAGCTAATAGATTAGTAAGACAAGCAAAAGAAAAACAAAAAATTTACTACGATAGGAAAATTCAGCATAAGGAAATAAATATAGGAGATTTAGTCTTAGTAAAAGATGAAACAGGTCATAAATTAGACAGTAGATATAAGGGACCCTATAGAGTAATAGGTATTGATAAACATAATAACTATAGTTTAATTCCCTATAGAGTAACAAATATTAATAATCACAATAATTATTCACTAAGCTACATGAATAAGAAAATCATAGTACATAAAAATAGACTTAAATCTATAGAATAAGAAATTTTCACTTTTTCCAATAAATGTAAGTATGTAAGCACAAAACAAAAACTGAAATGTTAATTTTACCGAAATAAATAAATAAACACAAGCAAGTAAAATAAGCAATCCATTAAATGTAATAGAATGCTCATACATTGACCCTACAAATGTATAAGCATTCTTTTTAGGAAAGGAGGTGTAGCATGTCAGAAATATTTGAGCACATTCAACTCGTAATTTAAAACACAAAAATATGGAATGCACTAAAAGTGCATTCAACCTATCTCATTTATTAAAATTTATAACGTAAACAAACAACAGCCAAATTTTATGCTGACGCCGTATTTCTGATTTGTCGCATTTGCCTTTAAGCTAAGTCGTATGTACGTATGTATGTGCACGGGCACTTGACTACACTTTAAATGCATAAGCCGTACATATGTACATACATATCTACATAGCTAGTAAGAATTAGTGTAAATATGTATTATAGTAAATAAGTAGTACATAAGAAATTTTGTGTATAAAAGGGATTGATTTTGTTCAATAAACAATCAATTATTGACTCGCTGTCTTAATAGCGAGACCACAAAATACTTGTTTTATTCGCCGAAGAAAGGGCGACAGAATACTCTGTAGCCGCTTTCGATTCACAATTTCTCTGCTAGTTATAAATTTCCTTCTGTCAAATTTATACTCATTATGGATTCAAACATTTTTGTTCGATCCGACCTCGCTTGTGTGATGGCGAATCGAAAACGACAAGTATATATTTTTCAATAAAATCGACTTTTAACTAGAGCCCTAGATACCCGGGTATCGAGCAATTCGATCTGATCGTTTTTGTCCGAAGCCCGTTTGTTGTTCAAATGCCCTTACAAACATTCGAGCATTCGAGCTTACAAAAAAAAAAATGTGTATCGGAAAAATAAAAAAAACTACATATAAAGAAAAAAAAATAATAATAAACAAAAGAAAAAAACAAACTTCAAAATACCCGAATTGTTCAAATGCCCGTACAAACATACGGGTAATAAACAAACAAACAACTCTTCGAGCATTTGAACAACTGTTCGGGCTACTCGAAAATGTTCAAAAAAAATCGAGAGCTCTACTTTTAACACAAATTATTAAAATTTTGCATTAAACAAGCAATTTGGAATAGATGTACACAATAAAATATTTTTGGCCGCATAAAACTTGAAAATCTACCTATGTGCTACGGTTATAAATCGTCGCTGCGCCAACAAAAAGAGCTATACGTTTTTCAGAAACTTTTCAGGAGAGCAAAAAAACCGTTTTCTGGTGATCCTAGAGAATATTTTTTCTAGTTTGAATTGTTAACCAATGATACTACACATATGTAATAGACTTGTGAATTTTTTTTTACTTTTTTTGACCAACCACTTCGCATGAAGCATTTGCGCCGTTTTACAGCACATAGCTCTTTTTGCAAATTGTTTAAATTTGCTAGTGGGGGTAAGAAATCGTGAAAGATGTGTATACAATTCTTCGCTAGGGTCCGATGCAATTAGCGATAGCTTGGAAATGCATTATTTAATTGACCAGTGCCCCTCCTATTTTGAAAATTGGTCACATACGCTTTTTTTAAATAATTTTTTTACACAAAAATAACCTGAAAACAAAAAACAATTATACGAAAATAGATGTATAACTGATTTTACAGAGCATTTCTACTACTGAGAGCATATAGCTGTGTTTGATAACTTCTAACCAAAGAAGGATATCAGAAAACGGGAAATGCAGAAATGTGGCTAGCGGATAGCGCTAAATAAATATGTAATAAAAAAACAGCGCAGCGACGAAATAATAATTTTCTTATATAATTTAGTTTTTTAATATTCCATTTTGACAGACATTAAGTAAAATCTCAAATTCAGATACTCTTATACATTGCATATTTATTCCCATTGTACTAGTTTATACTAATATTATTTGATTAAGATGATAAGTAATTGAAAGAAAACTTGAAATTTAAATAATTGGCGTTACTTTTCTGTTATTAGCATGTTAATAACAGCAATACCGTATAATAATTGTAGCGTTTGTTGAGCGGTAGGGAAGTGCAGGAACCGTAGGAATTTTACCACAAAAGAGCGAATATAAGTACAAAGAATGTAAATTGTGGTAAAATTCCTGCGGTTCTTGCACTTTCCTACGGCTCAACAAACGCTAGAATTATAAGTAATACTTCGTGAAAAAGCGCTAAATTTCGAATTACCAATTTCGAAAAATTACTATTCTCATTGATTTTTTCCTGAAAAAGAAATGTATGCTAATAAAGTCAAAGATGGTTTCATGGTCAAAACGAATCTTTCGGGGGGGGGGGGGGGGGTTTGTCCCCAAAACCCCCCCCGTTACTACGCCACTGCATGGAGCCACTGACAGTCCAAAAGGTAAGCAATTGAATTCGTATAATTGCCCAGCAAAGGAAAATCTCAAGAACTTACGGAAATCCTCGTGGATTGGTATCAAAAAATGTGCATCCTCCAAGTCAATTGAGGCCAAAAAATTATCTTTGGATATTATTTGCGTTACCGTCTTCCAATCCTGGAGTTTAACCCTAATTAGATAAACCACGTCGAAATGACGTATTCATTTTTATTTTTACTCTCTCAGACTTTCATTTATTTCCGAAACAACTTCATACGCTCAGTTTTCTCAGTCGGTGGTTGTAGGTCATTGCTGGTGCTCGATTTTTTGCCATAAGTTTTTTTTTTATCTGAGTTATGATCACAACGTACGTCAAAACGACGTAGCTTTATCTTTAGTGTGACATTTTGGTTTTTCCATTGCATGAATTTTTTATCACTTTTGTGTTTCAATTTATTAGATTATGTTGTTTTTGTTTTTTTTTTTTAGTTTTAATTGGTTAACAAATCTACGGATGAAAACAAGACTTAAAATATCTTCTTTGCAAAGAACTTTGCGCAACACCATACAAGTTGACCTACAAAATTCAGATGGAGTTAGTGATACCCAAGAAGACGACAAAAAATAACACCAGCAATGATCTCGAAGGCAGTAGAAATCAGGCTCTTCCCAGAAAATAAAATACTGGTGCTGTCCTTCTAAAATAAGACGCATGTCAAAAAAATAATGTTTCAAGTGTAACACACCTCTGTGTGGACAACACCAAAACCAAGTTTGTAACACATGCATATAATCTTGCTTGATTTTATTTTTTTTTGTTTTAAAATATTATTTAAAGGGTTGTTTTGTTAACCCTCTGCGACTGACGTGGTAGTCTTACAGACACCAATAACAGAAAAATTTGTTTTGCGCCGTTATTTTGCGAAATTTTTCTCCCGCGCTCTCGTTACCTTCATACTGCATACTAATGAGTAGTTTATTGTGTTGAAAGTGATCAAAGTGAGCACACACGTTGGTCTGAGCGTAAAAGTGTCTACGAATCAACCACGTCAGTAATAAGATAGGTGTCTGAGAGACTACCACCTCAGTTTTTAGGTCATATTTTTGTGGCATCACCTTAACAAAAAATCAATAAAAATTTTTCAATAATTTATATTTATTGTTAGTTTCGCTTCAAATAATAACTCTTAAGTCTTACTATTCTAAAATTACGCACAAAATTGTTTTGTATTTTCTTGTGCCTGTCAGGCTACACGTCAGTCGCAAAGTGACAAAAACCTTTTGGAGGATATTTGTGGGTGAAATTTTATTTTTTTTTTTAATTAATTCTTCATAAAATCATTTGTTCATCATAATCATATGTTATTTCTCCATAAATTACTTTTTTATGAGGTAATAGCTATTAAAACCATTTCGCTAAAGCTGCAGAATTTTCGCGGAGGATTCACATAAAATATCCTTTTATTTAACCATTCAATTTTTCTGTTTTTTTTACACAGAGATGAATTCATATGTACATTATAATAAGTTAAAAACCTTTTGTTTTTTTAAATTATAATATGGAATATTTTTTGTTGTTTTTGTAAGGGTATATGGTTCGCGTGGTAAATTTGAGCTATTTAAAGAAACACCGTTTAACATGTCTTATCCTGTTGGATTAAAAAAAATATTGAAATAAATAAAAACCTTTATATGTGAACTTTATACAGGGATACTTTCACTAGGTTCACACAACTAGACGAAAAATTATAAGCCGTCGAAATGGTGTCTGGTGGACTACCACGTCAGTAGAATAGGGAAACTTAATTCACGTCAGTCGCAGAGGGTTAAGTAAACAAAAAAACCTCTATGAATTTAGAATTAAGAATGAAATTGCACCTTTTTGTGAAGGCAAGAATAAATCTCTTCCCACGATTTGGTTTGTCTACTAAGAATTATGGCGACACGAATTGACCCTCACTTGGGTTACAGGTGTCAATTGCACCTTTCCTAAGCAAATGCTGAATCTCTGATTTGTAGTGAACCATCTCTTCCTTCATAAGTGCAGGTTCTTTACGTACCTGAATTTGATACACCTGTGCACAAAAGGATATTTTATATCCAGATATTGCCTGCAGCTGTGGTGCAGTGGGTAGAGTGCTCGCCTGCTATGCCAGAGGTCTCGGGTTCAAACCACGGTCCGAGCCAAACAAATTTTTCTAATTAGTAAAAATCCAATTATTGGGTTTTTTAAGAGCAGCGGTCACCTCTCGGCAGTGGGCGGCATACCCTCCGAGAGTATTTCTGCCATGAAAAAGCTTCTCACAAAAAATGCATTCGCCGTTCGGAGCCGGCATAAACTGTAGGTCCACCCAATTAGTAGGAAAAACAAAAAGGAGCACACCTCGAATTGGGAGAGAAGCTCGGCCATAAAACTCGTCAGAGTTATAATAGCGCCATTGTATTATTATTATTATTATTATTGCCTGCAGCACTACGCTGTCTGAGGTAAGTAGTCGCCATTCACTTACAAAATATTTTAATTGCCCCGCAATATTGCTTAGCTGATCTATCGACGATAGTTGGAGCGGTTCCTGCTGCGATTCCTAATGTGATTCTTGCTGCCCCTATGATGACCTGTTTTGTTCCGAGATGCGCTGCCCCCTGTCTGGTATGTTTTTCTCTGATTGTACTTCTTGACAGGGGGTTTGGAGTTTAAATACTGTTTTCGCATATAACCTGTGGCCGATTTCGAAGGTCCATTTTTATGAGTATCTACCGAAGTTTTAAGCATATCTACCCGCTTTTTCTAATGCAGACGCTGTTTTGACCCGTTCGGTGAATGCTTCACCAAACAGAAACGTATCAACCGGCCCCTCTGTCGCCACACTCTTAGACAATAGGGTTAAGCCAGGCAATATAAACCCAGCCAGACACGACTAACGCATTCACCAACACATTCAAACCAAATTTCCATTATTACCAACACACTGAAAGGTATCTGTCAAATTTTTTGTTTCTTTCTTCTTTCTTTCTCACTCTCTTTTCACAAACATGGTATTCTTAACGCTTTTCACCGTTAGCAATAACGTTTTATACCTAACTCATATCTACGTTAGCGCTAACATGGTATGCCTATATATATAATAAGCAATATGTTAGAGCGAGAGCACAGATTGTTCAAAAATCAACAAAGTTGGCTGCGAAAAGAATAACGGAAGAAGTAAACACGAAATCTGAAACGGCGTCATTTTCATTGCGATTTTTAGTAAGTAAAATCGGTTCGGAAAATGTAAAAATATTTTATTAGGTATGTTAGTGTCTAGCACGAAATTATTATTTTTAATTTTATTTTTTATACTTTGGAATAAGCGGAAAAATCCAATTAGCTCATACAGCGATGGTAGATGTGATAGCTATTTCGAAGAAAAACCACTTTCTTCATCATCAGACATCTTCTCGGGAGCTAGCCATGGGTAATGGCGCAATTTTTTTAGCGCTGATACAATAACTCCAGCGCCTCTCGTGGCGCCAACTCACGGTACTGGCGCAATAACACCTTTAGCGCAATTGTCATGGAATAATCGATAAATAACATTTTTTCGCTTGTTGCTGTTCACCATCCACAATTAATTTAAATTTTCATAATCATTTGGAAACATATTCCGTATATTTGTGAAAATATGCTGGAAATTAGAGTCACATAGATCACTATCAAGCATACATAATTGTGACGGTGTCATACGTATACATCATACCTCGGCGTTTCATAGATCTTAAGATCAGACAAACAAGTTACGCTCTTCACACAGACAGGTTGCGCTCCTTGTTTAAAAAATGATTTAGTCGTCGCTGAACAAGTGGCCAAACAACATCGTGTGTGGCTATCGCATGTTTGCGCAGCGAATGTTAAAAATTTGCATGTACGTATGTTTGTTCGCCATACCCTGCAAAAAAATTTGCGATTAATCCCGAAAGAGATTTGTCCCGGATTCATCTCTTTCGGGAACAATCGGTCCACAATTAGTCCCCGATTGTTCCCAGGCATGAACATTTATAAATTTTAAAGATTGTTATAAAAATAGCCTTGGCTAATTTTGAAAAATTTGTCACATGTATTTTACACTCGCATAATGCATTCTCAGAACTTAAAATGTTTTGAGGAGATATTTAATTTTTTTAAAAGATTTCACTACATGATGAAAGCTAATCGAATAAACTTTCTTCTAACATTTATAGCAATTAATAATTTTTACATTTTCATAAAAAATAGCCTTGGCTTACAACTTTGGATGAAAGCGATTAATCTACATTTGTACCCGTTCGGGTATACAAATTGAACAATTAGTCTCTTCACAGGATATTGTCGAAAAAATGCAATCAATTCGCCCCATATAAAGGGATGTAAAATTGTACTAGTCGCATGCTCCCTTGCGATTGATCCCGGACACGTCCCGTATTAATCGAATTTTTTGCAGGGTAGCGATCAAAGCGCTCTCACTTATACACTTGCATTTACAAATTTGCCGAGCCATGGTATACATATACTATGGTGCTGTTATTGGCGTTGTGGTTGCGCCATTTTACACTAGCGCTATATTGGTGCTGGTGTTAGCGCACGAAATTGAGTCGGTTTTATTTAACAAAATTGAGTTGGCGCATTTCCCAAATCGGAGTTAGCGCAATAACGCCAGGGTTGGTGTTAGCGCAACTGCGCCGCGCAGCGCAGTGTTACCCATGCCTATCGGGAGTACACCAGGCTTTGAACCTACGCTCCAACCATCAGTAGTCGAATATTAGCGAAACGCTAAGCACTGCGGCTACCGATGGTCCTGCTGAGCTGTTGGTTTTTTCACTTATATATGCCATTGCTCTATTCAATCTAACCTCACTTAGTGTACGATTTTCGTACATCTGCTATGCAAGTGTTGAATACTGGTTGGCAGCTGACGGACAGCGGGCGCTGCGTACAGTAGTTGTATGTACAACAGCACAATTTATAATTTAACATTATTAGGTATGTTAGTGTCTAGCACGAAATTATTATTTTTAATTTTAATTTTTATACTTTGGAATAAGCGGAAATATCCAATTAGCTCATACAGCGATGGTAGATGTGATAGCTATTTCGAAGAAAACCACTTTCTTCATCATCAGACATCTTCTCGGGAGCACACCAGGCTTTGAACGCTCCAACCATCAGTAGTCGAATATTAGCGAAACGCTAAGCACTGCGGCTACCGATGGTCCTGCTGAGCTGTTGGTTTTTTCACTTATATATGCCATTGCTCTATTCAATCTAACCTCACTTAGTGTACGACTTTCGTACATCTGCTATGCAAGTGTTGAATACTGGTTGGCAGCTGACGGACAGCGGGCGCTGCGTACAGTAGTTGTATGTACAACAGCACAATTTATAATTTAACATTATTAGGTATGTTAGTGTCTAGCACGAAATTATTATTTTTAATTTTAATTTTTATACTTTGGAATAAGCGGAAATATCCAATTAGCTCATACAGCGATGGTAGATGTGATAGCTATTTCGAAGAAAAACCACTTTCTTCATCATCAGACATCTTCTGGGGAGCACACCAGGCTTTGAACGCTCCAACCACCAGTAGTCGAATATTAGCGAAACGCTAAGCACTGCCTAACGTATTTGTCCATTAGCCCTAACGTAGTAAGTCTAACACATTTCCATGTTAGCCCTAACGATTAGAGCTAACATTTTGGCTCGTTATTGCTAACGTGAGTGAGTGAGATATATGCATTCGAATATGCATTTGCTAGAAAGAGATGAAAGTCATATACATGTGCACACGGACAGCGGTGAGTGCGTTAAGCCGGAATTACAATAGCGCTGTGGCTGTGGCAGCGTCTGTTTTTCGAAATCAGCTGATTTTTAGAAACTACGGTTTGCAATGAAGCTGCACATAATACAGCAGAGGCAGCTGGCAGCACCGCTCCGTTTAGCCCAAATTCTAAATTCACTGCCGCTGCCTTGAATCGCAGCCAAATTCTAAGTATTGATGTGAACTTATGTCTGTTTCCGTACTATCCAATGTAATATATTTTTTACTAATTTTGTGTTTCCGTACTTTGATGCCAGCAAGCGGGAGAGAATTTAATTTTTACTTAATTAATTTCCACTAGCAAATATTGCTGGCGGGATGCAAAAGCAAAGAAGAAGAAAGAGCAGAGGAAAAAATGAAACAAGATTGATTATTTTAATTGAAAAAAGTGGACATGAAAATGGTAAGTAAATTTATGTCACCACGTGTCCAAGGTAAAAGGAAACAGACCTAATATATAAAGAAGTCACTGCCAAATACTGCGAACGCTCTATTGTGTTTGGTCTGGAAGTCACTGCTCATATTAGAGGCATCAGCTGATTTCGAAAACCGTCGCTGCCCGCTGCCACATCGCTGATGTAATTTGGGCTTTAGATTTCTCCCGACGCTAGAACAAAACTAATGCATTCGTTGTATGGCGAACTAATAGAATGTTCATGGTGAGCCTGCGTTTTGCGTTTCGGAGGCATTTTTGCGTTTAGTCCAAAACGCAACATTAAATGTTACATTTCTCCATACAAATGCCACCACCAAAATGTAATTTAACGCAACTATTTTTTTGCGTTTTGAATGCTAATGCAGAAAGCAACCCTGAAATCTTCGAAAAAATTTGTCATTCGAATGGAAAATAGTGGCAACACTCTGGCAATACAAGAACGAAATACCTACAAGATTACGCATATAGAGCAGCATGGGCATGGGCACACGAGCTCCATGATGACGTCACTCTACATGTAATGAACGAAAGTAAACAAAACTGAGATCAAAATTAATAACAAAGCGGTTGGTACGTTTGGTTTGCAATATTATATTATTACATATTTTGAAAATTCTTGTTCTATTTTTTTAATTAGACAAAACAAAAAAATAAACCTCAACACCTGATTGCGTAATCCTGGATATTAGATCCGATTGTTTCGAACTTCTCAAATGCACATTTACAAAACGCGGCAGCAGGAACACTTTTCGAAAAGCCATCTTCGAAAATGCAAAATGTTGCGTTTAAAATCCAGCATGAATATAGTATAACACATTTTTGTGTTATAGCTGTGCGTTATATAACGCGTTATATGACGAGTAGTGTTCTGACTGGGAATGAACGCCTAGTGGTAGACAACTTATGGTGTAAATCAGTAAGCAATCTGCCTGCGTCACCAAGTGCTTCGTTGATGATTTTGTTTATTCATCTTCGGGATCTTGTTTCAATGTCTTCGAAAATGCTTGTCCCAACGCGTTTAAGGCTGCACCTAGCTGGTTTTGAAGCGCCAGCTGATATTCATCTCTTTTAAGAGCATGTGCCGCTAGTGTAAATTTAAGTTCGGGGCTTAAGGTTGGCCCCCCAGTCCTGGACAGTTTTTAGGTATTGGGTACTTCTCGAGAAGTTCGTCTACGTTCGACAGACCCGATCTTGCCAAACCAATCCAATTTTCCGCGATTGGTTGGAAAATATTTAGCTCTTTTGCATTCGCATTAGTATTTGGGCCAATAAATGCTAACATGGAGTCTAACAATACTTCTTCACGATCGGGCAATTCCGGCGACAGTGCTGAGTTCACGTTTTCATTGCGTTGTACGCTTGCTGGTAATATATTATTTGAGCAATTGTCAGGTGAGTTACCTGACACCCGTGTCGTGCCTCGCAGGTCACGCTCGCCGGGGTGAATTTTTGGTGCCTTTCGTCTAGAAATACGGTTACCATCACTTCGCTCTGAATGTTGATTGTCAGGTGAGTTGCCTGACACACGTGTCGTGCCTCGCAGGTCACGCTCGCCGAGGTGAATCTTTGGTGTCGTTCGTCTCGCGATACGGTTACCATCACTTCGCTCAGAATGCCGATTTTCATCTCTGTAATGTATACTCTTGGAATTGCCACTTCTCAAACGTGAATGTCGGGAAGTACCCGAGCTAGAAGTAGAAGACAAGTAATTTTCGGCGTTGCGCACATAACCTCTACGAGACTTTCGAATTGAGCGACGCGATGTGTAACGGCTACTTGAACTGGTGTCTCGACTAACAGAACTGCGATTGCCAGCTGCGGCAGAACTGCGACTGCGTGATGTAGCAGAACTGCGATTGTTTCTTTTTCTTTTCCGACTTTTGCGCCTTACGTCATAATTATTCTTCCGATCAGCAGCATCTTTCTCTAAAATAGCTATTCTTCTCAAAGCCTCTTCTAAATTTGATTTTGAAGAATCCATTTTGAATCAATAAGCTAAAACACATGCGATTAGATCCACACAACAAAACGTAATGAATTAGGGATAGCAGTCAAGAGATGGGTTGTCGTTCGACTAAAATAATTGCATATTAGGGCGGTCATGTTTTTCTTGGGTTTAGGCTGGTAGCCAAAACAACAAAGTTACAATAAAAAAACTATTTCGGCGGTATTTCGCGGGATCAGAAAAAAAAAATAAAAATTTTTTCTTTAATCTCAATATAAGCTTCAAATTTAGGGGTGGACTTTCACAACTTTACATATCCTGAATTGGTTAAAAGAAATGAGTTAAATAATAGGTACATTAAATATTCGTAGTGACGTAACTTCTTTGTATATTAATTTAGTAAAACCCTTTAAAGGCAACATTGTCATGAATTTTGAAGCACTTTCATTTGGCAAAACAATGAGGATAATTCATGGACATACAAATAAGTTAGCTGAACCAACTATGTGAAAACGACTTCAGAGCTCAAAAGAGCATTAGAAGGAAGTGTAGAGCTTCAAAATACGAAACTAGTGACGCACAATGGGAACGTTTCATACAAAAAACGGTCATAAATAGTAAAAATGGACCTAGAGTGCTCAAATTTTGAAAATAAGCTTTTTTTATGAATATTAGTACATGGTGTAAAAATGGACTTAATCTGATGACAAATTCTCCCACCCCCCATATAACGGGTGTCGCGAAAAAACATTAAAATGCATTTATTTTCGAAACTAATTAAGTTACAATGCTGAAATTCAGTATGCAAGCTTCTTTGATGATTATTAGTACATGGTGTAAAAATGGACTTCTATCTGATAACAAATTCTCCCACCCCTCACATAACGGGTGTCGCGAAAAACTATTAAAATGCATTTTCGAAACTAATTAAGTTAGAAGGCTGAAATTCAGTATGCAAGCTTATTTGATGAATATTAGTACATGGTGTAAAAATTAACTTAATCTGATGACAATAACTCCCACCCCCCCATATAACGGGTGCCGCGAAAAACCATTAAAATGCATTTTCGAAACTAATTATGTTAGAATGCTGAGGGGCAATTATATATATAGGTATAAGCATATATTTGTAACTACTTGAAAAATATTTATTTAATTATCTATGTGACGTTTATGTATACTTATTTAAATTCTGTACTCTTAGGGCTTGGATCCCCACGTAAACTCCCATTTATAAGGTAACGGCACAGGTGGGAGACGAAATAGATAAATGCAAATATCAACAAGTTTATGCGTACCAAAGACTTTATACCATTTATGAATGATAGAAATTAAATTTTATCTGTTTAATTGAATAAGTTACAAATGCTTAAATTTATCTACATATGAACAATCCGTTGTATGGGAGCTACATATATTTTATACTGGATTTGGGAAATTCCGACAAATGATAAACTTTACATAAAAATACATAGTATTTCGGCACAAAGTTATAACACTATTTCATGTTCATGGCTGGTATAAAAAGCAGCAAATGATAGTATATCGCTCATTTACTTCGATACTATCATACCTTAGTAAACTGATTTTACGAAAAAGCCCTTTAAGTTTTCGATCGCTATATATGTACATCAATAGTATAGCACAGACAATTTTTTGATCTCAAACTCTAAATTTTCAATATATCAGGCCGAAATTTCGTCATATAATGCACATACATATACATACACACACATGCATACTAGGGTGGGGCAATTTACTAACCTATATCGCGCGATCGAAATTTGGATTCCTCTCATTTTTCTGAGTAGAAAACTCCTCCACGACATTTGCCTAAAATTAATTTTGATGTTCCGGAATTTTGTTTTTATGAACCAAGACGAATTTTTGAAAATAAAAATTGGGCAAAAATCGACAAAAAAATATCCAGCTCAATATGCACATCGAGTTGAAGCAGAATTTTATGCTGAATCCAGATATGAAATCGAAACTAAAATCGGATGATCCGTTTTCGAGATATAGCCTGATTTCCGGTTATGGAGGCTGAATGCCGAAAATCGCATATTTTCGCGATTATCTCTTGCTGTGTACAATATATCTTAAATTTTTTTGCAAATTTCTTAAAGATAGGTCAATACAATATATGAGCAATATTTTAAAATATTAATTTATCTTCCTGTATAGGAAAACTAGAATGCACTCTTTTTTCCTTAGCCCAAAATCGCAGTATGGGATCTCCATGTTATAGTCATTTGATACCGATGATTTTCGCCGTCAGCGCTTTGTGTACAATAAATGCTCTAAATACAAAATTTCAGAATTTTAGCTGCAAAAATTGAGGAGTTAAAACCCAAAACGTAGACTTATGCTGTTTGGGACTTGTTTTTTTACTTTAGTCAACTCTAAAAAAAAACTCAAGGTTACTCATACGCCATAGCGTACTATTCGAAGCAAAAAACAAATTTCAGAAGCATAAGTCTACGTTTTAGGGAATAACTCTTCAATTTTTGCAGCTAAAATTCTGAAATTTTGTATTTAGAGCATTTATTTTACACAAAGCGCTGTCGGCGAAAATCATCGGTATCAAATGACTATAACATGGAGATCCCATACTGCGATTTTGGGCTAAAGAAAAAAGAGTGCATTCTAGTTTTCCTATACAGGAAGATAAATTGATATTTTAAAATATTGCTCATATATTGTATTGACCTATCTTTAAGAAATTTGCAAAAAAATTTAAGATATATTGTACACAGCAAGAGATAATCGCGAAAATATGCGATTTTCGGCATTCAGCCTCCATATCCGGAAATCAGGCCATATCTCGAAAACGGATCATCCGATTTTAGTTTCGATTTCATATGTGGATTCAGCATAAAATTCTGCTTCAACTCGATGTGCATATTGACCTAGATATTTTTTTGTCGATTTTTGCCAAATTTTTATTTTCAAAAATTCGTCTTGGTTCATAAAAACCAAATTCCGGAACATCAAAATTAATTTTAGGCAAATGTCGTGGAGGAGTTTTCTACGCAGAAAAATGAGAGGAATCCAAATTTCGATCGCGCGGTATCGATTAATTTCCCTCCATACAAATCGCCCCACCCTAATGCATACCCATCCTTACCTGAAAACTCGCGTTTTTGAGTTATGATACTTTTTAAGTAAATAGGCTAAAAGTAAGTATATATGTAAATATTCTATATAAAATTGCATTAGTTAATATATTAGCGATTTTAAAGCATAAACATATGTCAAAACTGCTCATCAATGCTTTTTTCTCTAGCTACACATGTATAGATATGTATGTACATCCATAGTGATAGCGCGTATATACACCTCGTCGAAAAATATGAATAAGTGAGAAGAGCGCGCGTGAATGATAAAACCGACTATGGGGGGTTATAAAGCACACTTGGGGTCAACATATATTAAAAAATTGAGACCTTTTTTTTGTTTTTTTTTTATTTGATTTCAAACTTTTAGAATTTTTTTGAATTTTTTTTTTACCCTGCAAAAAATACAATATATAATAGAACCTATATAGCTAATTCAAAAATGAGCTTCTGTGTTTCATATTGTGAACCATTTTCTATATTACGGACCTAAATTGGATGATAAATCTTCTATACATTTAATTTTTTTTAATTTTGAATATGTCATTATAAATGTAATTTCAAAAATGCACTTTTAGCCAGTTAGGAGAATAATTAAAACACGCGAAGGCGCGCGTGAAATTAATATCTGTTAATGTGATCTGATAAAGAATATGTTAGTTCATAACACAAAAAAAAAAAACAAAGATACCTTTTTTTTTGTTTTTTTTTTATTTTATTCCTTAAAGTTGACGAAGAAAAACATTTTTCTATATTTTTTTATCAGTATTTGAAAAATCATATAAAATCAGATTTCAAAGTTAGAAGAAACAAGATTACTTCCTAAAAAAGTAGAGGTCATTTTCTATATTTAGATGTCAACACGAAATATATACGTCGATAAATGGCTTAGATAGAGCTTTTCGAAACAGGTCATAAAATTCATAATTCATATAGCATATTTTTTGTTCAACTTTGAGCACCCTGTATGGCTAAACGAAACGGAACTCAAAAAATTTTACATGGGCTTTTTTTTTGTCCCATAAGATATCTGTCGATTGCAGTTAAAAATATTTATTTATCACTACTTTAATTTCGAATTTATTTTTGGCCAAAAAATCCCATTGTGTGACGTATCAATTTTAAAAATCGGATTATAAATAACAAAGTTACAATAAAAAAAACGATTTCGGCGATATTTCGCGGGATCAAATAAATTTTTTTTTGTGTCCCTTAACCCTCTCAACATAAGCTTCAAATTTAGGGGCGGACTTTTACAACTTTTTTTTCGTATGGGGACCATTGGCGCGCTCAAGGGAGGGGATTTTGTGGTTAAAACCGCCCCCCTCCCTCCAAAATTTGAAAACACCATAAAAAAATAATTTTATAAAAGATGGTACATGCACAAATATTTGTGTAAATACATGTTGTAAAATCTATGAATATTCATGGATGTACATTACCAATGTTTGTCAACAACTACTGATTATGTTTATAAACAAGCAGTGTGAAGACATTTCCCTAAAAGTATGCTGTGGATATTAGCTGAGGTTTGTTATACTCAGCTTTACTAGTACACAGAGTATTATAGTTTTAGTCACATAACGGTGGATTGTAACAGAATGAAATAATCGAGATAGATATAGACTTATGTATATCAAAATGATCAGGGTAAAAAGGGAAATCGATTGAGCCATGTCCGTCGGTCCGTCTGTCTGTAAACACTCTAACTCGCGCAAAAATTTAGATATTTTGATGAAATTTGGAATGCAAGTTGGTATCGAGACTGGGACGGTTGGTATTGAAAATGGGCGAAATCGGACCATGACCACGCCCACTTTTCCTATATAGAAAAAATCGGAAATTTGGTATCTGAGCTACTAATATACCTAGAGCGATGAAATTTTACCCACGTGTTGAGCTCAGGCCCATATGAAGAAATTTGGTGAAATTTTAGAAAATGGGCGGTGCCACGCCCACTTATTAAGGGTCAAACATTGGGGGTTTTAGAAGCCATAACTCAGAAACCATTGAAGATATATCGATGAAATTTGGTACGCGTGATATACTTAAGCAAATGTTTGGACGAAAAATTGTTAAAATCGGTTGACGGCCACGCCCACTTTTATATATGGGTCTTATAAAGTGACCTAATAAAAACATTTTAAGCGATATCTCTGTCAAATATAATGATCTATCACTGAAATTTTGTGGCATGAGTCCAACTATGGACATAAAACAAAAAACACAAAAATTTTGGAAAATGGGCGGTGCCACGCCCACTTATTAAGGGGGAAACATTGAAAGTTTTATGAAGAAATTTGGTGAAATTTTAGAAAATGGGCGGTGCCACGCCCACTTATTATGGTCAAACATTGGGGGTTTTAGAAGCCATAACTCAGAAACCATTGAAGATATATCAATGAAATTTGGTACGGGTGATATACTTACTTAGGGAAATGTTTGGACGCAAATTTTCCAAAATCGGTTGACGACCACGCCCACTTTTATAAAGTGACCTAATAAAAACATTTAAAGCGATATCTCTGTCAAATATAAAGATATATCATTGAAATCCAACTGCGGACATAAAACGAAAAACACAAAAATTTTGGAAAATGGGCGTGGCACCGCCTCTTTTTAGGAGAAGGAATATACGAGATTTCTGAGCCCATAACTCGACAAATAATTTATATATAATTACGAAGCTTGGTGTGTACACTTTTGTTACTTGTGGTAATACATGTTCAAAATTTTAGCGAAATCGGTTGACGACCACGCCCACTTTTGTACATATATGAGTATTATAAAGTGACCTAATAAAAACATTTTAAGCGATATCTCTGTCAAATATAAAGATAATTCATTGAAATTTTGTGGCATGAGTTCTACAATAGACCGGAAACAAAAAATATAAAAATTTTGGAAAATGGGCGTGGCACCGCCTCTTTTTAGACAACGGAATCTACGAGATTTCGGAGCCCATAGCTCGACAAATAATTGAGATATTATGATGAAACTTGGTTTATACACTTTTATAACTTGTATTAATAGACACGCAAAAATTTATTGAAATCGGTTTATGACCACGCCTACTTTTTAGCAAAGATATTTCTGGAACACGCTTTGGAAATTTTTAACGTAACATTTTTGTAATTAGAAGTCATAAAGGAATGAAATTTTGCACAAAGAATAATATTCATATGCTTAGTTGGATCACTGACAAAAACTTTTGAAAATGGGCGTGGCTACGCCCACTTTATGCAGCACTCGCGTATTATAAGCATTTATCATAAAATGTTCCTACAAAACAATCCTCTTTTTAAGGTTTAATTTAACCTGAAAATTCTATATACATAAGTGTAGTATTTAATTCTTATTTGATCTTTTATTTAATTATTATTTTGCGTAAAAAAAAAATTAAAGACTTTTTAAAAAGAAAAATGTAAACAAAACCATACCTCTTTTTATTGTAGTGAAATATTCATAAAAAACTATCGATAGCATCGATAGTTTTTTTTTCGACTATCGAAACTATCGAGTGGTCCGACTATCGATGGTTTTGCAGCTCTACTACAAGTAGGGATAAAACCCTACGTGTGGCAACACTGATTAGCGCATAACCATAGTCAAAATAAAGTCGGCTTTAAATAAGTTGAAGTCGACTTTATCTTTCTAGAAATCTACTAACTAAATCCGACTTTATTGCTTGACTATGGTTACGCGCTAATAAGTTTACCAGAAATAAGGTCTTAAGCAAATGACTCAAAAATCCTCTTTTTTTTCGAAAATAAAGGTATGCCACTAAATCAATTATGTTTAAATTATTATTTATGAAAACTTATTTATTGATGCCTAATTCAACCATTCATTACGTTTTGATGTGTAAACATCTCTATTTTAGCAATTGATTTTTGAGAAATGTGTAGATAAATATGTGAATAGCTTGATATTGTCAGTGGTAGGCATGAACTTACAAATGCTTGTATGCATAGCAATGCAAATGCAAATATCAACAACAGCAACGAAGTGAAGCGAAGTTGTTGTTTTCTGCAACAATGCGAAAAATAGGCAAACTGAAAAGGAGAAACATGTAAGTACCTATACATACAACTGTATGGACGTGCCTACAATAAATCATCAAACCTAAAACCCAACAGACCAGGAAGTAAGCGAAGTGTAATAGGATTTGAGAACAAGCTTATAACAATTGTCCATTGTAAGCTTATTGCAATACAGTTTTATAAGCTTAATTGTAAGTAGAGCTCTAGATACCCGGGTATCGAACAGTTCGAATTGATCGTTTTTGTTTGAAGCCCGTTTGTTGTTCAAATGCCCGTACAAACATTCGAGCTTACAAACAAAAAAAATGTGTATCGAAAAAACAAAAATAAAAACAACTACATATGAAGAAGAAAAAAAAAATAAACAAAAGAAAAAAACAAACTTCAAAATGCTCGAATTGTTCAAATGCCCGTACAAACATACGGGTAATAAACAAACAAACGACTGTTCGAGCATTTGAACAACATTTGTTCGGGCTACTCGAAAATGTTAAAAAAAAATCTGGAGCTCTAATTGTAAGCTTATTCACAAGCATGATTGTAATAATTGAGGAACACTTACTTTATGTAAGCCTTTCTAAATACTCCTTATGTTAAAAGGCTTGAAAACAATATTACAATAAGCTTACTTTACACTTGAAATAAAAGCTTGTAAAAATATTAATAACATTTTTTAAGCTTGCTGTAAAAAATTTTAAATTTTGGTTTTACAATGATTCATAATACAATAATACAATGCCGCTATTATAACTCTGACGTGTTTTATGGCCGAGCTTCTCTCCCAATTCGAGGTGTGCTCCTTTTTGTTTTTTTTCCTACTAATTGGGTGGACCTACAGTTTTATGCCGGCTCCGAACGGCGAATGCATGTTTTTGTGAGAAGCTTTTTCATGGCAGAAATACACTCGGAGGGTATGCCGTCCACTGCCGAGAGGTGACCGCTGCTCTTAAAAAACCCAATAATCGGATTTTTACTAATTAGAAAATTTTTTTTTGGTGTTGGTCGGACTGGGGTTTGATCCCGAGACCTCTGGCATAGCAGGCGAGCACTCCACCCACTGTACCACAGCGGCCACACAATGATTCATATAACTCATTATTCATTTTTCGGAAAAGGGAAGTATAAAAGCCTTAATAAAATTCAATATAATGTTGTATGTCCCACTATACGATACCGTTGGATTGAATTTCAGGTTGATTTAATGGTTCGAAACAAGAGGAGAATATAAAATAAAGAACATTGCAGTAAAGATGAAGAAGGAAAGGAAATGAAAAGAAAAATGCAAATAAAAATTAATTTTTTTCTTTTTTCTACTATTTATACATACAATTGTATTTATAAGTTTACAACAAGCTTTCACATGTAATATTTTTCTACAATTATATTTGTAAGCTTATAAAAAGGGTGCTGTTTCGATTTTTCTACAATTGTTCTTAAGTATTTTTCAATAGTTCACACAAGTATTTCTCAAGCTTAACGCTTATATTTGTAACCTTGTTATAATATTATTCTCAAGCCTTTTAGTTTATTGGGAAGGATTTCGTTGCCGACCAGTGTAATCTACTGGAATCACAACAAATTTTTTTCAAACGCAGAAGTGATCAAACATATTTTGACTAACAAATACGCTACACTAAAAAAAAACGTCGGCGCGAATATTGAAAAGTATGAGATTTTGGCATTCTTTGGGTTTTTGATTCTTAGCATATAAAACCAGGCCCCAAGAAGGAGAATTTTCTTAGGGCACAGGGCGCATGTTAATAATGTTGCCTTGTAATAATGCAACATTTTCGTTCAGAATCGAAAACGCTACTAGTTTCCATATGCCTTTTTTCATATTTGAAGCCTGCAAAATTATTTTGTTTCACTTTCCCAATAACTTTTAGGATTATCTGGTTAAATTAATTCTTCAGCGGCTGTCAAAAATTTACTGTGTAAAAAATGTTTTCATTTCACACAGCAAAAAATGTCCACCATAGTAAATTTACACCACCACATTTCCCCATAGAAATTTTCCGCCGATTCACACACAGCCTTTGAAGGCAAATTAAAGTGGTTTATCTCCTTTCAATGAATATATTTTTTAATAACTGTATTATTCTTAATTTCTGATTTCAGGTTGATTATACTAGTAAATCTACACCTTCAGTACGTTCACCTATAAAAAATTTATATGAACTAAACAAAAATGTCAATGTATCAAAATTGATTTCTGCAGTCGGTTATGAATATTTGAGAACATTTGTTAACGGGTTAGAAGACGGTGGTCATCAGCAAATCATGAAGCAACGTGGATTTCAACTTATAAATCCTACAGAAAAATGGTTCCCAGGAATTAATGATTTAAGAAAAGATTTGAGTTCTTGGCAATGGATCTATGGAAAAACTCCGAAGTTTTCAGTTAATAAAGAGCTTTTCTTAAAGGACAATGATAAACAACATAAAATTATATTAAATGTTCTAGTGGAAAAGGTTTTTAAGCAAATTTTTTGAATCCTTAGTTAATTTACTAATTAATTATTTTTTTCACAGGGCTTTATATCCGATGTCACTATTACGATGCCAAATAAAGAACGTCTACCAGTGGTATCGAGTTTGCTTAACGATTGCTATAATGAATGTAACTTGAATAAAATTATTAATGCACTAAAATTAGTTTCTACAAATAACATAATGCAGGCCATAAACGGCCAGTAATGAAATTTGGACTTTGTCTGCAGTTGTGATGGATTTTCGTAATAACATTTATTTTAAATTAACATAAATTTACCACCGTTGAAATTATTGTAAAATTTTAACAATAATAACAAATATACAGAGTAAAACTGTTGGTTCCTTAATAATATATGACTTGAGTGAAACATTTCTAGATATTTACTAGAATACATACACGGAATATAGTGCTATTGATATCACATCAATTTAAATTGATAATCCTGCCTCATCAGTAAAAAATGGATGTCATTTAAAAATACATTTTATTTACATATATAAAAATATGGATATGATATCCATTATTATGTACGTATGTATCTAGTATCTTCTTGCTAAAAATGACGATTAATGCGGTACGTGTCCGGGATCAATAGCTAGGGGGCATGCGACTAATACAACTTTACACCCCTTTATATGGAGTGAATTAATCCCATGCTTGAAATGTCCTATGAAGAGACTAATTTTCAATTTGTATACCCGAACGGGTACAAATGTAGATAATAGCTTTCATTCCGATCGGGTACAAATCTAGATTAATTAAATGTTAACTTGTAATTTCTGCAAAAATTGTATTTAAAAAAATTTATAATAATAGGTAAAACTAATTTTCATAACAATGACGAACAATAATTTTAACAAAATGTTATCAAAAAATTATTGCTGAAAAAAAAAAAATTTGCCCATCTTAGAACTCCACGAAATCATATCAAGTCACTAATTCGGATTTAGGGAGCAGCGCGGTATGGTAGAACAAGGACATAGAATAGTTTTAGAAATACGGTCAACTTTTGAAAACAAACGATATTGCACTGCCCTATTCCTAGATGTGGCACCGGCTTTCGATAAAGTATGGCTATTTTGATTTGTCTGTATTTGGATTTTGTCTGTATTTTAATTTGTCTGAATTTTGATTTGTTTGTATTTTGATTTGTCTGTATTTTGATGTGTCTCTATTTTAATTTGTCTGAATTTTGATTTGTCTGTATTTTGATTTGTCTGTATTTTAATTTGTCTGAATTTTGATTTGTCTGTATTTTGAATGTCGGCATTTTGATTTTCGGTATTTTGAATGTCGGTATTATGTCATGGACCCAAAAATAATAACTCAAAAAGACTTCGTTACGTACCTTGAAGTCACATTGAATAGAATGGCTTGGAAAAATTACATTGACAATAAGATTATGCAACACTAGTTGAAGATATCCACTTGCAATGGTAAATTGGTCTAAGTTCCAGACTGGGCTTAGAGAATCTATGGGTATGTTCAGAAACGCAGCATGAAACGCAATAGCGACAGTAATTACACTGGATCACAAAATGAAATTTGTTGTCCTTACGTTGGGCGCCACTATCCTATCTATATTTAAAACCGGTCGCTGATTCCGAAAATCCAGTTCATTTTTAATTTTATGGAACGGTTTTTGAGATATCGGCAATTTATCGTTATTTGGCCAATGGCTCCACTTAATCCAATATATCTATATAACGCATAAAGAATACTCTGAACGCCACTAACCTATCTATATGTAAAATCGGTCGCTGATTCCAAAAATCGGGTTTATTTTGAATGCTATGGGAAAGTTTTTGAGATATCGGCAATTTACTGTTATTTAGGCAATGGCTCCACTTAATCCATTATGTATCTTTAACTCATTGAGCTATCTATGTTGAAGTAACGACTAACGACAGAAAATTAAATTTCCTATATATGGCTCCTATAACATTTTTCTCTAGGTCTTATAATTTCTGAAATATCAAACATGCATATAATGTACGCGTGTAGTGGCATTGCGCAACTTGGCTATATTTACATGATCGCCTATAACTTTTCCATTTTACCATGGAGTTTCCTCGCTGATAGCTTATTTTTTTGCCAATTGCATGGGAATTTACGTAAAGGACCTTTACCTAAAGGTAAAGTCGTTCGTTTTAAAGATCTTGCCTGACAAAGTAAATTTTTTCTTCAAATTTTCGTAAAAAATTGAAAATTTTCAAATCGACATATATCAGAAACTATAGGACCTACAGAAAAATGTTATGGGAGTCATGTATAGGAAATTTAATTTTCATTCGTTTGGTGTTACTTCAACATACATAGCTCAATGCGTTAAAGAGACATACTGGATTAAGTGGAGCCATTGGCCAAATAACGGTAAATTGCCGATATCTCAAAAACTTTCCCATAGAATTAAAAATAAACCCTATCTTCGAATTCAGCAACTGATTTTACATATAGATAGGTTAGTGGCGCTCAGAGTATTTTTTTGGCTGTAGAGCAGTGTTATTTGTTTGATGATTGTAGTGAGCGACGCTTCATGCAAAATTTACGTTTATGAACGCTCTGCTTGTACTACAAAAGCTGGTTGCGCTTCAAACCGAGTTTCTGAACACAGCCTATATATTAATACGCTAGCATGAGTTTTGTCCGCGACCTTTTGGCGATTCTACTGAACCGATTTTAAAAGTTAGACCGTTTATGAACGCTCTGCTTGTACTACAAAAGCTGGTTGCGCTTCAAACCGAGTTTCTGAACACAGCCTAGAATAGGTCCATTTTGATTTTCATTAAAATCGGTTGGAAAATATGTGCACAATCGCCGTTGGAAAATTTCTGTTCAATTGTTGTTTCAGGAAATCCCTATGTTATTGTTATTGCAAAACACAACTCTACCTATAATAATTTTTATAATATTTTTTGTTGCCTGCTTTTAGGCGTCATACATGGGTTGTGTCCAAACTAATAGGCGAATTCTGTAACTCCGTCTCATCTCATGTCACTAAATTTGAGATTTGAGACATGAGACATTTGTAGTGACTTCAGCCAATTTTGATATTCCGTAACTTCCGGCGGCAGTCACTAAAAATTTCACCAAAGACTGTGGTGATTATGTACTGAGACTGCTTGAGATAACAAAATCACTTAACGAATAATCACTAATCGATTACACACGAAAATAGATTTTGTAAATGAATTTATGAGCAATATATTGCATAAAAAAAATAAAGTATACCATTACTACTTTTCACTTATAAAAATAATTATGTATATATGGTTTTATGAGTGATTTATCTGAACCGATTCGCAAAAAAATTCATATAACGTAAAACAGTCAAATATCGATAAATGTTGTATCTCATCACTATTTACACTTGATCGAAATGGAGCAAAAAGGTAAGTAACAAAACCAGCAAAATTTTATTATTTTGCTAATTTCATACAAATAAACTTGTTTTATTACAGAAAATAGCAAGCGCACAAGCAAGGAGCAAACAAGCTGTTACCTCGCATTTGTCGAAGCCCATCCGGAGCTCCAAAGTAATAAAAATGATCCCACTGGACCAAAAAAGCAGGAAAAGTTGTGGGCAGAGCTGGCAGAGCAGTTAAACTCATTGAGGGGACCTACGCGCATCCCGGCAAAATGGAAGGAGGTAAATATACATATATATACCTAGATATAAAATCTATATACATATGTGTAAAATTATTTAATCTACTGCAAGGGTGCTCAACGCTCTCGTATTGAATGGGGAAACTCCAATACATCTACAAAAATTTATTAGTGCACTCAGAAAAAATTTGTGTTATATTTAAAAAAAAAGTTACAAACTACAAGTAAATTCTTATTGTAGGATTGGAAAATTTTACATACAACACAAATACGTACATATGTACAATATTTACAACATATTTTATTTATATTAAATTAAGATATGAACTCGTACAGATAAAAAAAAATGTATCTACATATTACATAATAACAATAAGTGATAAGTTTATTCAAGGCTGTTTAATAAATTGTCAATATTTATTGTCGAATCAGAGGTGGATAATTGCAGAATTGCTTCCAAATGCTTTTGTGAAAAAAGGTTTCTTTGGTTTGTTTTGATTAACATAAGGCTCGAAAAAGCTTTTTCGCAAATATAAGTGCTTCCGAACATGGATAAGTATTTTAAAATTTCATTTCTTATGAGTGGATACTTGTCATATTTTATTTCTGTCATATATATAGCTGATGATACCCGTGTACCCGGCCCATTTACTACCCGGGCAGCCGGGTAATGCGAAAAACGCTGCTTACCACAATATGCCGCTTGTTTATGGATGAACGAGACATGTACATACATATCGTCGTTTAAAGTGCATTTTTGCGTAAGAGGTATTTTCATTTTCGCGTAGCGGACATTGGTTGAACTTTACAGGAGAGCAAAAAAACTGTTTCATTTCTTTCTGCGTACAAACTTAAATTTAAATAGTTACGTAGATCAGTTTGTTAGCTAAAACATCAACTTAGTGTAAAAAAAGAAACAAATTGAATTATTAGGACTCTTTTTTTCATGTGCGGTTGTGCAATTTTTATTTGGCACAAAAATCACGCACAAGCGGTTATGAAATGGCAAAATGTTCAATATAATTCTTTTTTTTTAGTATTTTATAAAGAAAAAAAGTAACAAAACTTAAACTTATATTAAATTTAAAGCTAAAATTAATATTTTTAATTAAGAAAACGTAATTTTGTTTACACATTGCTGGAGAAGTCGTAAGATAAATGTGGTAAATTGTCATAAAAGTTATGACAATCGTAGGGCATCACTCGTTTTAAGTGTTTTAAATTTTGATACTTACTTTTTGTAATTTTGAGGTGACTTTTGTGGATTGGATTAGGAACATCCGTGTTCTATATGGTTTATAACCTGACTTGAATGTCTTATAAATTTTCGCATAAGAATCATGGCCTACAAAAAACATGTTTTTATCGCAATGCAATACATTAATTTTTATACACAGCTGTAATAGTAAACAGATTTAAATATTTTTATGAAATTTCGTATACAGGTTCCTATCCAGACTGGGACGGTTGAAAATGGGCGAAATCGGACCATGACCACGCCCACTTTAATGGGCGTTACAAGGGAGTCCAATAAAAACATTTTGAGCGATATCTTCGCCAATTATACAGATACTTCAATGAAATTTTGTAGCACAAGTACCACGATAGATAGAAAACCATAAACAGAAAAATTTTGGAAAATGGGCGTGGCACCGCCTCTTATTAGATATGGGTATTACAAAGGAGTTCAATAAAAACATTTTGAGCGATATCTTCGTCAATTATAAAGATAATTCAATGAAATTTTGTGGCACAAGTACCACGATAGATGGAAAACCATAAACAGAAAAATTTTGGAAAATGGGCGTGGCACCGCCTCTTATTAGACAAAGGAATCTACGAGATTTCGGAGCCCATAACTCGACAAATAATTGAGATATTATGACGAAAATTGGTGGACTTATTTCTACCACTTGCGGTAGTATATGTGCAAAATTTTAGCGAAATCAGTTTATAATCACGCCTACTTTTTAGTAAAAATATTTCTCGAATGCCCTTCAGAAATTTGTAACGTGACATCTCTGTAACTAAAAGTCATAAAGGGATGAAATTTTATAACAACAAGAATATTTATACGTTTAGTCGGATTATTAATACGAATTTTCAAAATTGGCGTGGCTGCGCCCACTTTATGCGGCACGGGCTTTATATAAATTGCACCGTGTTTCCAGCAAACGTAAAAAAACTATGAAAGCTTATAATATTTGGCTCCACTCGAACTGAGGCTTCCTTTCTTGTATTGTTTTTTAATTTTTGATACCTTTAGTCATAATTTGGTTGGTAAAATTGTAAAGATTGTAGCAAAAAAACGTAGTATCAGAGCTTACCAATTAGCAACTTCATTTAATTTGTTTAAAATAATACCTGCCTGATATTTACCTGAAATTATTTGTTTAAAATATTTAACTTTTGCTCCCTTTCATATAAATTCGCCATTTAATTTATTTATCTAATAACATATAACTTCGCTTGTATGAATGAACTGAAATCATACGCGGTAATGCTGCCAAATTTTAACAATACCCTTCATAAGCGATTATGAAATTTACTGTTATTATGCGTTTTTGTTGTTAGAATTGCAAAGTCTTGGTATGGATCGATAGAGCTGAGCGTCAGGAACTCAGGGTTGGAAAATCTCATTTTTGGCAAAGATGGCCCTTACTGCTTGCCCAGAATGGTGTGGCTGTAGTACGTAGTAAGAGCTGTCAAAAGTTAAAACAGTACAATTGCATTGCAATGCCCACAATGTGTAGCTGTGTAGCTGTGTCTGTAGCGTGTAGTTGTGGCTGTAGTAGAAGTAGAGTTAACTTTAACTTTGTAGCGCGCTACAGCGTGACAGCTCAATTTTTTAATGACGGAAATTCGAAATGAAGGACGAAGAAAAGGAAAAATGAATTGAGCTTGTAAAAAATAAAGAGTTTTTATGGAATTTAAGGAATCCCTTGTACAAAAATATAAAAAAGATGACATATATGAGATACACTGAGCTACACCATTGTGTTCACATTTTCGAGCGTTGCCACAAAATCAGTCATCAGCTGATGTAGTAAGCTATGTAGTCCGTAGCTGTAGTACAACATTCTGGGCAAGCAGTTACTCGAAAATGAAAATACCTCTTACGCAAAAATGCACTTTAAACGACGATATGTAGCGATGTTTGGATGTTCAGACGTTTGCTTTTGTTCCTCAAAATGCGATTGCACAAAAACCTTAATATTACCCTACAATATGGGTATCAAACGAAAGGGTATGACCCCAGGTTTTATTTTCACTTCGATATATTTCGATAAATTTATTGATAACTGAGTTATCGGTCAAAATGCGATTGCACAAAAACCTTAATATTACCTTACAATATGGGTATCAAACGAAAGGGGATGGCCCCGGGTTTCATTTTAACTTCGATATATTTCGATAAATTTATCGATAACTGAGTTATCGGTCAAAATGTGATTGCACAAAAACCTTAATATTACCCTACAATATGGGTATCAAACGAAAGGGGATGGCCCCAGGTTTCATTTGAACTTCGATATATTTGGATAAATTTATCGATAACTGAGTTATCGGTCAAAATCTGATTGCACAAAAACCTTAACATTACCTTACAATATGGGTATCAAACGAAAGGGGATGACCCAGGTTTCATTTTAACTTCGATATATTTCGATAAATTTATCGATAACTGAGTTATCGGTCAAAATGCGATTGCACAAAAGCCTTAATATTACCCTACAATATGGGTATCAAACGAAAGGGGTTGGCGCCAGGTTTCATTTTAACTTCGATATATTTCGATAAATTTATCGATAACTGAGTTATCGGTCAAAATGCGATTGCAAAAAAACCTTAATATTACCCTACAATATGGGTATCAAACGAAAGGGGATGGCGCCAGGTTTCATTTTAACTTCGATATATTTCGATAAATTTATCAATAACCGAGTTATCGGTCAAAATCTGATTGCACAAAAACCTTAATATTACCCTACAATATGGGTATCAAACGAAAGGGGATGGCCCCAGGTTTTATTTTAACTTCGATATATTTCGATAAATTTATCGATAACTGAGTTATCGGTCAAAATGCGATTGCACAAAAACCTTAATATTACCCTACAATATGGGTATCAAACGAAAGGGGATGGCGCCAGGTTTCATTTTAACTTCGATATATTTCGATAAATTTATCGATAACTGAGTTATCGGTCAAAATGCGATTGCAAAAAAACCTTAATATTATCCTACAATATGGGTATCAAACGAAAGGGGATGGCGCCAGGTTTCATTTTAACTTCGATATATTTCGATAAATTTATCAATAACTGAGTTATCGGTCAAAATCTGATTGCACAAAAACCTTAATATTACCCTACAATATGGGTATCAAACGAAAGGGGATGGCCCCAGGTTTTATTTTAACTTCGATATATTTCGATGAATTTATCGATAACTGAGTTATCGGTCAAAATACGATTGCACAAAAACCTTAATATTACCCTACAATATGGGTATCAAACGAAAGGGGATGGCGCCAGGTTTCATTTTAACTTCGATATATTTCGATAAATTTATCGATAACTGAGTTATCGGTCAAAATGTGATTGCACAAAATCCTTAATATTACCTTACAATATGGGTATCAAACGAAAGGGGAATGCCACAGGTTTCATTTTAACTTCGACATATTTCGATAAATTTATCGATAACTGAGTTATCGGTCAAAATGTGAGTGCACAAAAACCTTAATATTACCCTTCAATATGGGTATCAAACGAAAGGGGATGACCCCAGGTTTCGTTTTAACTTCGACATATTTCGATAAAGTTATCGATAACTGAGTTATCCGTCAAAATCTGATTGCACAAAAACCTTAATATTACCTTACAATATGGGTATCAAACGAAAGGGGATGGCGATCTCATTTAGCGATGGCAATTTCCAGAATCCGGGTATTGGTTAACCACGGAATATTTATGAGCAATATCAAATGAAGGTTTGTACGGGACAAATTACACGAATTTTTACAGTTTTCGATTTGAATTAAAGGCACACCAAAATGTTAACCAACAGAATATCTGGTGCATTATTACTGTTTGATAATACTCTTATCAAAAGCAGAAACTTGCTTTTGAAATATTCGTGTATGTATGAAAAATCTTAAAAAAGTTATGTGTTTGTACGGGACAGGACTGGTCTACCATGATCCTTGGTTTATGCGTACCAGGAGCAATTTTGGCAAATTAATTGTATTAGATAAAAATAAAAAGTAAATGTGGTACATATATATAGTACTCCTATATTCGTAATACCTACGAGTTCCATCAGCCAACATTACAGTACAGACATATAAAAAAAGAAAGAGAAAACCGAGCAATCAAATTTGAAAAATGACATATGAATTCAAAATAAACCGCAGTGACGGCACATAAAAAAAAATTATAGGGAATTTACATATTTATTATTTGATTCTCGTATTAAAAAATTAAAAAATGTTGAAGCGGTGCTATATGTATTTGTGACAATAAAAGGGATAAAATAAATAAAATATCTTTACATACGCAATAGATAGATAGATTTCTTACATAAATATGTATGTATACATATATACTTTTAAAAATCATATAATAATACAAATAAAATTTTAATTCTAGTATTTTAGCTTGCTGGTATTTTTGGCTTTATAGTCAGCATCGGGTTCGATGCATGCCGTGTACGCCTGACTTTGCACCAGTCCCATCTTGAGATGGGATGACAGTGCCCTGTTAGTATGTGACCGCCAGTCTGCTCCAGGAAAAAAACACTGCAGCTCCCACCCGTCCACCTTTTATCCGCTGTAAATATGTGGAACATACAGCGATTGGTTCGTAGTCCTTTCTTTCATCCGTCTTGTTATATTATTACCTGTACTTCCCTGTTGAGGTCGGTTTGGAGAGTAACGTAGTCTGAACTGTGGTCCTCATATGTTGCTGTGTCCAAAAGTTCGTTGTCTAAATTTTCCTGTTATTCAGTTTAGAAATTCGCAGTACTTTTGCTTAGATCACCGTACTTGTTAGTTTTAGTTTAATACAGAGAAAATCAATGAATTGAGATTTAAAAGGTGCCTTTGTTTAATGTGTGCATACGTAGGTCCACTCCCCAAACATAAATTTAAGCAAAAATTGTCTGGACGAGTTTTAAGTTTTTTTTTTTTAATTTTCCGTTGGATATTGAAACCCCACCCCCTAAATATTTTTCTGTGTGCGCCACTGATGGGGACCAACCCTATCTAATGTACATATATACAAATATATTTTTTTTATATCAAAATATAGAGAGCCTCAATTATTTTTAAAATGCATAACGAAATTCAAATACTAAAATAAAAATTTTCTAATGTGTAATGTTTTGCACGGCTCTAGCAATCATCTCCCTTATTTCCGCCGCTTCTCTGAAGCGATTACTTTGTTCGGTTTCATCGGGCGTATCTGTGTCTTCATCTTCCGTTTGCGGATTCTCGGGCGTGTGTTTTTCCACACAAAAATGGATGTAAATGTTGTGCAACGCACTGCAAACGTTCACAATTTGACACGATTTTTTTTTTGGAGAATAGTGCAGTTGCCGTGCTCCCAAAATGCACCGGAATCTATTGTTTAGCACTCCAATCGTCCTTTCCACTATATTTCTCGCCTTCGCATGGGCTTTGTTATATGCACTCTCAACGCTTCCTTCTCGCGGCGAACGAAATGGAGTCATAAGTAGGCTTGCCATACGTAGGTATTTGGCCTGATTGTCAGGCATTACATACTTTAGCTTTGTTCGCGTACTTTCTCCAACAGCATTTACTCAGCAGCCTCCAACAGCCAGTTGTTGGAGAAAAATGCCACCTATCCTCTCACAAGAGAAAAATATCGTAAGAGGTAAACGAACACAAAATTTGCAGAGTTCAACAGCTTTGGCAAACAGCTGATTTTTATTTACATTCACAAGCCCCAAATTCAAAGGATAAAACGGATTAAAATTAAAATGATAATAAAATTGGTGGAAATTATTGCTGTTAATTATGTATGTATAATATAAAAATAATAAAATAAAACATAGTTTTTTTCTTATTTAATTTCTTTTGATTGGTTTTGGGTTTCGTTTTGGTCAGTCTTTTGTCACCTCGCGATAACCTCCTCAATCTAAAAATCGTTCGCATAGGCTCGCAAAAAGGTTTTTTGAAGTTCGAAAATGCATCCGGAACTCTCTTTTACAATAAATCGGCACTGTTTGTTCTATATAAATGCTAATGGAGTTACAATTCTGCCTGAAAACAGTGGAGATATATGCACATATGTATGTATCTGCAATACAATTAACTTCATGTTGTTGTTGTTGTTGTAGCCACCAAGACACTCCCCGAAGGTTTTGGGGAGTGTAGGGGATGTGACAGTCCTTTGCCGGATAAATCCGGTACGCTCGGGTACTAGTCCCTTCTGACACTAGCCCGACTGTCGTGCGAACGATTTTTTCTGGCCATAATCAACCTTCCAGGCCGGTGGATTTTAGTCGCGTCTTACGACATGCATTCCTTACAACGGGTATATTCTAGACCCCCTAACCCGGTGGGGTTCGCTGTTACTATCTAATAAATAGGATTTCATTGTAATAATTATCACACTAACAATTGCTTTCCTTTGTACCCATGTCCATACTGTTTTCCACCGCAGTATGTCTTCGCGTCTGCTGCCCCGCAGAAGAGATTTCAATTTAATGCACCCGGCCCTTGCCATGCTTTAAAAAAATAACCCTCTATGGACCGAACCACAGTACTTTTGAGTAGAACAAACTTTTGCGTTGGCGGCATTTGGCCGCGCTTTAAAAAAAATAGCCCCAGCCAGCAAAATTTCCTTTCTCGAATTATATCTGCGGAGCTATCGGGTGTGTTATATATATATTCCCGAAAGTTCCAGTGGTTTGAAAATAAATACGGCGGGCGCATTATACTGAAGCCGACCCACTGCAGAACTACACTCGGAGGGTGTGCCACCCACTGCCTAGAGTGGCTGCTATTTTTTAAATCCGGATAATTGGGTTTTAGTAAGAATTTGTTGTCTATCCAGGCTCAGTGAAACTTTCAGGAAATATTCTGTAGATGATAATTCATCTTATCTTAACACTTTCAACTATAATTAAATTATAATATTAAAGTTCTCCAGAAATAGAATTCTCCCGGCTGAGGATTATTTTTGTAAAGCGCGGCTGAAGGCAAAAGGTGTTCTATACAAAACAACTGTGGATTGCTCCATGGATATTAATCCAGAAAGAGAATTCTGCCTGCTGAGGGTTATTTTATTGAAGCGCGGCCAAAAGCCGCCAATGCAGAAAGATGTTCTACACATACATACATTAATTTAACAAGGAATGTCTCCTGAACTATAAGCGTCCGGCGGGTGGTACTTTTGTTTTTTCTGATCTGTGAGACCACCCCTACCCTCTGGAAAATTAATTGTTATCGGATCGTGGATCATTATATACAAATTTTTCCTCTATCCAGGCTGGGGATCCAACCCATGACCTCTGGTATGTCAGACTAGCCACTGTCCGCCACATCACAGTGGCCACAACACTCCCCACTGCACCACAGCGGCCCCGTTAATATATATTCCCGCAAAGGAGATTAAAATTTACTAAGGTACATAATATGCATATAAATACTTCGCAAAAAGTATGTAACTTATTTTGCATATTTAATTTATCCATATTTGTTGCCAATTTAGTGTATTTTTCCAATTTTATAATTGATTTTTATATTTTGCAAATCTTGTTACTTGCAAAAATTCAAGTCAGCTGTTGTTTGATCAGCTGTTTTCCTGTTGAAAAATTGCTGTTGGCAAAAATTTGTCCAACAGAAGGTGTGCTCGCGTACAGCAATTTGTTGCAATTTATTACAATTTTGCAACAAATATCCGCTTTTTCCATTTTTTTACACAAAAAAATTGCAGAAGTGATGGAAATGAGAGAGCAAAGTGACGTTTATTTTTGTGAGAGGCTGCAAAATTCTGCTTGACAAATTTTTTCCATCACATTTGTCCAGCAGCAAAACATCTGATGAAAAAACATATGTTTGCAATTTAAGAAATTTACAAAATTGAAATTCTAAATAAACGTTGGTGAGCTGAAATTCATAAAAACATTAAATATGGACAAATTCACTATGAAAGAGGTAAGTAAATCAGATTTTATTATGTATCTTTGAGTATGTATGTATGTACATATAAATTGTAATCTCCCTTCCGCAGGTCGCAAACAAAGAAGTTGAGTTGTCGGATGTGCCAGTCACTTCCACGGCGGAAAGGCCGGAAATTGAAAGGAACGTTATTATTGGTGCGCTTATGGCCGCTATGGATACATCGTCGTCAGAGAGCGATAGCGATAGTGATGTGGACGTGGAGATGGCTGTACTAGAAACGGTATCAGCAAATTCCGATCCTTGTACGAGTACGTTAATGCTGTTTGTTGCAAGGCAGCCTCGTAATTGTATAATTAGTTATGTGGAACAAACGGTGCCACTTTATACGGAAAACCAGTTCCGGAGGCATTTTCGTATAAGCAGGAGTCTTTTCGAGAACTTGAGCGGCAAGTTCTTACTTTCCGATTTTTATCGGAACATGCGGAATGACAAAAGGCTGTCCACAAAAACACATTTATTAATATTTTTGTGGTTTGCTGGCCATGCTGGATGTTCCTACGCGGATTTGGCTGACCGGTTCAACCTTTCTACTTCCACAATTTGTAATTCAGTATACAGAGTGACGATGTTTTTAAGCTCATTAAGTCCGCAAACCATTGTATGGCCAAACGAAGATCAGATGGTGGAATCCAGTAGATTCTTTGATGAAAAATGTGTATTTTCCAAAGCTATAGGTAAAATGCCTATAATGAAATTATCTATCCACTACGATCGGTATTCATAAAAAATAAAATAGGTTTATAAAACTGTTAAATCGAAAATTTGTACTTTATATAATTGCTAAAACCTATTTTATTTTTTATTAATACCGGTCTATATCTTTTTGAATTTATTTTACAATTAAGGTTGCATTGATGGTACCCACATACGCATAGACCCACCACGCAGAGGGAAAGATGACTATATTGACCGGAAAGGAGTTATGTCAATATGTTTGCAAGCTGTTTGCAACGAAAAGAAAAAATTTATCAGCATTTTCGTTGGCTATCCAGGGTCCTGCCATGACAGCTGGGTATTTAGGAACTCCCCGCTCTACCAAAAATTGGCTACTTATTGTAGAGGTAAATACATTCAAAATTGTGTATTGGGGTGATTACTTAATGCAGCGTTTTTTTTAGATTACTACCTGTTGGGTGATTCCGCGTATCCCTGCAACAAATACGTTATAACGCCTTACAAAGACAATGGACACCTAACACGTGCTCAAAAGTTATTTAATTTTAAGTTAAGCTCCGGACGCATATGTATAGAGCACAGCTTCGGTATCCTAAAACAGCGTTTCAGGCAATTGTACCATTGCAGGCTTAAGGGCGTGACAAAGATTTGCCATTTTGTCAGAGCTTGTTGTGTGTTACACAACATTGCAGACGAACAAGATTTGAATTTCACGACCGATACAATTTCAGACCACAATGATGATATTATATTTCGTGGTGAAGTTGCAAGAGGAAACTCTGTAAGAGATCCAATTTGCCACGATATTCAGATGCGCAGGAACCAAAACATTTAACTTTTATATACATACATACTAGCCGACCCGCCAGACGTTTTTCTGTCTAAAATTTATTCCTGGATCACCATTATATCCCTATCTCTATACATATCCCTATCCATATCCTATCCGTATACATATCCCTATACATATCCAATTTTTTTTAGCCTAAACCCGATTCTAGTTTAGTCCAGTGGTTTTCAAGTTTTAAGGGACCGAACTAACCGCGACTCATTTTTATATACATATAGAGACAGACATATGTACATACCCTTGTGGAATTTTGTGCATACAACATCAATGTTGGATCTGTGTATTCATGTCTGTATAAATGATTGTCTATTTGCATTTTAAACATTTTATTCATATTCATATATTCATATTACATTTATATTCTTATTCTAAAAAAAAAAACAAACCAAGAAAACTCAAGTTTATGAAAAACAAAAATAATAACTTAAATAATAAATAAGTTGTAATTAAACAGAAAAAAATTAAAGTTTAAATAATTTCCAATTACAATATATATACATATGTATGTATGTATACATTCCCCAACATCACATAGATAAAACTGTTTTATATTATCAGCCTTTTTATATTAGGTACATTTATATTCTTATTCTAAAAAAACCAAGAAAATTCAAGTTTATGAAAAACAAAAGTAATAACTTTAATAATAAATAAGTTGTAATTAAACAGAAAAAAATTAAAGTTTAAGTAATTTCCAATTACAATACTGTTTTATATTATCAGCCTTTTCATATTACATTTATATTCTATATATATATTTTATTATTTTTCAAAAAAAAAAACACCAAGAAAATTCAAGTCTATGAAAAACAAAAATAATAAAAAAGTTGTAATCAAACAGAAAATGAGTTTAAGTAATTTCCTATTTCAAAATCAAGCATATATATATACATTCCCCAACATCATATTACTTATATCAGACGTGGGCATCCTCAATTAAATTTTTTTTCAATTACAATTACATTAATTGGTAATTGATATTTTTCAATTACAATTACATGTAAAAACAAAACAAAAGCAAAAACCAAAACAAACCAAAAACAAAAGCAAAAGCAAAAGCAATAACAATAACAAAAAGAACAAGAATAGAAACAAAATTGTATAACCAAATTTTCTTAAACCCGAGAAAAATGTAATTGATGCCATTCCATTACAATTATTTGTAATTGGAAATTTTCAATTACATTTACAAGTAATTGTAATTGAAATTACATGTAATTGTAATTGGCATTTTTCAATTACCATTTACATGTAATTGCAATTGAAAAATCTCAATTACAATTACATGTATTTGTAATTGTAGAATTTCAATTGCCAATTATATGTAATTGGTAATTGAAAAATGCCAATTACAATTACATGTAATTGTAATTGAAAGTGTAATCAATTACAAAATATAATTGAGGGTGCCCAGGTCTGACTTATATATATCCTATATGTATTATTATTTTTTTAAAAGGTCGACAAGAGATTTTAAAATTAGATTTTTTTCTTCTAGCAGTTGTTCCCGCCTCCTAGCACGCTCGTCCTTCTTTCTCATACTTTCCTCCTTAAGTTTTAAGCTCTCCCTCAGCAATCTTTGGTTATTTTCATCAACTTTCTCCCGCTTAGCATCGCGAAGATCATTATGTTCCATCAGAATTTCTATATTGGATTTTCGCTTTTTCGATGTAGAAGGTGTCACGTCTGTATAAGTACAAAAGGTTCAATTTTATAATACATATATGAATGAGGAGTAAAACTTCATATATGTTAATACTCATAGACGCTGGCGAAGCTTCGGAATTTTCATCTGTTTCAGGCGGATCCTCATCAAACGACTCATCCCGATTATCAGTTAACGACTCATTCCGATCCTCAGCTGACTCATTCCGAACCTCAGAGTCCTCGCTCAAAGCGCATACCGGGTGTATTGACGGTCTTCCTTTTAATATGTCATCAAGTTCCCTATAACTTGAAATTTGAAAGAAATGTGTTAATAAAAGTTAAAAATTGCTTACGCTTGGTAGGGGCAAGATTGTCTTCCTCTGCCGGTTTTGGAGTTGTTGTACTCGACCTTCTTATATCGCCGCTCCAAACTAAAATATTTTGCCTCCACTTGCGTAGCGGTGTACATATAGCCCTTCTCGCAGAGTTTTTTGCTAATGCTGTTCCACATCTGCTTTTTGTTTCGCAGATCGGCACTCTTCCCAACTTTGGGTCGCAACTCCTTTATCAGCGAAATTAGTAGCACAGTTGGTGCATGAAGCCAGACTTGACGGTCTTGGCTGCTGCCACCAATAGGTACAAAGTCTTCATCCACTTCATTTTCACGGGTCGTAGAAATATCTTGGGTAAAAACTATCTCCTCAAAGTCGTCACCGGCATGTAATAATGCTATCTGCTGGCGATAGTTTGAATCTGTAATTGAAATAGTAAAAATATCAACATTGACATTAAAATACTCCATTTTGAGAAGTACTTACCATTTTGCACTCTACTAAAAGTGTCCGGAGAGCAGTGCAGTTCCAATTTTTTCGGTTCCATCGAGATTTTTAGTATTTTCTATATATTTTAGAATGCAGGTGTTAATTGCTGTAATGTTATCTATGGCTGTAATTTAAATAAGATCAGCTGCTGTTCGCATTGAGGAATTAGTAAGGATACCGCATTCCCTCCGTTGAAAGAATTTGACAGTTGGCGAGGCAGAAATGTGATAGAAACAAAAAAAAATGCTAGTGTATGACATACGTTTTTCAGAAGAAGAAGAAAATTCGTTGTTCGGTTGCACTTTCGCTTTAATTCCTTCACAGCTGTTCGTCTTTGCTGCAAGATTTGAATAGATTTGCATTTTTTTACTTTTTTGGATAATTTTCTCTCGTGAGAGGAATAACGATATTTGGCGAGATAGAGAGTGATAGAGGCAGACAGAGAAAAGCTGCTGGAAAAAGTACGCGAATGCAGCTAGAATTAAACAGCTTCTCACAAAATGAAATGTCAGTTTTCTCTCTCAGTTGGTTCTCTTCTGTTGGAGATTTGGCGTAAAAAAACGGCGACAAAGTGTTTGTTTTTAAAAGTTTTCGAAAAACATCAAAAAATATCCGTAAACGAACAAAGCTTTTGTCAGGCAATCAGGCGCCTAACGAATTTTGTCAGGCCTTTTGAAAAGTTTTTTTGTGTAGACTGATATTTTGTATAAATTTTATTTCGTTTTATTCAAGGCCGTATGAACATTAGATATGTAATCTTGTCGAGTGTAAACACAGCGTAAGTTCAAGTCTTGTGCGATTACACTACCCGACAAAAAAAATATCCTCGACATTTGATACATGATTCCTATGTAGAATTTTCTGCTGATTCCAAATATGTAATCAGATGGTTCAAAAGTAGAACAGTTTTCGAGATATTTTGAAATTTCAGTTTTTCAGCTAAGAAAAAAAAGTATGGTTACTCATCTGTCAATATCTCCGCCATTACCGTCTCGATTTTTACGTTATTTAATTTTGAGAGGATGAAATACCCTTTCCAACAAAGGCAAAATGATTAAAATCGCTGTTAAACTGACGGAGTTATAGCGATCAAAAGATTTTTTTTAATGAAAATTTTCAGTTTTTTTCCGACATTCATATACTTTTTTGTAATTTTTGTAAAGAAATTAAATATCCTCCTGGTTTCACACTTTGAGTCAATTGCCTATTTCTTAGTGAACATTTTGGCACTTTCCGGATTATAATCTGTGTAAAAATTGGCAATGTTATAAGAGATTAAGTGAGGAAACCTATATTTATATTTTCATTGAACTTCCAAATCTGGCAAATGTAAACCACTATAACAATAACACTAGTTTACAGCAAAAAATACCAAGAAATCGGGGTATAGGGGAAAATTGGCATGGGCCCCCTGAGCTCAAAACTATTTAGTTTTATTCTTTGCACGGTTAGGTTTTTCAGATAACGGTAATATTGCGTTTTTTGGTTATCACTTTATTCAAAAATATTTTTCGCTAAAGTTACATGTGTGATAACAGCTAACAGTACCTCGTTCTAAAGGTAATTTAAATACGCTTTTAACGACATACAACTTATGGTGGTTGAGTAAAAACTCACTGAGTGATAGCTGGTCAAAATCAAAATTTTGTGGATTTTTTGCAATTTTTTTTAATATTGATTTTGAAAATATTTTTTTTTATAAGAAGTTGGGAAAATCACCAAAAGATTTATTTTTAAAAATTAGCCTATTAAATTGCAAACACTTTAAGTGAAATGTTACCAAGATCACAATATTGCTTTATTTTTAGCGTATTTTTTCTGGTGAAACGAAAAGGATATTTTATAGACGAAAAACTTGGTTAGGTGACCCAACTATGTGAAAACGACTGCATAGCTCAAAAGGACATTAGAGTGATATATAGAGCTCCACCAGACTAAAAAAATGACATCAATTTTACAAATAAAAAAGTTGCAAAAAAAAAAATTTTTTCCGCTGTATTTCGCGGTATAAAAAAAATTGTCCCGAAACCCTCTCAACATAGGGTTCATATATAAGTGATGACTTCTACAACGGTTAGCGTTCTCACTGAGAAATAAAAAAAACATGGGATTGCGATACCAAAGCCATTGGAATGTCAGGGACATTGACATTATTGCTGGTTTCTTCTTCGAGAAGAACAAAATGTACCAAAACGGCGAAAACTATCAACATTTAAACACTTTTAATATACATAAAAATCAAAAAATGGAGGTTAAATACAAGATTGTGATAAAAAATAAACATAGATTTGTTCATTAAACCTCTTATAGCATTGTAATTTCTCTACGGATTATAATCCGGAAAGTGCCAAAATGTTCACTAAGAAATGGGCTGTTGACTCAAGGTGTGAAACCAGGAGGATATTTAATATTTCTTTAAAAAAAATTACAAAAAAGTATATGAATTGTTTAAGCTTTGATGGGAGAGGGGAAGGCGAGTTGCTTTTTTGGAGGGAATTGGATTGGGTTTGGCTACGGGGAGATGTAGCATCTTTTGTTGGGTAGTGTGGGGGTGGCTACGGGGAGGTGTAGCATCTTTTATGCGAGTGTGTACATATGTACGTGTGTATGTACATATGTGCATATATTGGATGTATATATGCACATACATACCATATTTACAACCCTTGTATGTATTCAGGTGGGGAGGAGCGTGATTGCGGCTCCAAGGTTGGGCGAGAGTGCCAACCTCTTTTTCGTTGTGAAAAATCCCGAGTACGATTTGCTTCTTCATGCTATATAGCTCGAACAATGCATAAGACGGCTGAGAATTACCGCAGTTTTTCACAGCCGCATGCAAATGCACGAACGAAAGATATACAGCATAAGTTGCATAAACATGAATGTCGGAAAAAAACTGAAAATTTTCATTAAAAAAAATCTTTTGCCTTTGTTGGAAAGGGTATTTCATCCTCTCAAAACAAAATTAAATAACGTAAAAATCGAGACGGTAATGGCGGAGATATTGACAGATGAGTAACCATACTTTTTTTTCTTAGCTGAAAAACTGAAATTTCAAAATATCTCGAAAACTGTTCTACTTTTGAACCATCTGATTACATATTTGGAATCAGCAGATAATTCTACATAGGAATCATGTATCAAATGTCGAGGATATGAAAATTTTTGAAATTTTGTCGGGTAGTGTTATCGATAACTTCTTTTTTCTCTTATTCCGTGCCACACAGTAAAAAATTATAGTTTATTTCTAATATCATTTGGTATGTAATTTAATCATTCTCGGAATTAAATTTGAATTTTGATGCCAAAAAGTCTTATTTTTAAACTATGAGAAGTTTTACAATTTTATTTATTCCAAAATAGTTTCCAAATAAAGTCTTGAAAAGTATTAAAATCCTCTCTAAAAAGTTTATTCATTTATGGTTTAAAAAAAAATCCTGAAAAGTATAAAAAATTTCTCTTTCTCAATTATATTACCATCAAAATATTTTTGGTTTGAAATCAAAACCAAAAAAATAAAAAAAATAAAAAAATTATCAGAAAAAATGAAAATAAAATCAAACAAAATGTTTCTAAAACTGCAATCCGGAGGAGTAATCAAATATACTCAAATAAATGGCCCCAATCTAATAATTGTATCAAGTAAGTAATGCCGGAGATTAATTAAATATCATGAGGGTAAATTTTCCTTTATTTTTTCAGCCATAAGGCAGTTTCAGTCATAAGGTAGTATCACTGCAAGGACCGCGACGGTGCCGAAATTTCCCTGGACATCTCCAAAATATTAGTATAAAAGTGACAATATGTATACATATCGAGCCCTAACCGCCATAATAGTGTATCCAACAAAATTATCATTTCAGCTTTTTTATGGAAATCAACAATTTACTATCACATGCATCAACTCCCAAAATTTCATGGCTTTGAAATGTGCAGTTTCGAAGTTAGAGACCAAATAAGTTTCAAGGCTGCATACAAACCGTATGCAAAACAAATTAAAAAAACTGTGTCCTGTAAAATTTACTTTTTGTTGGATATACTTTTATGAGGATTAGAGCTCGATATATAAGGTACTTTAGTGTTTGCTACCACTGTTTTGGATTTTTATGTAAATAAACTATGTCAACGCTATTCAATTTCTCATTAATCTTTGGGATAATGGGTTATTTGCAGTATATCCACTGGAAATTTTATGGGGGTTTATTTTTAAATCCAAAAAAGTATACAATTTATTCCAATTTTCGGATAGATTTAATACCATTTAAAATATTTTTATTACCAAAAATATTATAAAAATAATCAAAATTTGTTTTTGATTTAATTCCATAAAAGTATAGAATTTATTCCAATTTTGGATTGATCTTATACAATTTAAACTATTTTTAATACCAGAAATATTCTAAAAATGATGAAAATTTGGTTTTGATTTAATTCCAAGAAAGTATTAATTTGACACCAAGAATAATTTCTGTCTCTCAATATTCTCCTCTTTTTTTAAACCAGAATGGTTTTATATGGCCGTTTTTAATTCGAATAATTATTTTATGTGAATTTTATATGAGCTATTAGCCAGTTTATATTTCATATTTCATATTTATTTAACTAACACAGTACAATAACGATCTTTTATAGTACAACAGAGTCATTTACAAACAAATAAAATGTTAAAATACAAGGTTACATAATATACATAAAAAATTTACGCACTAACTTAAAAAACTTAACTATATATATGAAATATACACAACATCAAAATATGACACTGATACCTATATATGGCTGTACATAAATTGTTGACTAGATATTTTATTACATTTTATTATTATTTAGTATTATATTGTAGATAGCTAAATTCATATAAACGCCTATTTTCATCTACCAAAATACGAATACAAAACAGTCTTAAAGTTGCCCATACCAAAACTAAACCGAACATAATTTGGAATAGAGTTCCAAATACGGATAGCATTAACGAAGAATAGCCTTGAGGAGCACAGGTAATTGTAGGTAGGTACAATCAAGTCAGTTGTTCGAGCAGATTTGGATTGTGTTATCTTCTCATATAAATAGCTAGGTGATTTTAGAGCTAAGAGTCTGTAGAGGAAAACAGCGTTACTTGCTTTGAGGTAGGTAAGTATGTCACACCCCAATAGGCGAGTTCTCCATATACCAACCGGAGTAAAGGCAGCCGACACTCTTAAATTACGTAGAACATGATACATTTTACCAACTACCACATAAACATGATCACAACACGAAAGACTAGAATTAATAACAAAACCAAGATTAGTTACTTTAGACACATAATTAAGGGGCGTTCCATCCACATACAGATTCGGGAGATTAGTAGCAACTATTTTCTTTTTAGATATGGGCAACACACATGATTTTTGACTATTGAGGGACAGAAGGTTTTACGATGCCCACATAGAGATTGCTGACAAATCATCATTAAATTTCTCACATAGTTCCGAAGTTTGCTCATGAGTTGCCGACATATAAAGTTGGATGTCATCCGCATAGGCATGCACTTGAGCATACTTACAGGTACTAAAAATGTCATTCACAAAAATACTAAAAAGAAGAGGGCCCAATATGGACTCTTGTGGTACACCAGTTGACAACTGCTCCATGCCAGAGAATTTAGACCCCACTTTAACCCGCTGCGTTCGGTCCTCCAAGTAACTTTCCACTAATTTTATCGCAGAACCTGTAAATCCATACTGAGATTTCAGCTTAAGGCATTACATTCTGTGATTTACAGAGTCTAAAGCCTTAGAAAAATCAAGTAGGCCCAATAAGGTAAGTTTATTACTATCAAACGCAGTCTTTATGTCATCTAATATCTTAACTACAGCTGTCATGCAGCTATGTTTAGCTTTAAATCCGGATTGTAGCGGGGAAAGTAAATTATATTTATCTATATATAAGTGTATTTGTTCAGCAAGGAAAGATTCAAAAGCCTTAGATACAGCAGGAAGAATACTGATAGGACGAAAGTCACAAGGACTGACAGGACACTTATTTTTGGCTATCGGTAAAACGGTTGCAACCTTTCACGCATCAGGGAAGCATGAGGATGATATACAGTGATTGATGACGTGCGTTAGAGTAGGCAAGATATACGGGAGGACAATTTTTACGAATTTTATAGGAATTCCATCAGAACCGATAGCTTTTGAGCGTATTTTATAAATACACCTTTCCCCATCAATTTCCGACACTGCTCAGAACTCAAATTGATGACATAAAAATGGAGCACATACAATAGGACAGTGAGCAGTAAGACTAACTGGGACATTACGACTGACAAATACATTATTAAGCTAATCAGGATTGAGCGAACAAGACGGAATATCTTTCACATACACAAGCAGAGACTTTAAGTTACGCCACAACACATTACTCGGAAGCTCAGGACCCAGCATTTTACTAAAATACTTGCGTTTTTCGCGTTTAATGATGGTGTTTGTCTCATTCCTTGTTTTTTTATATGCACTCCAATTGGCATCACTTTGATGCTTCTTCCAAATGGCATAAGCTTTATTCCGCCTTTTAATCATAGACTTAGCAGTCATACTGAACCAAGGACTTTGGATTAGATCGGCGTGACGGTACATGCATATGATATGCATTTAATATAATGTTGTTAAGAAAACTCAGCTTCTCATTAACAGATACTAAGCCCCAACAGTCAGTCCAGTTAATATTCAATAGATGATTAGTCAAGTTATCAAGGTTAATGGATCGGTAGTCAGGAAACTTGTATGGTTTAGACTCTAAATTAAGGTGGTCAAAATTAATGTCAAACGCACAGAAAATCAAGTCGTGGTCTGAAATAAACGACATCTGTTCAAATTTCAAGACGGAAGACATATCGGAAACAATGAAATATTCTAGGAGGCTAGGACAACAGTTATTTGCATATCTAGTGGGTATAGACGAGTTTACTAATGATAGCCCAACACTAGATATTTCGTCCAAAAGACGGGAACTATACATATCACTACATAACATATTAACATTAAAATTGCCACATACAATAATTTCATCAAATTCGATAGCTACGGTATACAACAAATTAAAAAATTCCTTTACACTGTAACATTTATTGGGGTTATACACGCACGATAGAAGGATTTTGACTGGGGAATTGGATACCTCTACTAACAAAAACTCAGTGGTATCAGTCGAGGATTGTGAAACTAAGCGAGTGGTTAAGTGTTTTTTGCAGTATACAGCAACCACTCCACCCCTCTTATTAATTCTGTCATTCCGGAATAGGGTATAACGGTTAATTTCAAAATGTGCATCCAATATATCAGGTTTAAACCACGTTTCCGATATGCAAATGACATCCACGGTGGACTGTTCAAATGTTCGCCTAACCATATCCATTTTTTCACTGTTTAAACTCCGCGCATTAAAGTGGACTACGCTAAAACCTTTCTGACGATTGCACAGGACATTAGAAGCGCAAGACCATTACATTCAATGCTATCCCTATTGCTAGCAGTCATATATAGAGCTCAAGGTTGGAGAAACTTTAAGACGAAGGGACAAGCCGACAAAATAAGCAATTAAAGTGAATCTAGCTATCTTTACAGGGAACAAATTACAACACTTAGAGTAAATTAACAGATACATAAAGCTTAAAAATATCCTAGCGAAATCGCAACAAATCATTATAATTGGTTATTTTTATTGGGGCGCCATCCTTCGCATCTTTCACATGGATTTATAATTAAGAAAAATTGAAAAAAATTTTTTGGTAGAAGTTATGGATCCATTTGGGAGACCACCACATCCCCTCATCAGACTTCTTCCAGCGGCTTCAACCGAGGATCGAACTTAGGTATTTTCGATTGGTAGTCCAATGTCATCCCATTGAGCTACCACCGCCGTCAGCTTTGTTTCGCTTAAATTTCTATTTTCCTTATATTACAATCCACAAACCAACAACAGTAGCTTAATGACACTCTGTCTTTGCTACCTAGTATGTTGGTGCGATTGTGTGTTTTGTTTTGTACAAAGTTCTAAAGTTATTAACAAGCAACGCTTTTGTACAGGCAATGCTTGTTATTGTTTTCAGAGTTTTGTTTTTTTCGGCAGGCTCTCCGATTTACATATTTACGTTTGGTTTTACATGGCCGTTTTTAATTCTAATAATTATTTTATGTGAATTTTATATGAGCTATTGGCCAGTTTATAATTAATTAATATTGAAAAGTGGATTGTTTTTAGAAAGCTTAAAAAACATCTTTAATACGAGATTTATGAACTTTGGCTAACATTACTGTATTTATTAATTAATTTTCAATACCCTCCTCTAAATTTTTCAAAATATATAAATTGAACTTTCGTCAATGTTTTTAGTACGTATAAATGTGAAAGTGTATTATCAAAATTAAAAATTGTAAAATCAAAACACAGAAACCGGATCTCAGTCAAACACCTCGAGTCAGTTTTGCAACTATCAACCACAAATCGACAGCTGAGAATAAGATCGCCCTCTTTCAAAAATTGTTTCAAAAACGCCCTATTTGAAAAATTGTTTTAATAACGTCCTATTTCAGATTTTGCTTCAAAAACGCCCTATTTCAGAGAAAATTTCATATATATTTTTCTGAGATAGGGCGTTTTTGAATAATTGCCTGAAATATAACAGGGTGCCTCAAAATAATTCGTCAAAATTTAAAATTTTTATAAAAATGCAAAAACAAGAATTTGTAAGTTCAAAATTAATGAAAAAAATAATGAAATTTTGTTTATAAAGTTTCATTTGAGCGTTAGACAAGATAAGTCAACTATTTTGGCAAAGGGATGCTCTCACTGTTTGTTTACGTTTGACGGAAACACCGTGTATTTTTGCCACTATCACCAACACCGTCGGCGGCACCTAAATGGCGTTTTCGGCAAATCGGCATTATGACAACCGACGGCGCGCCGAATCTTTCGAAGTTCGGTAAATCGGCATAATGAACACCGAATGAACGACCATTTTAACAGTTTTTCGTGCCGAAATTTGCCTCAAGTATTTGGTTGCGGCGATATTAACAACATATCAAAAAGTTACAATAAAAGTTTAAGTAAATTATGTAAATGCATGTATGAAGTTGTAATAAGTGTTAATGAGTGTGAATATATGTAAATACATTAATCAACCGGTCGCGAGAAGCCACAAACATGGCGTGGGTCCATTGCATTTTCCACCGAGATTGAATTGCTGTTATATGAAAAGAAAAACTTCAGAGAAAAAATTGTGAAATAATGATAATAACAGTGATTTACGTGTGTGTATAGGTTTTGGAAATTAAAATATATTTTCACCCAAGAATAATAATGCATTTTTTGAAGTTGATAATTATTGTTTGACTACTATAATAAAGCAACTAACGAATTATGAACGTGTATTACCAACAATTTACCATTTCAGTAAAAACTTTCTTCTCAAGGTCGGCTTCAGTATAATGCGCCCGCCGTATTTATTTTCAAACCACTAACAATGTTTCAATGAATCCTTCAGGAAAAGTTCTGTGAATGATAATTTTACTAGTTATAACACTCCCGACTACGCAAAATTACTGTAAATCGCTCCAGATCTAACTCCAGTAGCTGAATTCACTTCACATTTTAACAACATGCGTTATCGTTTAGCGAACTAAACGATATTTTTGTCACCTTGGATATTCGTTAGCTATTTCCTTAACAACATTCGCGATCGAACAAACAGCTGTTGCCGTCAACGTCAGTGATTTGACGACTTGTAGTTTTGTGTTGTTTATTTGTGAGAAAACTTGTGAGAAAGGTTTAAAGCCAAATATTTTTCTTATATTTGATAAATAGATATCCGGAATTGGTTTTGAATATATATTCAAATAAAATAGACAATAAATTACTTGAATTAGCAACTTTTTTTTTTAAATTAATTACCTCACATATGTATTATTGTACAAATGTTCTCACAAGCATTTGCAGTGGTACACCAGCGTGAAGACATCTTAATAAATGCCTCAGTATTTGATTAAAACATACCCGGAATTGATTTTGAATCAATATTCACATAAAATGGATAGTAAATTACTCGAATGAAACCACTTTTCTTAAATTAATTAACTCACATATGTATTATTGTACAAATGTTCTCACAAGCATTTGCAGTGGTACACCAGCGTGAAGACATCTTAATAAATGCCTCAGTATTTGATTAAAACATACCCGGAATTGATTTTGAATCAATATTCATATAAAATAGATTGTAAATTACTCGAAATAAACCACTTTTTTTAAATTAATTAACTCACGAATGTATTATTGTACAAATGTTTTCACAAGCATTTGCATTGGTACACACGCGTGGGGACATCTTAAAAATTCCTCAATATTTGACTAATGCATATATATATTAATACTAGTTTTATTTACTTACATTTTTATTTATATTTATTTAGAAAATTTATATAAAGAAAGTTTACTTTTGCACTTTTGCACATTCCTTTTTGTGCTTTTCGTAAATATCAACGTTTCAAACAGCTGAGGTGAGCAGAGTTTCAGCTTTTTGTCATTTTGAATAAATACTAAAAGTCAGCTGTTTTATGTCGTGAAAAATAAGTTAGCGAATCCTACTGTTGTCACTGCAAACGTCATTGTTGTTAAGCTAACAACTCGATTTGCGTTGTCGTCTAATGTTACTGAATCCAGCTACAGAAAGGGAGTTATGTCGGCTGAGGGTTACTTTTCAAAGCGCGGCGGCCTTCGCAATGCATGAGGGTGCTCTACGCACAAATACTGTGTTATTAATGAATTATAAGTTTTTTTTAGTAAAATAAAGTAAAAATGTTTTTGGTTTTATCAAAAACATAAGAAACCTGAGAAAAACCCGCTCAACTTCGCATCAGCACTTGCTAACGCTGTTCATATAGTTGGCAATACTTAACTTCGAACCGACGGGGTAGCTGATACGATTTTCGACAAGTTCGGCACCGTGGCTTTCGGCGTTTTGGTAGGTCGTTCGGTGTTCGTGATATTGGTATTTATATAATGCGGATACCGCTTAAGGTAGGCGTAGCCATACCCATTTTCAAAATTTGTATCAATTATCCGACTAAGCATATAAATATTATTGTTAATGCAAAATTTCATTCCTTTATGACTTTTATTTACGAAGATTTCACGTCGCAAATTTCACAAGGCCATTTTCGAAATTTTTCAACGTATATTAAAAGTGTAAACCGATTTTGCTCAAATTTAGAGCATGTATTACCACAAGTCATAAAAGTGTATACACTAAGTTTCGTCATAATATATATAATATTTGTAGAGTTTTGCGCTCCGAAATGTCGTAGATATATTCCTGCTTCTAAAAGGGGAGGTGCCACGCCCATTTTCAAAATTTTTTGCCTTTTTAGTCTATAGTATGGTACAAAATTTCAAATTTTTTAAAATGTTTTAGTTACACCCCTTTATAATACCCATTTATATAGTCGTGAACCGATTTTGGCATTTTTTCGTCCAAATATTAGTAATTAAATCACTCATACCAAATTTCATCGATATATATATTATAGTTTGTGAGTTATGACTTATAAAACTTAAAAAATTTGTCCTTTAATAAGTGGGCGTGGTGCCGCCCATTTTCGAAAATTTTAGAATATTTCTTTATTACGGCCCGATCTCATTAATGCCTATATGACACTACATTTTTCCCTGGTTTTTTTTTGGTTTTGAAAACCCACCGAAAGTCAAAATACAAAAACAATTCTTCTATAGGTTGAAAAGAGACAAATACTCCCTCAAAAATAATTTGATTGACATTAAACTTCAAACTAAATGAAAAAAATATTTATTTTAAAAATTATTTTTTTTTGGAAATTTGATTTAAATTACTGAAATAAAAAAGTTATGAAACCCAAAGGGCAGGAAAGCTTTGTATTCCGTGTTATAAAAGGAAGCCAGTACGCAATATAATTTTTCTTGCGGACTTCTTCTTTACCCTTACGACCAAAGCAGAAGCTTACAAGAGGCAAATTTAAAATTTGTATTTCCATATATTTTTTTATTTTAAATATAATTTATTTTATGGTTGTCAAATTGGAAAAATTGTCAGAAAAAATGACCGAATGCCAAAAAACCTACCGAAATACAAGCTGGCTCGTTGGTTTTTAATCGCCTAGATGGTATTTTGTTTGGTTTTTTTTCAATATAGCTTGCTCGCTTGCACCAACGCAAAACTGTATTTGACCGTCTCCTTCACACAAAAAACCTGGTAGAATACCAGAAAAAAATGTAGTGTCATATGGGCTTAAGTGGATGAAAATTCATCATTCGTGCTATATTAGTGACTGAGATATCCATATCTGTACCTGCCAAGACGCATATTTGTACCCAAGTTTGTTTCACTTTATTTGATGTAGAAAGTAAAATCGCAGGTGGACGCAGATAGACTTTGTGAATTCTGGTAAAGTAATATTCAACAAATAACTACTGTTAATTTCCCAAATACCTTTTTTTACCTTTTTTTAATTTCCATCAAAGTTTGAAAAGGGCCTAAAAATAGACTTTGCGCAAAACAGGTATAGACCAAGAGTCCGTGACTGCCAGACCTTCGTCATTTTATAAAGGCTGAAACTTTCTCAGCGCATACCTCCAACGCGACCATGAATGATGGTACAATATGAAATATGGCTCCAGGGGCCTTAAGGAGATATTAGGCCCCAAAGTGGCCAAAAATGACCCCTTACTTTCGTCATTTTATAATGGCTGAAATTTGGATATATCACTTAGGAGACTCTAAAAAGACGACATCTCTTCAGCCAGACACTTTCCATGGGGATAAACCCCTGTCAGACACCCCTAAAAACTCGAAAAATGACCCCTTACTTTCGTCATTTTATAATGGCTGAAATTTGGATATATTACTTAGGAGACTCTAAAAAGACGATATCTCTTCAGCCAGACACTTTCCATGGGGATAAACCCCTGCCAGACACCCCTAAAAACTCGAAAAATGACTCCTTACTTTCGTCATTTTATAATGGCTGAAATTTGGATATATCACTTAGGAGACTCTAAAAAGACGATATCTCTTCAGCCAGACACTTTCCATGGGGATAAACCCCTGCCAGACACCCCTAAAAACTCGAAAAATTACTCCTTACTTTCGTCATTTTATAATAGCTGAAATTTGGATATATCAATTAGGAGACTCTAAAAAGACGATATCTCTTGAGCCAGACACTTTCCATGGGGATAAACCCCTGCCAGACACCCCTAAAAACTCGAAAAATTACCCCTTACTTTCGTCATTTTATAATGGCTGAAATTTGGATATATCAATTGGAGACTCTAAAAAGACGATATCTCTTTAGCCATACACTTTCCATGGGGATAAAACCCTGCCAGACACCCCTAAAAACTCGAAAAATGACCCCTTACTTTCGAAATTTTATAAACTGATCTAAATGAGCTGAAACCGACCAATTAATGTATTTACATACATATATACATCAGCTCGTAGCTAGTCGAATATTGTAACGGATACCAAATTTTTCTCTTTTTGAGATATTAAGTATAAGTTTCTTTAATTTAATTTTTAAATTAATCGCCCACATGTATTCCAATGCAACGACATTGCCATGTTAATTGGACCATATTTTTTTTGTATGAAATCTTGTAGTAGGTAGTACATGGAATACGCCGTTGGTCCATAGCGAGTACTCTACAGAAGAATGAATGGAGTAGGTACTTGGAATTTTTGCGGGATCACTTGCTGTAAAACAAAGTCACGATCTGCGCCCATTAGCGGTAAAATACTAAGATATGTCCCGAAATTCAATGCAATTCCTCTCTGACAAAAAAACCTCACAGCTACCTAAAAAAGGATCCCTGCTAGAATTGTGTCACCGAAAGTACTAACACTATTACAAAAATATAATATTACCAACACATTTGCACTCGTATGTGTTCCCTGTAAAAATCATAGGGTTATATGATCCATTTTGTGGTAGGTAGGAGTACTTTCAAAGTGATCGTTTATCTGCATCGGCTCATAGTTAGCCGAACATTGCTACGAAAACCGAATGTATGTATGTATATCGCGATAACGACGAAGCAAGTGCGTACATTTGTATGTGTATGTATGTATGTATGTACATATGCATGCTCGTTTCAACGTGCACGATTTAGTAATAAAAAGACATTGAACGCGACACATGTTGGTGATTGCGCTAGAAAAATTTTATTATTTTATTTTTATTAAAGAAAGGCTTACTTATATATGTATGTAATGCTAATAATCAAATTGAATTGACAGTAGTTCAAATCTGTTCAGAGATAATTAAATTTCATAAATTTTAGTACCTACTCCATGAATTACTCCCATGTAGGTACTCCATGGATTACTCCTATGTAGGTACTCCTTGGATTACTCGGGTGTCATGCGGAAATCGGAGTATGTGATCCCTGCCTAGGACATCGCCATGTTAAATGGACCATATTTTTTATATGAAATGTGGCAGGTTGAGGAGTACTCGGTTGGTCCATAGCGAGTACTCTATACACGCGTGCATGGAGTACTCGGCTTGTTTGCAGGGTTCTATCCAAGTTCAAAACCAATGAGATAGATAAGGATAGAATGGAATTTGAAAATACACATACGGCAACGTGGTGAATGAAACGGTCACAAAAGTTACCGATGGCCTTAAGAATGTGATAGGAAATATCCCAAAACTTTTGGTCATGCCTGCCGGTCAAATGACCTGCACAGTTCTTGCAGGGATTGTTTGAGCTGCAAAATAATACAAACAGATTCATATACATTGTACATAGATGCCCACACAAATACAGTCTCATTTTGTCGTAGTGTTGATGCATGGCGTTTGGTCGCTAGAAACGTGAGTTGCCACTTGCCTGTAATGGCACCAAACTGAGGTGTTTTTTGTTTGCTAATGATGATTTTAGGCTTATGATAATATTCCACCTTTGTTATTTAAAATACTTGTACGTAAATACATCTCACACTCAAATGATAAATATAAATATACAGCCTTGGCCAAAAGTATAAGACACCAATGTTTCTGTAAAAATCATATTCATACGTATGTATGTATATGAAAATATAATCGTATAAAACGTTTCTAAAATCTTTAATATAAAACTTTAATAGTAATTGCTGAATCAACGAAAAGGAACCCTAATTCTATAATTGCATTTCACGTTTGGAAAGAAATTCTTAATAAACATTTTAATACAATGTTTTGTAAACGTGAGGTGAAAAATTTCTCCCAAACAAAAAAAAAATGCGCTACTCGGGACTCGAACCTACGCTCCTTGGTCCCTAGGCAGCATACCTCACCATTATGCTACAATCGTATTCGGAATTAGAGTTTTTGACAATAAAGAACTCTAATTCGTGCACGTCATCACACATTGTGGGCATTTTCGCAAATAAAAATTATTTACTTGCATTCATAATTGCGCATAACGGTTACGCAGCTGGCAACCACGAGCTAAAATTCAGAAGAAAAACAACCAACGGCAAAGACGACTGAAGCAGTGCTTTGCTACGTCACGTCAGTATACATATATGGCTCTGCGACAGCGCTGTGCTCGCGAGCAGCTTCGTGGGCACCTATGATATACATATATATAGTACGTAGGTGTGTATGCATGGCTTTCAAATATGTAAATACCCTGCAGGCAAAACAACTAGTTGCATACTACAATTCTACCAGTTTGAAAATGTCGGCATCTAGTTGCCCAACTATCCATTTTACTTGAAAGCAGACCTGGGCATCCTCAATTACATTTTTTTTCAATTACAATTACATTAATTGGTAATTGAAATTTTTCAATTACAATTACTTGAAAAATCTAAATTACAATTACATGTATTTGTAATTGTAGAACTAGAAAAATGCCAGTTCATCTAGGTGAAAAAATAGCATTTTAGTTCATTTAATAAAGCTCACTTTAATTAGCTCAGTACTTTTTAAAGTTACATTTACTACATATTATATACTAATAATAATAATAATACAATGGCGCTATTATAACTCTGACGAGTTTTATGGCTGAGCTTCTCTCCCAATTCGAGGTGTGCTCCTTTTTGTTTTTCCTACTAATTGGGTGGACCTACAGTTTTATGCCGGCTCCGAACGGCGAACGCATTTTTTGTGAGAAATGATGGTACAATAATGGCTTCGTGCTACTGCGGCAGTTGGCTGATAGAATTTCCTACTTGGATGAAACCAAATAAATTAACTAAACTCTCTTAAACTCTTCTTTCTACATGCTGCAAAGATATATGTATGTATGTAATTGTTCTTGTGTACCCTTGCACAAAAATAAATGAAAAGCCTTAAAAATATTTATTTTGTGAGAAATGGTGGTTTCTTTTTGGCAAATTGATAATAACTATTCTGAACCTTTTGTTAAATAATAGCGTAAGCTTACTTCAAAATCGCCAATAAAGCATAGTTTGTGATAGAATTGCACAAACTGCTATATTCAGTTAATAAATAAATTGTTATATTACTAGTAGAATACCAACTAGTATGATTTTGTCTTTTTAAAAGCGGTTGTCCGTCCCATACCAGTTGATCAAGTAGTAGAAAACCAACTAGAATAACTTTGTCCGTTTCATACCAGTTGATCAACTAGTAGAAAACCAACTAGTTGAATTTTTTCTTTACATACCAGTTGATCAACTGGTTTATTTTCATACTAGTTTAATTTTGCCTGCAGGGTACATACATAAGTATGTTTGTAGGTATGTATGTTGGTATGTATTTCAAATATGCACATTAAGGTGGTCAAAAAAAAATAAAGCCCAAGAAATTATAATGTAAATGGAGAGGGAAATTTAGAGGCATTTGTGCGACCTCTAAACTTTAATATACCTAAAAGGCAAACTTTTCGATATACATAGATCTTCGTAGTACAGTCGCATGAAATGCGGGTTGTACCGCGGATTTAGGGAGAACTTTATTTTCTGCATACACCTTTGGATCACCCCAATGGACATACAACATATGTGTGTATGTACTTACATATGTATATACATATGCACTTGCATAAATTCCACGTACTCTATTCATTCATCTGTAGAGTACTCGCTATGGACCAACGGCGTATTCCATGTACTACTTACCTACTACAACAGCCATGGGCGATTGAGCCCATATGGGTATTTACCCGTACGGGTCGCGTCGGCTCATTGCATGGGGATTGTGAAATAGGTAAATGTACCAGCTGGTGGGGAGAAGGACGAACTCAAACTGAGCATATGGTTGCCACACTTGGTAATTAATTCCAAAATAGGTATTTTTTTGCGGTTGGTAATTTGGTAACTATCAAATGATTTTAGTATTTTTCTTTTTCAATATGATAAAATTATTCTAAGGTATACTTAATTTGTTAATGTTAAAATGTTTTTTTTTTTTTTTTTAAATTTTTACTAAAGCTATGACCAAAGAAAAATCAAACGAACTACAAACAAAATTCACTCATAGATGTGATTTACGTTTCAGATAACTTTTTTTTGTAAACCAAAGCAGGTGTACTTCTTTTAAGTTTCTTTTATCATTCGAATTATGAAGGCGATAATTTATTAGTCTGTTTGTAATTTTTTGGTTATTTTGTTGGGAATTATTATCAACATTTTTTTTAGGATAGTGGCAACCAATATCAACCAATATTGAGCGCGCTAATGCATATTCGGTATTGAGAACAAGAGAGCATATATATACAGTGGCGGACAAAAGTCTACATACACCCCCTATTTTTGCTATATCACGGAACCAACAGCATTAAAAGAAAAAGTAAAAATGCAGTTTTATTTCAAACCTTTTCTTAACTACAATAAATAAAAGAAAACTCTATTTTAATAAGAAATTAAAAAAATACTGGCGAAATTCACAAAATCAGTGCTGACAAAAGTGTACATACAGTACAAAACAAAGCTTTTCTCAGACAGAAAACTTATCTTAATTCTATATTTTATTATTATTTAGTATTTACTAGGTCCTCCCTTTGCATTAATAAATACTTGAAGTCGTCGTGGCATTGAGGCTACTAAATTTGTCAACTCCGAAGAGGTTATACTGTTCCAAGCCTCTGTTATTCGATCTTTGAGTACTGCTGCGCTAGAAATCTGGTGTTTTCTAATTTTTCGGTCTAAAATCTCCCACACATGCTCTATTACATTTAAATCTGGACTTTTTGGTGGTGTGTGTAATTGCCTTGGCGCATAATATAGTAACCAGTCCTTGACAACTTGCGCCGTGTGCTTTGGATCGTTATCTTGTTGGAAGATCCAACCAGCACCAAGTTCCAAATCATCCACCGATGGCTTCAAATTTTCTTCAAACAATGATTTATATTTATAACGATCCATAATACCTTCGATAAATGCTAATTTTCCAACTCCAGATGCCGCAACTGCTCCCCAAACCATTACGCTGCCGCCACCATGTTTGACGGTTGATACCAAATTTTTCGGATTCATTTCAGTATTTGCTTTCCTCCAAACTTTTGTCCTCCCATCACTTCCAAATATATTGAACTTCGACTCATCTGTGAACAAAACCTTTTGCCAAAATTCCATTCCCTTTTCCTTATGTTTATTAGCAAATTCTAAGCGAAGTTTTCGATTTTTTTCACTAATAAGAGGTTTTTTGCGTGGTGTTCTACTACGAAAACCGTTATAGTTCAGATATCTTCCTATTGTACGTGCATGTACACACTTTTATGTCATGTTTTCTAAGTGTTCGACCAATTTCGGAGCAGTGACTTGTGGATTTATGTTAACTTCTTTGAGTATAACGCTTACATCTCTGCGGGATAGTTTCTTCGGTCGGCCAGAACGCGGTTTATTTTCGGTACAACCATTACTTTTGTGGTTTCTAACTATGGTTTGTACTGTTGCGCGGCTCAACTTTAATAGTTTTGCTATTTCACCATATGATTTGTTTTCCGATATGTATTTTATAACTAAATTTCTGACGTCAACTGAAATTTCTTTTCGCGGAGCCATTGTTAATAGTATAACGTGCAAACCAAAACTGATTGATATAACTAAATAGTTGCAAAAATAACAAAATCGATCGAAGAAACAAATAACGGTATTTTACCGTTATCACAACGCAGCGTAGAAGTGTGCACGACAGTAACCTCATGCTGTATGTACACTTTTGTCAGCATTGATTTTGTGAAATTCGCCAATATTTTTATAATTTCTTATTAAAAAAGAGTTTCATTTTGTTTATTGTAGTTAAGAAAAGGTTTGAAATAAATCTGCATTTTTACTTTTTCTTTTAATGATGTTGGTTCCGTGATATGGCAAATATAGGGGGTGTATGTAGACTTTTGTCCGCCACTGTATATATATACATATGTACATTAAGGTGGGGCGAATTTTTTTTTTGGAAATTTGTTCCAAAGCCAGAACGGCACCTTCCTAGGCCAGAAATAAGCCTGTAAAATTTTATTGACCTACTCGCATGTATTTTCCCTTAAATTTGGTATACATTTTATATATGAAAAGTAAGGTGGGTAAAAGGGGGTTGACCCCCACTGGGGGTGTTATGGAACGCACTGTAAAATGTATATGAAATTAAAGGAATCAAAATACCTATCGAATGGTATAAAAATATTCGAAATCGGTTCAGTAGTTTTTAAGTAATTGCAATTTAAAGAATGCATAATATAAACTTTGACCTTTAATAACTTTTGTTGTTGTTGTTTCCGAAAAAAAAATTCACTTTAATACTCAGCTTAGCCATGTTTATCAATCCTCATACTTGGTTTTTTGCTTTTATAATTTTCAAAATTTCATATTTGTACCAGATCGTGCTTTCAACTTTGCGGGGCTGGGGCAGTTCAAAATGTCATCCTATGGCCATAAAATTTTGTGGGGTTCATTAAGGCAACTTTTCATTGGTACGTTCAAAAAAAAAAACAAAAAAAGCTCCATATGTTTTCACTCCACCTTAATGTACATGCCAAAAGCACAAAGCACACTTGCTTCAATAACGACACAACACAATTTTCTGAATCGATACTTATGCCGTTTTCTTTTCTCGAAAAAATGTTGCCCTGTTTGATTTTCTTAGCCATTTTGTAAGCTTGTGTGGTGATTTCAACGAATGTTGTCCTCTGACTAAGTAAGAGGGCACCATTAACTACAAATTCAGCCATTTTATAGAAAGTCATGTTACGTAATTCGATAATTGAGATATTAAAGGGCAACATTTTTTGTCAGAAAAGAAAACGCCATTAGTAGTGAGAATCAGTGTTATTTATTTGTTATGAAATTTTATGGTCATAGATGAAAATTAAGGGCTTTATTTTAAAAATATTGTTGCTTTAGTATAGTAGCTTACTTCCATATATAGCGAAGAAGACATAAATTGGCTTTTTTAAATTATGACACTAATGAAGTAAATGGCATCGGAGTTCGAAAGCAATAGAACGAGAAAAAACTGCAAAATTAGCGATTGTACAGAATTGACGCTGAGGCCACTAAAGTGACAATTTGAACCTTTTTTAAGAGCCAGGCTACCGGAACCCAACTTTTTGAAAATATGCAATATTTGAACCTTTTTAAACATTTGGGCCACTTTTGGTCCTTTTTTACTTTCAAACCTATAATGTAATAAATATTTTTTAGTTTTTTTCTTAAATATAAAAAAAGCTTTTTTACGTCTGTTTTTACATGGCCGTTTTCTGCTACTGTTGTTGGCATGTAGATTGTAATAAAAGGAAAATTGAGAATTAAGCAAAACAAAGCTGACGGCGGTGGTAGCTCAATGGGATGCTATTGGCTTGCCAATCGAAACGACTTAAGTTCGATCCTCGGTTGAGGCCGCCTGAAGAAGTCTGATGAGGGGATGTGGTGGTCTCCGAAATGGATCCATAACCTCTACCAAAAAAATTTTTAAAATTTTTCTTAATTAAAAACTGGCCAATAGCTCATATAAAATTCACATAAAAAAGCCTCTTTGTTACCTTTTCACTTTTCATTAGCAATTCTCCGCTGCGAAGGAAAACCCCGAAAAAGTTATTTGGGAGTAAAAAATTTTAGAATGCAAGAAAATTGTTTTAACAAACCGAAATAGAAGAGTTTTCGCACAACGTGAGAACTAGTTGTGAATTTGTTGCAAATATGTTATCGCTGCCAGCAGTGCATCAGCAGAAAGATTATTTTCAAAATTTTCGCTATTTAAGACCAAGGGTACAAACCGCTTGCAAATTGCTTTAAGCATTAAATAAACCACAAAAATATATAAAAATGTGTTTCTAGCTAAAAAAAATTTGGGAAACACTTTTTTACTTTTTTCGGCCACTTTTCGAAATTTTTTAGCGGCAACACTGCACATTTTATTATTGGTGAATTCCTCTCTTTATATAAAACAATGTGGTTTTCATTTTTAGTGTTTCCGTACGCGCTGTGCGATGAACATCACTTAAGGCGGAGTGTACATCAACTTCGATATCGCCTTAGCTCCCCTTTCCCCGGAAATTATGCAGTGCCCACGAAAGCCCATGATCGCCCCTCTGCTGCGTTTATGTGCCTTGCGGCGCCCATCCCTGTACTACAAGATTTCATAAAAAAAATATGGTCCAATTAACATGGCAATGTCGTTGCATTGGAATACATATGGGCGATTAATTTAAAAATTAAATTAAAGAAACTTATACTTAATATCTCAAAAAGAGAAATATTTGGTATCCGTTACAATATTCGACTAGCTACGAGCCGATGTACATATGTATGTAAATACATTAATTGGTCGGTTATTTGGGGCAATGTTAATGATCACATTGTAAGTACTCCAAACTACCTCAAATGGATTTATAATCAAACGATTTTTGCACGGATGTGTAGATGGGTGCATATGTATGTATACATGTGTGTACATATCTACCCTGCAGGCAAAACAACTAGTTGCATACTACAATTCTACCAGTTTGAAAATGTCGGCATCTAATTGCCCAACTATCCATTTTACTTGAAAGCAACTGGTAGTTTTAACGCGGCGATGGCCTACGAGATGGCAATTATCTTCCCTTGCATAAGCTTCATACTAGAAAAATACCACTCAGTTTCATACCAGTAGACAACACATCAGCTTCATACTAGAAAAATACCAGTTAAGGGTATACTAGAAGAATACCAGTCAGAATAATTCTAGAAAAATGCCAATTCGTCTAGGTGAAAAATAGCATTTTAGTTCATTTAATAAAGCTCACTTTAATTAGATCAGTACTTTTTAAAGTTACATTTAGTACATATTACATACAGTACACGCAAAGATGTATAGTAAGGTAGAATAATGACTTCGCGTTACAGCGGCAGTTGGCTGATAGAATCTCCGATTTGGATGAAACCAAATCAATTAACTAAACTCTCTTAAACTCTTGTTGCCACCTGCTGCAAACATATATGTAGGTATGTAATTGTTCTTGTGTACCCTGGCACAAAAATAAATGAAAAGCCTTAAAAATATTTATTCTGTGAGAAATGGTTGTTTCTTTTTGGCAAATCGGTAATAACTATTCTGAACCTTTTGTTAAATAATAGCGTAAATTTACTTCAAAATCGCCAATAAAGCTTAGTTTGTGATAGAATTGCAGTTAATAAATAAATTGGTATATTACTAGTAGAATATCAACTAGTATGATTTTGTATTTTTAAAAGCGGTTGATCAACTAGTAGATAGCTAACTAGTATAATTTTGTCCGTTTCATACCAGTTGACCAAGTAGTAGAAAACCAACTAGTTGAATTTTTTCCTTTACATACTAGTTTAATTTTGCCTGCAGGGTACATATGTATATACATAAATATTTTCGTACTTGCATTCATAATATGAATATAAGCGGTAAGTTTCAGCTCATTTACATCAGTTTATAAAATTTCGAAAGTAAGGTATCATTTTTCGAGTTTTAAGCCGGGTATCCACATCACAAGAAATGCTAAAACTCCATATAAAAAAACGCTCAAGAAATAGCCAAGAAATTTTCTTGTGTCAAATTTCCTTAAGGCAGTATCCACTTCACAAGAAAATCTATTACAATTTTTGACGAAAAATGGCGTTGGCAATGCTGGTTTCGCCAAGAAATATATACGATTGTATATATTTCTTGAAGAAAAAATCAAACGTCAAAATTACTTAAGAAACATATGCTTATTTTTTCTTGAGCCATTTCTTATGATGTGGATACCCAGCTTTAGGGGTGTCTGGCAGGGGTTTATCCCCATGGAAAGTGTCTGGCTGAAGAGATATCGTCTTTTTAGAGTCTCCTAAGTAATATATCAAAATTTGAGAAATTATAAAATGAGGAAAGTAAGGGGTAATTTTTCAAGTTTTTAGGGGTGTCTGGCAGGGGTTTATCCCCATGGAAAGTGTCTGGCTGAAGAGATATCGTCTTTTTAGAGTCTCCTAAGTAATATATCCCAATTTCAGCCATTATAAAATGACGAAAGTAAGGGGTAATTTTTCGAGTTTTTAGGGGTGTCTGGCAGGGGTTTATCCCCATGGAAAGTGTCTGGCTGAAGAGATATCGTCTTTTTAGAGTCTCCTTAGTGATATATCCAAATTTCAGCCATTATAAAATGACGAAAGTAAGGAGTCATTTTTCGAGTTTTTAGGGGTGTCTGGCAGGGGTTTATCCCCATGGAAAGTGTCTGGCTGAAGAGATATCGTCCTTTTAGAGTCTCCTAAGTAATATATCCAAATTTCAGCCATTATAAAATGACGAAAGTAAGGGGTCATTTTTCGAGTTTTTAGGGGTGTCTGGCAGGGGTTTATCCCCATTATAAAATGACGAAAGTAAGGGGTAATTTTTGGCCACTTTGGGGCCTAATATCTCCTAAAGTCCCCTGGACCCAAATTTCGTATTGTACCATCATTCATAGTTGCATTGGAGGTATGCGCTGAGAAAGTTTCAGCCGACGAAGGTCTGGCAGTCACGGGCTCTCGCTCTATTATGAAGTAAAATAAATTTGAAAATACTTTTTTATTGGGATCCTCTTGATAACACTACCCGATAAAAAAATTTCCTCGACATTTGATTCCTATGTAGAAATTCCTGTTAGTTCCAAATTTGTAATCAGATGATTCAAAAGTAGAACAGTTTTCGAGATATTTTGAAATTCAGGTTTTGAGCTAAGAAAATAAAAGCAGGATTAATAATCTGTCAATATCTCCGGCATTACCGTCTCGGTTTTTATGTCATTTCATTTCATTTTGAAAGGGTGAAATACCCTTTCCAACAAAGGAAAAATAGTTAATCGAAGTTAAAGTGACTGAGTTATGGCGGACAAAAATTTGTTTTTATGCAAAAAATAAGTTAAATACAAGATATATAAAATGTCGAGAATATCAAAATTTTGAAATTTTGTCGGGCAAAGTAATTTGAAAATTTGTGTGGGGAATTTTGAGTAATTTTGGGTAATTTCAATATTTTTTTGGGTAATCTCAAGAATAGAAAACGGCAACGCTGTTACAAAGCCTCATGTGTAATTGAATTAAAAAAAATTTCAGCTACCAGGAAGAATATAGGGCATGAAGTTGAAGATTCGTGAGAAAGAAAACAAAATGTTAACTTTAGGCCGCGATATCACCTTCCTGAGTAGTGTACCAAAAAACTGAATACACCAATGTTAACTTTAGGCCGCGATATCACCTTCCTGAGTAGTGTACCAAAAAACTTAATACACCATTCGTTTAAGCGGTTAATTTTACGTACGACTAGATAATAATTTTTTATCTTGTGCAAAATCTCAACTTATTTCATACATAAAACTAAACATACCTTGAAATTCCTGAAAATTGCGCAGTTTTTGGTATAGCTCCATCTAGTTTTTAGAAAAGTGGTTTTTTTTTTCATTTTATTTACTATAAAACAACCTATTTTCATATTCTGGGGCCGGAGGGAGGATATGAGAAGGTTTAAACAATCGCATACAAATAAACGAATCTAATGTAAATCTATTACTAAAAGCCTGATAACTTCTTAAAACAAGGTTTTACGAAAAAAAGTTATATAACTAAAAATTATGGCAAAATATCGTAGAATATGAAAATATACAATTGAAGTCCTATGTCCCTACTTGTCAATTTCAGCCCACTGTGGGGCGGTGCAATATCGTTTGGTTTCAAAAGTTGACCGTGCTGCTTTCCAAATCCGAATTGGTGACTTGGTATGGTTTCGTGCAGTTCTAATATGGGCTGAATTTTTCTCAGCAATAATTTTTCGAATAGTTTGGAAAAGATAGAGATTAAGCTTGGGTTTACCACATTATCCCAAAAATCAAAATCCCCAAAATCAAAATCCTCAAAATTAAAATCCCCAAAATCAAAATCCCCAACACAAAATCGCCGCGATTTCTAACCTAATTTTAATTTATTTCACACAGAATATGAGAATTCTACATTGGACATTATTTCTCAAACTGAAAATCACAAGTAATTGTATACGTGATGATTTCACAAATGTTTATTAATGAATTCATCTCAATAGCTTATGATTACATATTTACATACATACATTACATACATATTTATGGGTACGAAATGTCGAAAAAAATGTTGAAAAGTTAAAATGTCGAAAAAAAATATCGAAATAATATAATTAATGATGTGTAAAATTCGCGCGAGTAGAAAACCTTTTTGCATTGGCGGCCTTTGGCCGCGCTTAAAAAAAATAACCCTCAGCCGGCAGAATTCTCTTTCTGGAGTAAAACGTATAGAGCAATCCACAGTACTTTTTAATAGAAAACCTTTTTGCACTGGCGGCCTTCGACCGCGCTAATAAAAAATAACCCATCCAAGTCCGGACGTGTGTCATAACCGTAGTTCTGCGTAGTACACCCTTCAGCGTAGGCGGCCTTCGCCTTTATGTATTCATTTATTTAGATAAACATATTTTTTATAAAATATGGAATCTCTTAGATACCCCGTAGGGCGCATTATATCGAAGCCGACCCAATTTTTGTATGAAATGTGGCAAGCTATGGAGTACTCGGTTGGTCAATAGCGAGCACTCCATGTATTAGCGAATGGAGTACTCCGAATTTTGGAGGGATATACATATTTTATATGTATGTATACATATATGTTATTACGTATCAGAGCTCAGATAAGACTCGGCATGCGGTTCTTTAAATATGATCTTCAATGCTGTTTATTTAGTAATCTTTTGGGGATTTTGTGACGCTATCCCCGAAAAAATGTGGGAATTTCGTGTTTGGGGATTTTGATTTTAAGGATTTTGATTTTGGGGATTTTGATTTTGGGGATTTTTTTTTGAGGATTTTGTGCGTTGGGGATTTTGTTTTTTGGGGATTATGTGGCACTCCCATTAAACTTATTGGCCTGTAGGAGCTTTCTATTGTCGGGTCTTTGCCTGGTTTTGTGATCATGATAATTTCAGATAGTTTCCATGGATTAAGAAAGTGACATAATCGGAGGATACTATTGAAGATGTATAGTAATTGCTTAATAGCTACTATGGAAAGCGCTTTTAACATTTCACCCATTATTCTGTAATACTCTGGTGCTTTCTTATTCTCTATGTCTTTGGATATAGTTTTATTCAAGTCATCTAGTTTAAATCCAAGTGGCATTGCTGGTAATTGTGGAGTATTTTCTTGGATAACATTTTGGCCTTCATTTGGAGTAAATACATTTGAAAGATGGGTTGCAAAAGCTTTTCCCTTTTCATGGTCACTTCGAGCAAATTAACCATTTTGCATTCGTATTGGAGGATCATGCTGAACCGGCCGTTTTAGATATTTGAGAGAGCGCCACAAGGAATAATCTGAACCGGATGTGGCCGTGAGGAACTTAATTCTATTTTAAATTTTGTTTCCCTTTTCTCCTGTAGGAGCATTCGGAGCTCTTTCGTGCATTTTTTTAGCTCGTTTTTCAGAGTTGTGTATTAATTAAGACGTTGTGTGTGTTGAGTGTCCAAAACAGAATTGTCTTTATTATTGTTTGTTATTTGTTCTTATGTACTACTTATTTACTAAAATACATATTTACTCTAATTCTTAAATGTATTGTAATATTTCAGTGCAGTCACCAACACTAATATATCTAACGTGGGGCTGAAAGCAATGCATGTGTGAGTGTGGAGCCAAAATGAGGCAAATCCGAACCCTGCAGCTGAGTATAAAAATGCAACCATTCAAAATTTCAAAATCAGCACAGAAAATTTAAATGATTACACAATAGTAAAAACTAAATCTGAAGCAGCAAAAAATAATAAAGAAAAGTTAGAAAGATAAAACAACAATTTCCCACCTTTCGCTAGTCAATCACTTAATACATTTTGCTCAGAATTCATTGATATATTCTCATTAGAAACTGAACCAATAACCACTAATAATTCTTACAAGCAAAAATTACACATGAAAGATGATAACCCCGTTTATGTCAAAAACTACAGGATTCCACAAGCTCATAAAAACGAAATTAGTAAACATGTAAATAAATTAATTGAAGACGACATTATAAAGCCGTCTATATCAGAATATAATAGCCCAGTTCTCCTGGTACCCAAAAAACCATTACCCAGGAAAATGATAAAAGATGGAGACTAGTCGTTGATTATAGACAGGTAAATAAAAAACTAACCGCAGATAAATTTCCATTGCCAAGAATTGATGATATCCTGGATCAAATAGGCAGAGCTAAATATTTTTCATGCCTGGACTTAATGTCCGGCTTTCATCAAATTGAATTACATAAGGACTCTAGGAACATCACCTCGTTTACGGCGGACAATGGCACGTATCGTTTCAAAAAATTGCCGTATGGTTTGAAAGTAGCACCTAACTCATTTCAAAGAATGATGACTCTGGAATTTGCAGGTCTTAACCCATCACAAGCGTTTCTATACATGGATGATTTAGTGGTATTGGGATGCTCAGAAAAATATATGATTACAATTTTGAGATATGTATTTTCTACTTGCAGAAAATATAATTTAAAATTACATCTGGATAAATGTCTATTTTTTAGCCAGCAAGTCACTTATCTTGGACATAAATGCACAAATAAAGGAATTTTACCAGATGCTAGTAAATTTGAAATTGTTCTAAACTACCCAATCCCAAAAAACGCAGACGAAGTTAAGCGATTTGTCGCATTTAGTAACTATTACCGAAGATTTGTTCCAAATTTTGCAGCCCACTCTAGAATTTTTACTGTGTTAAAAGAATGTTTCCTTCGATTGGACAGAGGAATGTCAAAAAGCTTTTGTCTATTTGAAGGAGGCATTAATACACCCAAACATTTTGCAGATTTCAATAAAGAATTTTGTATAAAAACGGATGCCAGTGAATTTGCCTGCGGCGCAGTCCTTAGTCAAAAATATGAAGGCAAACACCTACCAATTGCCTATGCGTCAAGAGCATTCACAAAAGGTGAAAGCAATAAAGCAACAATTGAAAAGGAGTTGGCGGCAATCCATTGGGCAATAACTTACTTTAGACCATACGTCTATGGTAGAAAATTTTTAATTAAAACAGACCATCGCACCTTAACATACCTATTTTCGATGAAAAACCCTTCATCAAAATTAACTACAGTTCGATTGGAGTTGGAGGAATATGACTTTAAGGTGGAGTATATTGCCGGTAAAGAAAATTATGTTGCGGATGCACTATCACGCATAAATATAAATGATTTAAAAGATATGTCAGTTAAAGCATGCCAGATAATAAGGGTTACGACACGATCGGAAACCAATAAAAATACCAATAATAAAAATTCAAAAGAAAACTGTCACGAAGAGAACATAAAAATATATGAGCAGCACAAGCAGTGGAGTAGTATCACTTAGAGCTGATCATACCGTGTACCCGGGTACCCGGGTTTTTCGGGTAATGCCCGGACAATACCCGGGTACCCGGCCCATTTTCTACCCGGGCAGCCGGGTAATGCCCGGGTACCCGGCCATTCTTATTGATGCCGGCTAATGCGACAAACGCTGCTTACCACAATATGCCGCTTGTTTATGGATGAAAGGGACATGTACATACATATGTAGCGATGTTTGGATGTTCAGACGTTTGCTTTTATTCCTCAAAAACGTGAATTTATCGATAACTGAGTTATCGGTCAAAATGCGATTGCACAAAAACCTTAATATTACCTTACAATATGGGTATCAAACGAAAGGGGATGGCCCCAGGTTTCATTTTAACTTCGATATATTTCGATAAATTTATCGATAACTGAGTTATCGGTCAAAATGTGATTGCACAAAAACCTTAATATTACCCTACAATATGGGTATCAAACGAAAGGGGATGGCCCCAGGTTTCATTTGTACTTCGATATATTTCGATAAATTTATCGATAACTGAGTTATCGGTCAAAATCTGATTGCACAAAAACCTTAACATTACCTTACAATATGGGTATCAAACGAAAGGGGATGACCCAGGTTTCATTTTAACTTCGATATATTTCGATAAATTTATCGATAACTGAGTTATCGGTCAAAATGCGATTGCACAAAAACCTTAATATTACCCTACAATATGGGTATCAACCGAAAGGGGATGGCGCCAGGTTTCATTTTAACTTCGATATATTTCGATAAATTTATCGATAACTGAGTTATCGGTCAAAATGCGATTGCACAAAAACCTTAATATTACCCTACAATATGGGTATCAAACGAAAGGGGATGGCGCCAGGTTTCATTTTAACTTCGATATATTTCGATAAATTTATCGATAACTGAGTTATCGGTCAAAATCTGATTGCACAAAAACCTTAATATTACCCTACAATATTGGTATCAAACGAAAGGGGATGGCCCCAGGTTTCATTTTAACTTCGATATATTTCGATAAATTTATCGATAACTGAGTTATCGGTCAAAATGCGATTGCACAAAAACCTTAATATTACCCTACAATATGGGTATCAAACGAAAGGGGATGGCGCCAGGTTTCATTTTAACTTCGATATATTTCGATAAATTTATCGATAACTGAGTTATCGGTCAAAATGCGATTGCACAAAAACCTTAATATTACCTTACAATATGGGTATCAAACGAAAGGGGAATGCCCCAGGTTTCATTTTAACTTCGACATATTTCGATAAATTTATCGATAACTGAGTAATCGGTCAAAATGTGATTGCACAAAAACCTTAATATTACCCTACAATATGGGTATCAAACGAAAGGGGATGACCCCAGGTTTCGTTTTAACTTCGACATATTTCGATAAAGTTATCGATAACTGAGTTATCCGTCAAAATCTGATTGCACAAACACCTTAACCCTTCTGTTATAATAATAATACAATGGCGCTATTATAACTCTGACGAGTTTTATGGCCGAGCTTCTCTCCCAATTCGAGGTGTGCTCCTTTTTGTTTTTCCTACTAATTGGGTGGACCTACAGTTTTATGCCGGCTCCGAACGGCGAATGCATTTTTCGTGAGAAGCTTTTTTCATGGCAGAAATACTCTCGGAGGGTATGCCGCCCACTGCCGAGAGGTGACCGCTGCTCTTAAAAAACCCAATAATTGGATTTTTACTAATTGAAAAATTGTTTTGGTGTTTGGCTCGGACCGTGGTTTGAACCCGAGACCTCTGACACAGCAGGCGAGCACTCTACCCACTGCACCACAGCGGCCACCCTTCTGTTACATTCAAAAAAACTTACGCATGTGACATTAAGGTCACGGAATGACCTTACCTGTGTTTTTCATATATATCGATATGGAAGTATAATTTCAATGGAAATTTTCAAAATGTATTAGTTCAATTGATTATTTATCGGTTTATACACTTATTTCAATGCATATACTTAATATATTTTTAATTTTTATGTTCAAGACCAGATTGTGGAAACGGTAACTCTGTACGATTTTGTCCATACATTGGTTTGTCTTTTGTATGCATATGTTTCAACCAGTTGGTCAGTTGTATGCACTTCTGATTTTGTAGAATTATAGAAGCTGTTTCGGTAAATTATATTTTCTATTGTGGTCCTACCACTATTCTGCCTAATCGGCTACGTTGACCACTCAATATTTCTATCTGTGGAATAATACACGGGTGTGGGTACTACCTTCATTTTCCAATACAAGGTCAATTAATTCGTCGTTATCACTTCCTGCATATTCGTAAGAAGAACCATCGGGCTCAAACTAATCGAATATATTGTCTTCGCCCTCAACTTCACTACACTCATCAACATCCACATGATTATCAATGATATACTCTATTTGGCTTTGTGTCAGGCCATTTGGCTCTAAACCATACATATATTAATCTGCAAATATATCACAAATGATAAAATATTGGAGTTAAAATACTTACCGAAGCTTTCGCTCTTTCATTTTTATACGAATTTAATAAAAATCAGCTTTTACGCACAAAATAACACTGACGGTCACTGAATGACCTGAAGGGGCGCACACGTGACTCTTGATGTTACCACTTGTTTGATAATGCAAAATCCTTCTTTTTATGCTTTTGCGAAAGGATTTTCCTCAATACAGAAATACATTGAGGGAAATTCTAAAATTTTGTTCATATTAGCATTTATGAGAAAATTAAGCAAAAAAAGGTCATCAAATGACCTAAATGTAACAAAAGGGTTAATATTACCTTACAATATGGGTATCAAACGTAAGGGGATGGCGATCTCATTTAGCGATGACAATTGCTAGAATCCGGGTATTGGTTAACTACGGAATATTTATGAGCAATATTGGTATCAAATGAAGGTTTATACGGGACAAATTGTACGAATTTTTACAGTTTTCGATTTGAATTAAAGGCACACCAAAATGTTAACCAACAGAATATCTGGTGCATTATTACTGTTTGATAATACTCTTATCAAAAGCAGAAACTTGCTTTTGAAATATTCGTGTATGTATGAAAAATCTTAAAAAAGTTATGTGTTTGTACGGGACAGGACTGGTCTACCATGATCCTTGGTTTATGCGTACCAAGAGCAATTTTTGGCAAATTAATTGTATTAGATAAAAATAAAAAGTAAATATGGTAGCACTAATATCAAGTTTTATACAGAAAAAATATTAGAAATAAGGTTATTCCAAAAGAATTAAAAATGCTGTAATGTAATTTTTTACATTGTTTGTACGGGACAAATGGTATAAGTGTTTACAATTTACAGACAAGCCAAAAGGTTATTATACAAGGAAATCGAGGGTTTTTGTAAACCGTCGTTTTCTGCCTGCCCAAGTTCTGCGCGTTTTCTGCTGTCATTTGTGGCTGGTCTTAATGTAATAAGTTAACTTCCATCACGTGTACTGTGCTACATGCGTGTTTTTTATCTCAGAACATATTTACAAAGATTATGGTGTAAGAATTTCTGAAACGGGCCACCCAAAACATAAAATATTTCCGTTTTGGTCGGCAATCGCGTTTTTGGAAAGCTCTTTGTGGCACCAATAAACACCTGATGTTGTTTTTGGCGACAAAATTTTTTTTTGTTATATATAAGCAATTAAATTTTTTTACCTTTTTTTTTTAAACGCGATTGCAGACGATCTACCTAACCGATTTTGACAATTAAACCAGCATTTTCTTTGTTTTTAAAAGTTTTTTTTATTATCATATGTTTAAAAAAAAAAAAAAATTTTTTTTAAGTTAAATTCTTATGAAAATTCTTGAAATATGGTCGCAAAAATTGTGTTCTCCGCCTCCTTTCCATAAAAAAAAATTAGCCACATGTGCAAAATTTTACTACCTATAATATTCAGAAGTCAAAAAAAATGGATCGCAATAGGGAAAAAATTAGTAATTTTTTATATGAAACTGAAATATGAAAATCTGTTCATTTAAAAGCTTACAACTCTTGAACCGTGGTACGGAATCGCACGACATTAAGTACGCTTATTTACTATAATACCGTGAAGCCGTAAGACATAATCTAGCCATCATCGGAAAAGTGGGAGTGGTACCTCCCATACTAACTAATGCTTTCAATTCATGTAAATCTTTCAATATTTTTCGTAAAACAGTGGCGATAGATGGATAAGTAAAGTAGATGTTTATTTTATTGCGAATAAAAATAAATGTACATAGGTATCACATATTTTTAGTTCTCGATCTTGCATGGGATTATACGAGATTTCTTAGCCTATAACTTGACAAATAATTGGGATATTATGACGAAACTTGGTTTATACACTTTTAAAACTTGTGTTAATAGACACGCAAAAATTTATTGAAATCGGTTTATGACCACGCCTACTTTTTAACAAATATATTTCTGGAATATCCTTTGGGAATTTGTAACGTGACATCTTTGTAACTAGTCATAAAGGAGTGAAATTTTGCACAAAGAATAATATTCATATGCTTAGTTGGATGACTGATAAAAATGTTGAAAATGGACGTGGCTACGCCCACTTTATGCAGCACTCGCTTTATATAAAATACGCCGTGTTTCCATCAAACGCAAACAAACAATGAAAGCATACAGCTGAGTATCTAATGTTCGATTCCACTCGAACTTAGGCTTCCTTACTTGTTCTAGATATTTTCTTATGACTAAGGTGTAACTATAGGTTTTGTATAATTGGTTGTTGATATTGTCACTGTTACTATTTTGTTGTTGTTCCTGTTGATGCTGCTCCTTTTGTTGCTACTGTCACTGCTACTATTTTGTTGTTGTTGTTGTTGGTGTTGTCGTTGCTTGTCTTCATGCTCTAGGTTGACTTTTTCAGGATTAGCCCATATGCATATATCTACATATCACTACCAAACTTAGTACCTAGATAGGGGTATTTCAGCTTTACTAACAATAAAAAAAATATTTATATATGTATGTAGCTACGGTGGATTGTACCGCCGCTCAATTAAAATGAAATCCTAGGACAAACAAGTGCTACCTAAGTACTTTCATGGATACATCCATATGTACATATGTATGCACATATGTACATATATACTTAAGTATATACATACATACATATTTAGGTATGTATAAATATCATTCCACGTTCAAAAACCTTGCTAAATAGGTATAAAAAAGGAGCTAGCATCTACCTACATTTGTTATAAAAATGGCTATTAAGAACTCGTCACATATGTATGTATGTATTTGCAAAAAAAAAAACAAAAATTATAAAAAAAGACTCAATAATTTACTAATTATAATAAACAAGGAAAATTTAATTACCCGCCTTCTACTAAAGATCGCAGGCAATCCGAGATAATATTGAATACGTATACATAAATAATATGTATGTATATACATACATACCCTGCAAGGAACTCAATAACTAGTGAGCAAAATTTCTAGTTTCGAACTAGCGAAAAGGTGTCAAAAGGGAACTAGATCAATTGTAGTTAGACCCTCACCAGTTCAGGAGGAGATCTCGGTCACTCAGTCACAAATATTTGGAACATAAAACACAGAGTCACAAAAAATCCTCTCCCAATGTTTATCATTGAACTCAAACCCGCCTCCAATAACAAGGAGATATATCAAATTAAAAGTCTCCTGCACTCAAGAATTGCTTTCGAGCTCCCACACCCGAAGCGTGAAATACCGCAATGCGCCAACTGTCAGCAATATGGCCACACAAAGTCCTACTGTCGTCGAAAATCAGTATGTATAAAATGTGCTGGAAACCACCTCTCCGCTGATTGTAAGCGAAAGACAAGATCTGAAGATGTCAAATGCGCTCTATGTGAAGGTAACCATCCAGCAAATTATAAAGGCTGTATGGTATACAAAAACATCCAAAGCGCCAAATACCCAACTCTGAGGAATAAAGCTCCTGCACAGCCCCAAGAGAAACCACAACAGCAAATTCAAACCCCAATGCAGATTGAAACCCCAATTCAAATTGACCAATACCCAGCCACATATGCTCAAGCAGCAAAGAAAGGCGTAACACCCCGCTCGAACCCTAATAATAATTCCAAATAGTAATGAAACCCACACCCCAACGCAAAACACTAACGAAATGCGAGAAATGATAGACTTACTGAAACAAGTCATGCAACAAATGACATCAATGATGAGCCTCCTCGTCACCCTCACGACTAAAAACTGTGCATCTTCAACCCGTTGAAAATTATCATTTGGAATGCCAATGGCCTATCCAAACACTTACTTGAAGTTAAAACTTTACTTCAGACCCACGATATAGATATACTCCTCATATCTGAGACCCACTTTACTGACAAAAGCTACTTTGAACTACCCAACTACAAGTTTTACCACACAAAACACCCCAGTAACAACGCTCATGGAGGCTCAGGTTTCTTGATACGGAAAAGTATTAAACATTACAGCACGAATTCATTCCGTACAAATGCTATACAAGCCACAAATATTGTCATTGAAGACCCCAGCGGCCAGCTTACACTCTCTGCTATCTATAGCCCGCCGAGGCACTCTATCAGCACTGCAGAATATGAAAATTTCTTCAAAACTCTTGGAAATCGATTTCTAGCTGGGGGCGATTACAATGCCAAACACACGTTCTGGGGTTCTCGTCTCATTACCCCTAAAGGAAGACAACTATATAATGCTATTAGCAATCTCAGTTTAACTCCATTCTCTACTGGAACTCCCACTTATTGGCCAACAGATAAAAATAAAATACCCGACTTAATCGATTTCTGCGTGGTGAAAGGCGTGAATTCTTCAGATATAAATTGCAAATCGTGCTTTGAATTGTCTTCCGACCACTCTCCAATCATGGTAACAATTGATAAAAATTTTACACCGGCAGCGGAACAATGCAGCCTTTACAATCGGAAGACTGATTGGGAATACTTCCGACACATCATTACGTCTAATCTTGACTTCAAATTAGCCCTGAAATCTGCTGAAGATATAGAGGCAGCAGTCGAACATTTTAACAGCTGCATCCAACAAGCTGCATAGAAATCAACTCCCACCCTCATCAGACAAAAAAGGAAAAGCGTTACCCACAACATACAAGCTAAGCTCAAAGAAAAGCGACTCGCAAGGAAAAAATGGCAACAAACCCGTCACCCCGACGACAAGAAAAGATTGAATGCTCTCACCAAAGAACTCAAAAATATCCTTAAAATTGAACACAACAGACAAGTTCAACAATAAATCAGTAATATTGATGCAACAGCAACTGATTACTCCCTTTGGAAAGCTGCTAGTAAGCTAAAAACGCCGATTTTCTACAATTCTCCAATACGAATGGAAAATAACGAATGGGCGAAAAGTGACGCAGAGAAAGCAAATACTTTTGCACGCCACCTAAAATCAGTATTCACCCCACATGATATTGAACCCCCACTAAGCACAACAACAGAAGTGAAAAATACTCTGACTCATCCCTATCAAATGGACCTCCCCATAAAACGATTCGCAATATCGGAGGTAAAAACCGCAATAGCGATGCTCAACCCAAAGAAAGCTCCTGGGTGTGATATTATTAATGGCAATGTACTAAAACACTTACCTTACGAAGGCATAAAATTTCTCACCCAACTTTTTAATGCAGTACTAATAACTGCATTCATACCCCCTCAATGGAAAGTCGCTCAGATGAAAATGATTCTGAAACCAGGAAAGCCCCCTGATACGGCAGCGTCTTACAGACCCATTAGTCTGCTTCCCATTGTCTCAAAAGTCTTGGAAGTTCTCTTCCTTAAAAGACTCCTACCCAAAATAGAAGAGTGTAACATTATACCTAATCACCAATTTGGCTTCAGAAGAGGACACGGAACAATTGAACAAGTACATAGACTTACCGAGAAAATCTACTCTGCCTTTGAGCAAAAAAATACTGTACAGCTGCCTTTCTAGATATATCCCAAGCTTTTGATCGCGTATGGCACGACGGCCTGCTCTATAAAATAAAAAATACTCTCCCTACAAGCTACTTTCTATTTATACAATCTTATCTAAAAAATCGTTACTTTTTCGTCAAAGAAGGAGCAGAGCAGTCTGAGCTTTACGAGAGCTTAGCAGGCGTCCCGCAAGGTAGTGTAATGGGCCCAATACTGTACCTACTTTACACATACGACCTCCCAATAGCAGAAGGAGTCACTATCGGCACTTTTGCCGATGACACTGCTGTACTGGCTTCAGACCTCAACCCTAACGTCGCCTCACTCAAGCTTCAAAGAAGTTTAAATAAAATTACCCATTGGCTGAAAGACTGGCGGATAAAGTCAAATGAATCAAAATCTGTTCAAGTGACGTTTACCACTAGACGTAACACTTGCCCACCCGTAAAACTCAATGGCATTGATATACCGCAAAGTGACGTAACAAAGTACCTGGGTATGCATCTCGACAGAAAACTAACATGGAGAACCCACATATTCACCAAACGAAAAGCTCTTGGTATAAAACTGAGAAATCTTATTGGCTCATGAATCGAAACTCCCAACTATCAATCGACAACAAACTCCTGCTCTACTCGGCTATCTTAAAACCCATCTGGACCTATGGCATACAGCTATGGGGAACCGCAGCAAACTCAAATATAGAGATTCTCCAAAGATTCCAATCGAAAACCATTAGAATGATTGTAAATGCGCTCTACTACGTCACGAACGACCAACTACATCGTGACCTAAAGATACCTACTATCTCTCAAGAAATCAGAAAGTATGCTGCATGGCGGGGTGTAATAAGGCCTTTTGAAATAAGGCCTTTAAGGCCTTATTTCGCTACCAAAGTGAAATAAAGCCTTTATTTTGTCACTTTCAAAAAAAAGGTCTTATTTCACATTTAAAGCGCAATTAGGCCTTTTTTGAAATGTGCAATAACCCCTTTATTTATTTACGCGAGAACTTATGAGAATTCCAATGAGCAAATAACTGTTATATAAATAACAGAAGGACATAACGGCTGTGACACACGACCGGACTTGGATAGCGTAGCCCAGAGTTATTTTTTTTTAAGCGCGGCCGAAGGCCGCCTACGTTGAAGGGTGTACTACGCAGAAGGACATCACCGTGGCGGAAGCCACGGTTAGGGTACACGTCCGGACGGATGGCGTAGCCCAGGGTTCTTTTTTATAAGTGCGGCCGAAGGCCGCCAACTCAGAAAAGTGTTCTGCGCAAAAGCACTGTGGACCGGGCCATAGATATTACTCCGGAAAGAGAATTTTTTATAAGCGCGGCCGAAGGCCCCCAACGCAAAAGCTGTTCTCCGCAAAAGTTTTTTCTTTATCTTCTCTTTCCGGAGTAATATCTATGGCCCGGTTCACAGTGATTTTGCGCAGAACACTTTTGTGCGTTGGCGGCCTTTGGCCGCGCTTATAAAAAATAACCCTGGGCTACGCCATCCGTCCGGACGTGTGCCCTAACCGTGGCTACCGCCACGGTGATGTCCTTCTGCATAGTACACCCTTCAGCGTAGGCCACAAAGTGAAATAAGACCTTTAGAACCTTATTTCACATTTGAAGTGAAATAAGACCTTATTCTTAATAAAGGCTTTATTTCTCAATCGATAGCGAAATAAGGCCTTTAAGGCCTTATTTCAAAAGGCCTTATTACACCCCGCCTGCTGCATCATACAAAATGAGAATATTAGCTCACCCCAACCCACTCGTTCTAGCCCTGACGGCAAGACCAACCAATTTCGTACGCCTCAAAAGAAAATCATTTACAGATCTTTGCTGATGCACTACAATAAATGGATGCGCTACTGAGAGCAATCCATACATGCCCACCATGTTTATTAAGTCATTATTACTTACTAATTACTTTTCACGAACCACAAAATTGTTAGATGTATTTTATTTATACAGTTGGCAAAATATATTGGATGCTAAAAAAAAAAAAAAAATTAAAATGAAATCCAAGGACAAAAAAGTGCTACCTAAGTACTTTCATGGATACCTCCATATGTACATATGTATGCACATACATACATATGTACATTAAGGTGGAGTGAAACATTTTTTTTGGAAATTCAATTTGTTCCAAAGCTAGAACGGCACCTTTCTAGCCCAGTAATAAGCCTGTAAAATTTTATTGACCTACTCGCATGTTTAGAGGTACCCCCACCCCACAAAGTTGAAAAAAAATAGTACGATCTGGTACAAATGTGAAATTTCTAAAATTATAAAATCAAAAAACGAAGTATGAGGATTTATAAAGATGGCTAAGCTGAGTATTAAAGTGATTTTTTTTTATTTGGAAACAACAACAACAAAAGTTTTTAAAGGTCAAAGTTTATATTGCGCATTTTTTAAATTGCAATTACTTAAATACTACTGAACCGATTTCGAATGTTTTTATACCGTTCGATAGGTATTTTGATTCCCTTGAATTTGATATACATTTTATGTGGGTTCCATAATACCCCCCTTGCGGGGGTTAACCCCCTTTTACCCCCCTTACTTTTCATATATAAAATGTATATCAAATTAAAGGGGATCAAAATACCCATCGAATTGTATAAAAATGTTCGAAATCGGTTCAGTATTTTTTAAGTAATTGCAATTTAAAAAATGCATAATATAAACTTTGACCTTCAATAACTTTTGTTGTTGTTGTTTTAAAAAAAAAATAATTCACTTTAATACTCAGCTTAGCCATGTTTATCAATCCTCATACTTCGGTTTTTAATTTTATAATTTTCAAAATTTCATATTTGTACCAGATCGTGCTTATTGCTTTCAACTTTGCGGGGCTGGGGGCAGTTCAAAACGTCATCCTATCGCCATAAAATTTTGTGGGGTTCATTAACTCGTATAAAGGCAACTTTGCATTGCTGGTACGTTCAAAAAAAGAACAAAAAAAATCTCCATATGATTTCACTCCACCTTAATGTACATATATACTTGAGTATATACATACATACATATTTAGGTATGTATGAATATCATTCCACGTTCAAAAACCTTGCTAAATAGGTATAAAAAAGGAGCTAGCATCTACCTACATTTGTTATAAAAATGGCTATTAAGAACTCGTCACATATGTATGTATGTATTTGCAAAAAAAAACAAAAATTATAAAAAAAAGACTCAATAATGTACTAATTATAATAAACAAGGAAAAATTAATTACCCGCCTTCTACTAAAGATCGCAGGCAATCCTAGATAATATTGAATACGTATACATAAATAATATGTATGTATATACATACATATCTACATATGGAAACCATTCCCTTGTATGCATACATCCAACCATACATAAATATGTGGATACATATGTACGCACAAATGCTTGGCTAAGGCAACTGCGAAAATCTGCTTGCATTTCCTTTCATACAACGCAGCTGAAAAATGTCCATGAGAAATTCTTTTCGTGAACGCTAAAATACAGCTCGCGATCAGTATTTCTCGCATTGCTTTTCTCATATGTGAACAGCCGAAGCCGGCTTAGTTCGGTTTTATCACATGTGAGTGAGAAATTTTGGTTTGTTATTTTTCGCTCGTGAGTGAAAAATATGGAAATTTTTTTTTGTTCACTTATCGCGAGTGAGAAGCATAATTTTTTTTTGCATTTCTCACTCGTGATAAATGAACGAAAAAAATAATTTGAAATATTCTCGCTCGCGAACGTGAATGAGTGTGAGTGAGAATTTCCGAACCCCGATTCGAACCCGCGCCCCTCAGATTGGAAGGCACATGCGTTAGCCAGTCGGCCATCGCGCCACTTGCATGAAGTGTGTCAAAGTCTGCACTTAAGCGGCAGATGTAAAACTGTAGAATTTGTAGGTACTTGTACCTAGTTCAGAACTATCGAAAATGTGCCAATAAACGAACTAGTGTAAACTGTAGAATTTAGTACTAGTTCGGAACTATCGAAAATATAGTGCAGAGGGTGACAATTGACACCGCCTAAGACATCGCCGTGTTAAATTCGCCAGTTGATAACATGCAAAAGAGATTTAGCTCGCACTAGTAGTGTCGAAAAATAAACTAGAAGCGACCTAGTTCGGAACTAGAGATTTTCCCCTACAGGGTATGTACATATGGAAACCATTCCCTTGTATGCATACATCCAACCATACATAAATATGTGGATACATATGTACGCACAAATGCTTGGCTAAGGCAACTGCGAAAATCTGCTTGCATTTCCTTTCATACAACGCAGCTGAAAAATGTCCATGAGAAATTCTTTTCGTGAACGCTAAAATACTGCTCGCGATCAGTATTTCTCGCATTGCTTTTCTCATATGTGAACAGCCGAAGCCGGCTTAGTTCGGTTTTATCACATGTGAGTTAGAAATTTTGATTTGTTACTTTTCGCTCGTGAGTGAAAACTATGAAAATTTTTTTTTGGTTCACTTATCGCGAGTGAGAAGCATAATTTTTTTTTGCATTTCTCACTCGTGATAAATGAACGGAAAAAATAATTTGAAATATTCTCGCTCGCGAACGTGAATGAATGTGAGTGAGAATTTCCGAACCCTGATTTTATATAAAGCGAGTGCTGCATAAAGTGGGCGTAGCCACGTCCATTTTCAACATTTTTATCAGTCATCCAACTAAGCATATGAATATTATTCTTTGTGCAAAATTTCACTCCTTTATGACTAGTTACAAAGATGTCACGTTACAAATTCCCAAAGGATATTCCAGAAATATATTTGTTAAAAAGTAGGCGTGGTCATAAACCGATTTAAATAAATTTTTGCGTGTCTATTAACACAAGTTTTAAAAGTGTATAAACCAAGTTTCGTCATAATATCTCAATTATTTGTCAAGTTATAGGCTAAGAAATCTCGTATAATCCCATGCAAGATCGAGAACTAAAAATATGTGATACCTATGTACATTTATTTTTATTCGCAATAAAATAAACAAGTTCCAGTGTTTTTGTATGTATTCAACATCTACTTTACTTATCTATCTATCGCCACAGTCTTACGAAAAATATTGAAAGATTTACATGAATTGAAAGCATTAGTTAGTATGGGAGGTACCACTCCCACTTTTCCGATGATGGCTAGATTATGTCTTACGGCTTCACGGTATTATAGTAAATAAGCGTACTTAATGTCGTGCGATTCCGTACCACGGTTCAAGAGTTGTAAGCGTTTAAATGAACAGATTTTCATATTTCAGTTTCATATAAAAAATTACTAATTTTTTCCCTATTGCGATCCATTTTTTTTGACTTCTGAATATTATAGGTAGTAAAATTTTGCACATGTGGCTAATTTTTTTTTATGGAAAGGAGGCGGAGAACACAATTTTTGCGACCATATTTCAAGAATTTTCATAAGAATTTAACTTAAAAAAAATTTTTTTTTTTTTTTAAACATATGATAATAAAAAAAACTTTTAAAAACAAAGAAAATGCTGGTTTAATTGTCAAAATCGGTTAGGTAGATCGTCTGCAATCGCGTTTTAAAAAAAAAGGTAAAAAAATTTAATTGCTTATATATAACAAAAAAAAATTTTGTCGCCAAAAACAACATCAGGTGTTTATTGGTGTCACAAAGAGCTTTCCAAAAACGCGATTGCCGACCAAAACGGAAATATTTTATGTTTTGGGTGGCCCGTTTCAGAAATTCCCTCCCCCTTAATCTTTGTAAATATGTTCTGAGAAAAAAACCCGCATGTAGCACAGTACACGTGATGGAAGTTAACTTATTACATTAAGACCAGCCACAAATGACAGCAGAAAACGCGCAGAACTTGGGCAGGCAGAAAACGCCGGTTTACAAAAACCCTCGATTTCCTTGTATAATAATCTTTTGGCTTGTCTGTAAATTGTAAACATTTATACCATTTGTCCCGTACAAACAATGTAAAAAATTACATTACAGCATTTTTAATTCTTTTGGAATAACCTTATTTCTAATATTTTTTCTGTTTGAATAAAACTTGATGTTAGTGCTACCACATCATATATATAGTACTTCTATATTGGGTGAGTTTCTAAGAAAAAACTGCTCCGCAACTGTTGAGCTGAACAGTTGCCAACAGTTGTGTAGCAGTTGAGTTAAACAGCTACGTCTTAGAAACGGTTTGATGAATTTATCAGCTGTTTGGCTTTACACAACATGTTGAGCTCAAGTAGCGAAGAAAATTTGTGATGCAAAAAATGGCGAAAAGTTGCCAACTGTTGAGCTGAGCTGAATTACTCAACAGTGCGTTTCTAAGACAAACACTCAACAGTTGCACAACAGCTCAGTCTTAGAAACTCGCCCATTGATAGTATTCTATCTGTGCAATGTGTATGAATTCATCCAAAAATTTTGTGCAACTGGCAGTTCTGCGCATGCGCCGCAATTACATTTAATGTCATCTGTGAATATGTGTGACAAATACATTCAATTGAGTTCAGAGGCATTTGAAAAAAAAAAATGAAAGGCATCATTGTGTTCTAGGGGGCTTATACCCCTTTGATTTTAGTTTTTGAATTTGTTTATAATTAATATAAGAAATTTGCCACATTTATTTTGAGACCCAAACTTTTGTGAATTTTTGTATGAAAATTAGTGGAAATGTTCTAGAAAAATATATTTTCTATGCACTCATATTTTTATGAATCGCGGCCGAAAGCATTCCATGTTAAAAAACTGTGGTACGATCCATGGGCATTATATGAAAAAGTAGAATTTTGCCGTTTGAGGGTTATGTTTGTAAAGTATGTACGTTCAAAGGCCGCCAGCACGGTGATCTAAGCAAAAGTACTGCGAATTTCTAAACTGAATAACAGGAAAATTTAGACAACGAACTTTTGGACACAGCAACATATGAGGACCACAGTTCAGACTACGTTACTCTCCAAACCGACCTCAACAGGGAACTACAGGTAATAATATAACAAGACGGATGAAAGAAAGGACTACGAACCAATCGCTGTATGTTCCACATATTTACAGCGGATAAAAGGTGGACGGGTGGGAGCTGCAGTGTTTTTTTCCTGGAGCAGACTGGCGGTCACATACTAACAGGGCACTGTCATCCCATCTCAAGATGGGACTGGTGCAAAGTCAGGCGTACACGGCATGCATCGAACCCGATGCTGACTATAAAGCCAAAAATACCAGCAAGCTAAAATACTAGAATTAAAATTTTATTTGTATTATTATATGATTTTTAAAAGTATATATGTATACATACATATTTATGTAAGAAATCTATCTATCTATTGCGTATGTAAAGATATTTTATTTAAAAGAGTTTTTAGTGCTTAGCACGAAATTTTTATTTTTAATTCAATTTTTTAATTGTTGGGGTAAGTGGAAAAAAATTCAACAACTATTTACAGCGAAGGTTGAGTGTATAGCTATTTCACGAAAAACCATTTTCGATCATCAGCACTCTTTTCGGAAGTGGATGGTGCATCCACTTCCGAAAAGAGTGCTGATGATCGAAAATGGTTTTTCGTGAAATAGCTATACACTCAACCTTCGCTGTAAATAGTTGTTGAATTTTTTTCCACTTACCCCAACGATATTTTATTTATTTTATCCCTTTTATTGTCACAAATACATATAGCACCGCTTCGACATTTTTTAATTTTTTAATACGAGAATCAAATAATAAATATGTAAATTCCCTATAATTTTTTTTTATGTGCCGTCACTGCGGTTAATTTTGAATTCATATGTCATTTTTCAAATTTGATTGCTCGGTTTTCTCTTTCTTTTTTTTATATATCTGTACTGTAATGTTGGCTGATGGAACTCGTAGGTATTACGAATATAGGAGTACTATATATATGTACCACATTTACTTTTTATTTTTATCTAATACAATTAATTTGCCAAAATTGCTCCTGGTACGCATAAACCAAGGATCATGGTAGACCAGTCCTGTCCCGTACAAACACATAACTTTTTTAAGATTTTTCATACATACACGAATATTTCAAAAGCAAGTTTCTGCTTTTGATAAGAGTATTATCAAACAGTAATAATGCACCAGATATTCTGTTGGTTAACATTTTGGTGTGCCTTTAATTCAAATCGAAAACTGTAAAAATTCGTGTAATTTGTCCCGTACAAACCTTCATTTGATATTGCTCATAAATATTCCGTGGTTAACCAATACCCGGATTCTGGAAATTGCCATCGCTAAATGAGATCGCCATCCCCTTTCGTTTGATACCCATATTGTAAGGTAATATTAAGGATTTTGTGCAATCACATTTTGACCGATAACTCAGTTATCGATAAATTTATCGAAATATATCGAAGTTAAAATGAAACCTGGCGCCATCCCCTTTCGTTTGATACCCATATTGAAGGGTAATATTAAGGTTTTTGTGCAATCGCATTTTGACCGATAACTCAGTTATCGATAAATTTATCGAAATATGTCGAAGTTAAAATGAAACCTGGGGTCATCCCCTTTCGTTTGATACCCATATTGAAGGGTAATATTACGGTTTTTGTGCACTCACATTTTGACCGATAACTCAGTTATCGATAAATTTATCGAAATATGTCGAAGTTAAAATGAAACCTGTGGCATTCCCCTTTCGTTTGATACCCATATTGTAAGGTAATATTAAGGATTTTGTGCAATCACATTTTGACCGATAACTCAGTTATCGATAAATTTATCGAAATATATCGAAGTTAAAATGAAACCTGGCGCCATCCCCTTTCGTTTGATACCCATATTGTAGGGTAATATTAAGGTTTTTGTGCAATCGCATTTTGACCGATAACTCAGTTATCGATAAATTTATCGAAATATATCGAAGTTAAAATAAAACCTGGGGCCATCCCCTTTCGTTTGATACCCATATTGTAGGGTAATATTAAGGTTTTTGTGCAATCAGATTTTGACCGATAACTCAGTTATTGATAAATTTATCGAAATATATCGAAGTTAAAATGAAACCCGGGGCCATCCCCTTTCGTTTGATACCCATATTGTAAGGTAATATTAAGGTTTTTGTGCAATCGCATTTTGACCGATAACTCAGTTATCAATAAATTTATCGAAATATATCGAAGTGAAAATAAAACCTGGGGTCATACCCTTTCGTTTGATACCCATATTGTAGGGTAATATTAAGGTTTTTGTGCAATCGCATTTTGAGGAACAAAAGCAAACGTCTGAACATCCAAACATCGCTACATATCGTCGTTTAAAGTGCATTTTTGCGTAAGAGGTATTTTCATTTTCGAGTAAGGGCCATCTTTGCCAAAAATGAGATTTTCCAACCCTGAGTTCCTGACGCTCAGCTCTATCGATCCATACCAAGACTTTGCAATTCTAACAACAAAAACGCATAATAACAGTAAATTTCATAATCGCTTATGAAGGGTATTGTTAAAATTTGGCAGCATTACCGCGTATGATTTCAGTTCATTCATACAAGCGAAGTTATATGTTATTAGATAAATAAATTAAATGGCGAATTTATATGAAAGGGAGCAAAAGTTAAATATTTTAAACAAATAATTTCAGGTAAATATCAGGCAGGTATTATTTTAAACAAATTAAATGAAGTTGCTAATTGGTAAGCTCTGATACTACGTTTTTTTGCTACAATCTTTACAATTTTACCAACCAAATTATGACTAAAGGTATCAAAAATTAAAAAACAATACAAGAAAGGAAGCCTCAGTTCGAGTGGAGCCAAATATTATAAGCTTTCATAGTTTTTTTACGTTTGCTGGAAACACGGTGCAATTTATATAAAGCCCGTGCCGCATAAAGTGGGCGCAGCCACGCCAATTTTGAAAATTCGTATTAATAATCCGACTAAACGTATAAATATTCTTGTTGTTATAAAATTTCATCCCTTTATGACTTTTAGTTACAGAGATGTTACGTTACAAATTTCTGAAGGGCATTCGAGAAATATTTTTACTAAAAAATAGGCGTGGTTATAAACTGATTTCGCTAAAATTTTGCACATATACTACCGCAAGTGGTAGAAATAAGTCCACCAATTTTCGTCATAATATCTCAATTATTTGTCGAGTTATGGGCTCCGAAATCTCGTAGATTCCTTTGTCTAATAAGAGGCGGTGCCACGCCCATTTTCCAAAATTTTTCTGTTTATGGTTTTCCATCTATCGTGGTACTTGTGCCACAAAATTTCATTGAATTATCTTTATAATTGACGAAGATATCGCTCAAAATGTTTTTATTGGACTCCTTTGTAATACCCATATCTAATAAGAGGCGGTGCCACGCCCATTTTCCAAAATTTTTCTGTTTATGGTTTTCTATCTATCGTGGTACTTGTGCCACAAAATTTCATTGAAGTATCTGTATAATTGGCGAAGATATCGCTCAAAATGTTTTTATTGGACTCCCTTGTAACGCCCATTAAAGTGGGCGTGGTCATGGTCCGATTTCGCCCATTTTCAACCGTCCCAGTCTGGATAGGAACCTGTATACGAAATTTCATAAAAATATTTAAATCTGTTTACTATTACAGCTGTGTATAAAAATTAATGTATTGCATTGCGATAAAAACATGTTTTTTGTAGGCCATGATTCTTAAGCGAAAATTTATAAGACATTCAAGTCAGGTTATAAACCAGATAGAACACGGATGTTCCTAATCCAATCCACAAAAGTCACCTCAAAATTACAAAAAGTAAGTATCAAAATTTAAAACACTTAAAACGAGTGATGCCCTACGATTGTCATAACTTTTATGACAATTTACCACATTTATCTTACGACTTCTCCAGCAATGTGTAAACAAAATTACGTTTTCTTAATTAAAAATATTAATTTTAGCTTTAAATTTAATATAAGTTTAAGTTTTGTTACTTTTTTTCTTTATAAAATACTAAAAAAAAAGAATTATATTGAACATTTTGCCATTTCATAACCGCTTGTGCGTGATTTTTGTGCCAAATAAAAATTGCACAACCGCACATGAAAAAAAGAGTCCTAATAATTCAATTTGTTTCTTTTTTTACACTAAGTTGATGTTTTAGCTAACAAACTGATCTACGTAACTATTTAAATTTAAGTTTGTACGCAGAAAGAAATGAAACAGTTTTTTTGCTCTCCTGTAAAGTTCAACCAATGTCCGCTACGCGAAAATGAAAATACCTCTTACGCAAAAATGCACTTTAAACGACGATATGTATGTACATGTCTCGTTCATCCATAAATAAGCGGCATATTGTGGTAAGCAGCGTTTTTCGCATTACCCGGCTGCCCGGGTAGTAAATGGGCCGGGTACACGGGTATCATCAGCTATATATATGACAGAAATAAAATATGACAAGTATCCACTCATAAGAAATGAAATTTTAAAATACTTATCCATGTTCGGAAGCACTTATATTTGCGAAAAAGCTTTTTCGAGCCTTATGTTAATCAAAACAAACCAAAGAAACCTTTTTTCACAAAAGCATTTGGAAGCAATTCTGCAATTATCCACCTCTGATTCGACAATAAATATTGACAATTTATTAAACAGCCTTAAATAAACTTATCACTTATTGTTATTATGTAATATGTAGATACATTTTTTTTTATCTGTACGAGTTCATATCTTAATTTAATATAAATAAAATATGTTGTAAATATTGTACATATGTACGTATTTGTGTTGTATGTAAAATTTTCCAATCCTACAATAAGAATTTACTTGTAGTTTGTAACTTTTTTTTTAAATATAACACAAATTTTTTCTGAGTGCACTAATAAATTTTTGTAGATGTATTGGAGTTTCCCCATTCAATACGAGAGCGTTGAGCACCCTTGCAGTAGATTAAATAATTTTACACATATGTATATAGATTTTATATCTAGGTATATATATGTATATTTACCTCCTTCCATTTTGCCGGGGTGCGCGTAGGTCCCCTCAATGAGTTTAACTGCTCTGCCAGCTCTGCCCACAACTCTTCCTGCTTTTTTGGTCCAGTGGGATCATTTTTATTATTTTGGAGCTCCGGATGGGCTTCGACAAATGCGAGGTAACAGCTTGTTTGCTCCTTGCTTGTGCGCTTGCTATTTTCTGTAATAAAACAAGTTTATTTGTATGAAATTAGCAAAATAATAAAATTTTGCTGGTTTTGTTACTTACCTTTTTGCTCCATTTCGATCAAGTATAAATAGTGATGAGATACAACATTTATCGATATTTGACTGTTTTACGTTATATGAATTTTTTTGCGAATCGGTTCAGATAAATCACTCATAAAACCATATATACATAATTATTTTTATAAGTGAAAAGTAGTAATGGTATACTTTATTTTTTTTATGCAATATATTGCTCATAAATTCATTTACTAAATCTATTTTCGTGTGTAATCGATTAGTGATTATTCGTTAAGTGATTTTGTTATCTCAAGCAGTCTCAGTACATTATCACCACAGTCTTTGGTGAAATTTTTAGTGACTGCCGGTTACTGAATATCAAAATTGGCTGAAGTCACTACAAATGTCTCATGTCTCAAATCTCAAATTTAGTGACATGAGATGAGACGGAGTTACAGAATTCGCCTATTAGTTTGGACACAACCCATGTATGACGCCTAAAAGCAGGCAACAAAAAATATTATAAAAATTATTATAGGTAGAGTTGTGTTTTGCAATAACAATAACATAGGGATTTCCTGCAACAACAATTGAACAGAAATTTTCCAACGGCGATTGTGCACATATTTTCCAACCGATTTTAATGAAAATCAAAATGGACCTATTCTAGGCTGTGTTCAGAAACTCGGTTTGAAGCGCAACCAGCTTTTGTAGTACAAGCAGAGCGTTCATAAACGGTCTAACTTTTAAAATCGGTTCAGTAGAATCGCCAAAAGGTCGCGGACAAAATTCATGCTAGCGTATTAATATATAGGCTGTGTTCAGAAACTCGGTTTGAAGCGCAACCAGCTTTTGTAGTACAAGCAGAGCGTTCATAAACGTAAATTTTGCATGAAGCGTCGCTCACTACAATCATCAAACAAATAACACTGCTCTACAGCCAAAAAAATACTCTGAGCGCCACTAACCTATCTATATGTAAAATCAGTTGCTGAATTCGAAGATAGGGTTTATTTTTAATTTAATGGGAAAGTTTTTGAGATATCGGCAATTTACCGTTATTTGGCCAATGGCTCCACTTAATCCAGTATGTCTCTTTAACGCATTGAGCTATGTATGTTGAAGTAACACCAAACGAATGAAAATTAAATTTCCTACTCCCATAACATTTTTCTGTAGGTCCTATAGTTTCTGATATATGTCGATTTGAAAATTTTCAATTTTTTACGAAAATTTGAAGAAAAAATTTACTTTGTCAGGCAAGATCTTTAAAACGAACGACTTTACCTTTAGGTAAAGGTCCTTTACGTAAATTCCCATGCAATTGGCAAAAAAATAAGCTATCAGCGAGGAAACTCCATGGTAAAATGGAAAAGTTATAGGCGATCATGTAAATATAGCCAAGTTGCGCAATGCCACTACACGCGTACATTATATGCATGTTTGATATTTCAGAAATTATAAGACCTAGAGAAAAATGTTATAGGAGCCATATATAGGAAATTTAATTTTCTGTCGTTAGTCGTTACTTCAACATAGATAGCTCAATGAGTTAAAGATACATAATGGATTAAGTGGAGCCATTGCCTAAATAACAGTAAATTGCCGATATCTCAAAAACTTTCCCATAGCATTCAAAATAAACCCGATTTTTGGAATCAGCGACCGATTTTACATATAGATAGGTTAGTGGCGTTCAGAGTATTCTTTATGCGTTATATAGATATATTGGATTAAGTGGAGCCATTGGCCAAATAACGATAAATTGCCGATATCTCAAAAACCGTTCCATAAAATTAAAAATGAACTGGATTTTCGGAATCAGCGACCGGTTTTAAATATAGATAGGATAGTGGCGCCCAACGTAAGGACAACAAATTTCATTTTGTGATCCAGTGTAATTACTGTCGCTATTGCGTTTCATGCTGCGTTTCTGAACATACCCATAGATTCTCTAAGCCCAGTCTGGAACTTAGACCAATTTACCATTGCAAGTGGATATCTTCAACTAGTGTTGCATAATCTTATTGTCAATGTAATTTTTCCAAGCCATTCTATTCAATGTGACTTCAAGGTACGTAACGAAGTCTTTTTGAGTTATTATTTTTGGGTCCATGACATAATACCGACATTCAAAATACCGAAAATCAAAATGCCGACATTCAAAATACAGACAAATCAAAATTCAGACAAATTAAAATACAGACAAATCAAAATACAGACAAATCAAAATTCAGACAAATTAAAATAGAGACACATCAAAATACAGACAAATCAAAATACAAACAAATCAAAATTCAGACAAATTAAAATACAGACAAAATCCAAATACAGACAAATCAAAATAGCCATACTTTATCGAAAGCCGGTGCCACATCTAGGAATAGGGCAGTGCAATATCGTTTGTTTTCAAAAGTTGACCGTATTTCTAAAACTATTCTATGTCCTTGTTCTACCATACCGCGCTGCTCCCTAAATCCGAATTAGTGACTTGATATGATTTCGTGGAGTTCTAAGATGGGCAAATTTTTTTTTTTTCAGCAATAATTTTTTGATAACATTTTGTTAAAATTATTGTTCGTCATTGTTATGAAAATTAGTTTTACCTATTATTATAAATTTTTTTAAATACAATTTTTGCAGAAATTACAAGTTAACATTTAATTAATCTAGATTTGTACCCGATCGGAATGAAAGCTATTATCTACATTTGTACCCGTTCGGGTATACAAATTGAAAATTAGTCTCTTCATAGGACATTTCAAGCATGGGATTAATTCACTCCATATAAAGGGGTGTAAAGTTGTATTAGTCGCATGCCCCCTAGCTATTGATCCCGGACACGTACCGCATTAATCGTCATTTTTAGCAAGAAGATACTAGATACATACGTACATAATAATGGATATCATATCCATATTTTTATATATGTAAATAAAATGTATTTTTAAATGACATCCATTTTTTACTGATGAGGCAGGATTATCAATTTAAATTGATGTGATATCAATAGCACTATATTCCGTGTATGTATTCTAGTAAATATCTAGAAATGTTTCACTCAAGTCATATATTATTAAGGAACCAACAGTTTTACTCTGTATATTTGTTATTATTGTTAAAATTTTACAATAATTTCAACGGTGGTAAATTTATGTTAATTTAAAATAAATGTTATTACGAAAATCCATCACAACTGCAGACAAAGTCCAAATTTCATTACTGGCCGTTTATGGCCTGCATTATGTTATTTGTAGAAACTAATTTTAGTGCATTAATAATTTTATTCAAGTTACATTCATTATAGCAATCGTTAAGCAAACTCGATACCACTGGTAGACGTTCTTTATTTGGCATCGTAATAGTGACATCGGATATAAAGCCCTGTGAAAAAAATAATTAATTAGTAAATTAACTAAGGATTCAAAAAATTTGCTTAAAAACCTTTTCCACTAGAACATTTAATATAATTTTATGTTGTTTATCATTGTCCTTTAAGAAAAGCTCTTTATTAACTGAAAACTTCGGAGTTTTTCCATAGATCCATTGCCAAGAACTCAAATCTTTTCTTAAATCATTAATTCCTGGGAACCATTTTTCTGTAGGATTTATAAGTTGAAATCCACGTTGCTTCATGATTTGCTGATGACCACCGTCTTCTAACCCGTTAACAAATGTTCTCAAATATTCATAACCGACTGCAGAAATCAATTTTGATACATTGACATTTTTGTTTAGTTCATATAAATTTTTTATAGGTGAACGTACTGAAGGTGTAGATTTACTAGTATAATCAACCTGAAATCAGAAATTAAGAATAATACAGTTATTAAAAAATATATTTATTGAAAGGAGATAAACCACTTTAATTTGCCTTCAAAGGCTGAAAATTTCTATGGGGAAATGTGGTGGTGTAAATTTACTATGGTGGACATTTTTTGCTGTGTGAAATGAAAACATTTTTTACACAGTAAATTTTTGACAGCCGCTGAAGAATTAATTTAACCAGATAATCCTAAAAGTTATTGGGAAAGTGAAACAAAATAATTTTGCAGGCTTCAAATATGAAAAAAGGCATATGGAAACTAGTAGCGTTTTCGATTCTGAACGAAAATGTTGCATTATTACAAGGCAACATTATTAACATGCGCCCTGTGCCCTAAGAAAATTCTCCTTCTTGGGGCCTGGTTTTATATGCTAAGAATCAAAAACCCAAAGAATGCCAAAATCTCATACTTTTCAATATTCGCGCCGACGTTTTTTTTTTAGTGTAGCGTATTTGTTAGTCAAAATATGTTTGATCACTTCTGCGTTTGAAAAAATTTTGTTGTGATTCCAGTAGATTACACTGGTCGGCAACGAAATCCTTCCCAATAAACTAAAAGGCTTGAGAATAATATTATAACAAGGTTACAAATATAAGCGTTAAGCTTGAGAAATACTTGTGTGAACTATTGAAAAATACTTAAGAACAATTGTAGAAAAATCGAAACAGCACCCTTTTTATAAGCATACAAATATAATTGTAGAAAAATATTACATGTGAAAGCTTGTTGTAAACTAATAAATACAATTGTATGTATAAATAGTAGAAAAAAGAAAAAAATTAATTTTTATTTGCATTTTTCTTTTCATTTCCTTTCCTTCTTCATCTTTACTGCAATGTTCTTTATTTTATATTCTCCTCTTGTTTCGAACCATTAAATCAACCTGAAATTCAATCCAACGGTATCGTATAGTGGGACATACAACATTATATTGAATTTTATTAAGGCTTTTATACTTCCCTTTTCCGAAAAATGAATAATGAGTTATATGAATCATTGTGTGGCCGCTGTGGTACAGTGGGTGGAGTGCTCGCCTGCTATGCCAGAGGTCTCGGGATCAAACCCCAGTCCGAGCAACACCAAAAAAAAATTTTCTAATTAGTAAAAATCCGATTATTGGGTTTTTTAAGAGCAGCGGTCACCTCTCGGCAGTGGACGGCATACCCTCCGAGTGTATTTCTGCCATGAAAAAGCTTCTCACAAAAACATGCATTCGCCGTTCGGAGCCGGCATAAAACTGTAGGTCCACCCAATTAGTAGGAAAAAAAACAAAAAGGAGCACACCTCGAATTGGGAGAGAAGCTCGGCCATAAAACACGTCAGAGTTATAATAGCGGCATTGTATTATTGTATTATGAATCATTGTAAAACCAAAATTTAAAATTTTTTACAGCAAGCTTAAAAAATGTTATTAATAGTTTTTCAAGCTTTTATTTCAAGTGTAAAGTAAGCTTATTGTAATATTGTTTTCAAGCCTTTTAACATAAGGAGTATTGAGAAAGGCTTACATAAAGTAAGTGTTCCTCAATTATTACAATCATGCTTGTGAATAAGCTTACAATTAGAGCTCCAGATTTTTTTTAACATTTTCGAGTAGCCCGAACAAATGTTGTTCAAATGCTCGAACAATCGTTTGTTTGTTTATTACCCGTATGTTTGTACGGGCATTTGAACAATTCGAGCATTTTGAAGTTTGTTTTTTTCTTTTGTTTATTATTTTTTTTCTTCTTCATATGTAGTTGTTTTTATTTTTGTTTTTTCGATACACATTTTTTTTGTTTGTAAGCTCGAATGCTCGAATGTTTGTACGGGCATTTGAACAACAAACGGGCTTCAAACAAAAACGATCAATTCGAACTGTTCGATACCCGGGTATCTAGAGCTCTACTTACAATTAAGCTTATAAAACTGTATTGCAATAAGCTTACAATGGACAAATGTTATAAGCTTGTTCTCAAATCCTATTACACTTCGCTTACTTCCTGGTCTGTTGGGTTTTAGGTTTGATGATTTATTGTAGGCACGTACATACAGTTGTATGTATAGGTACTTACATGTTTCTCCTTTTCAGTTTGCCTATTTTTCGCATTGTTGCAGAAAACAACAACTTCGCTTCACTTCGTTGCTGTTGTTGATATTTGCATTTGCATTGCTATGCATACAAGCATTTGTAAGTTCATGCCTACCACTGACAATATCAAGCTATTCACATATTTATCTACACATTTCTCAAAAATCAATTGCTAAAATAGAGATGTTTACACATCAAAACGTAATGAATGGTTGAATTAGGCATCAATAAATAAGTTTTCATAAATAATAATTTAAACATAATTGATTTAGTGGCATACCTTTATTTTCGAAAAAAAGAGGATTTTTGAGTCATTTGCTTAAGACCTTATTTCTGGTAAACTTATTAGCGCGTAACCATAGTCAAGCAATAAAGTCGGATTTAGTTAGTAGATTGCTAGAAAGATAAAGTCGACTTCAACTTATTTAAAGCCGACTTTATTTTGACTATGGTTATGCGCTAATCAGTGTTGCCACACGTAGGGTTTTATCCCTACTTGTAGTAGAGCTGCAAAACCATCGATAGTCGGACCACTCGATAGTTTCGATAGTCGAAAAAAAAACTATCGATGCTATCGATAGTTTTTTATGAATATTTCACTACAATAAAAAGAGGTATGGTTTTGTTTACATTTTTCTTTTTAAAAAGTCTTTAATTTTTTTTTTACGCAAAATAATAATTAAATAAAAGATCAAATAAGAATTAAATACTACACTTATGTATATAGAATTTTCAGGTTAAATTAAACCTTAAAAAGAGGATTGTTTTGTAGGAACATTTTATGATAAATGCTTATAATACGCGAGTGCTGCATAAAGTGGGCGTAGCCACGCCCATTTTCAAAAGTTTTTATCAGTGATCCAACTAAGCATATGAATATTATTCTTTGTGCAAAATTTCATTCCTTTATGACTTCTAATTACAAAAATGTTACGTTACAAATTTCCAAAGCGTGTTCCAGAAATATCTTTGCTAAAAAGTAGGCGTGGTCATAAACCGATTTCAATAAATTTTTGCGTGTCTATTAATACAAGTTATAAAAGTGTATAAACCAAGTTTCATCATAATATCTCAATTATTTGTCGAGCTATGGGCTCCGAAATCTCGTAGATTCCGTTGTCTAAAAAGAGGCGGTGCCACGCCCATTTTCCAAAATTTTTATATTTTTTGTTTCCGGTCTATTGTAGAACTCATGCCACAAAATTGCAATGAATTATCTTTATATTTGACAGAGATATCGCTTAAAATGTTTTTATTAGGTCACTTTATAATACTCATATATGTACAAAAGTGGGCGTGGTCGTCAACCGATTTCGCTAAAATTTTGAACATGTATTACCACAGGTAACAAAAGTGTACACACCAAGCTTCGTAATTATATATAAATTATTTGTCGAGTTATGGGCTCAGAAATCTCGTATATTCCTTCTTCTAAAAAGAGGCGGTGCCACGCCCATTTTCCAAAATTTTTGTGTTTTTCGTTTTATGTCCGCAGTTGGATTTCAATGATATATCTTTATATTTGACAGAGATATCGCTTTAAATGTTTTTATTAGGTCACTTTATAAAAGTGGGCGTGGTCGTCAACCGATTTTGGAAAATTTGCGTCCAAACATTTCCCTAAGTAAGTATATCACGCGTACCAAATTTCATTGATATATCTTCAATGGTTTCTGAGTTATGGCTTCTAAAACCCCCAATGTTTGACCATAATAAGTGGGCGTGGCACCGCCCATTTTCTAAAATTTCACCAAATTTCTTCATAAAACTTTCAATGTTTGCCCCTTAATAAGTGGGCGTGGCACCGCCCATTTTCCAAAATTTTTGTGTTTTTTGTTTTATGTCCATAGTTGGACTCATGCCACAAAATTTCAGTGATAGATCTTTATATTTGACAGAGATATCGCTTAAAATGTTTTTATTTGGTCACTTTATAAGACCCATATATAAAAGTGGGCGTGGCCGTCAACCGATTTTAACAATTTTTCGTCCAAACATTTGCTTAAGTAAGTATATCACGCGTACCAAATTTCATCGATATATCTTCAATGGTTTCTGAGTTATGGCTTCTAAAACCCCCAATGTTTGACCCTTAATAAGTGGGCGTGGCACCGCCCATTTTCTAAAATTTCACCAAATTTCTTCATATGGGCCTGAGCTCAACACGTGGGTAAAATTTCATCGCTCTAGCTATATTAGTGGCTGAGATACCAAATTTCCGATTTTTTCTATATAGGAAAAGTGAGCGTGGTCATGGTCCGATTTCGCCCATTATCAATACCAACCGTCCCAGTCTCGATACCAACTTGCATTCCAAATTTCATCAAAATATCTCAATTTTTGCGCGAGTTAGAGTGTTTACAGACGGACGGACGGACATGGCTCAATCGATTTCTCTTTTCACCCTGATCATTTTGTTATATATAAGTCTATATCTATCTCGATTATTTCATTCTGTTACAATCCACCGTTATTTGATTAAAACTATAATACTCTGTGTACTAGTACAGCTGAGTATAATAATAGCTTAAAAAAACTAAAAAACACGCTTTAATCTTAAAAATCGTTCTAAAAATTGAGAAATAATTTAATTAGAAACAAAATGATGAACGAAAATATAAGTATTTAAGGAAAAGCGGCGGGTGCTCAGTATGTCAAAAAATATTTAAACTCGCTGTTTTTTTTAGTAATATTATTATTTTGACTTTTTTGAGATTTCATATATCGTACTCTTTAAATTCGCAACTAGGTATATTTTTGTACTAGTTGTACGAATCGAATATTTTCATGTTCAAATATTATTGAGCACCCCCACGTTTTCCTTAAATACTTATATTACGGTTTCTAATTAAATTATTTCTCAAGTTTTAGTACGATTTTTAGGATTAAAGCGTGTTTTTAGTTTTTTAAGCTATTATTTATTTTTAACCCTTTCGCGCCTACTGGGACAATATATCCCAGCTGCATTCAAAATCATATATCTTTTTGTTTTATTAATAAAAACCTCTATCTGAAATGTCACAATGAAAGATTTGGGTTTTGTTTATGATAAAAATCCCCCATCGCGTGTTTATCCTTTGCCATTTGGCAGCAATTGGCAAGTACTCTAGCAGATGTTAGGAAATTTCGCCGATTTTGCAGGACAAAAGCTGTCAAAAATGTGGTTTTGCCGTTAGCCACGTTGTCTAAAGCAATATAGTATATAGATTTTGCCAATTTCTGCCTACATTCTACCTAAAACACTATAAAAAATACCAAAAAAGGCGAGTTTTATATAATTTCTCAAGTCTTGGGATATATTGTCCCAATATGTGTTTTATATGGGATTTATTTGTCCCAATACCGTTTTTAGCATATGTTGAAGAATATATAGCCAGCACGAAAGTTCCTATAATGAAGATTTTTTTACTTCTGGAAGCAACTTCATCTGAAGATGAAAATATAAGAGAACCTGGTGAAGGTGACAGCGATGTTTTTCTGAATCCGTCGAAGAAGAAGAAGACGAAGTATGCGAAAATTCGGAAGAGGAAGATGAGCCATTTGAAGATGACGCAAATGAAACAGACCCCATTGCTACCTGGAACAACCTTATGGAAGACGTAAATTTTGAATCTAAATTTCAAATTCTTTTCGAAAAAGAACCCCAATTTCTGATAACTTTACCCCGGAGTTCTTCCGAGTTCAATGTTCTTAGAAAGTTTTTTTGCAAAAATTGTGCGAATTTTCATTGCACAATGCACAAATCAGCGAATAAAAACTCAATAGAGAGAAGAAAACTAATAGGGCCCTAACTCAAAGTCTTTCTGGCACATTTGAAGAAAGGTTTATTACCAAATTAGCTAGTACTACCCCTGATAAGGAAGTAGTTATTGCATTCGAACGATTTTCACTTCAATATCATTAACGAAACACACTTCTTTTCTGGCCGTTGGAACATATATGCGGAATCGAAAGGAAACACCGGATTTCGAGTTCCGACAAGTACGTAGACAAAGCCAATTCCAAATAAGCTGGAATGGAAGTTCCTTGTAGTTTTCAACTGTCACAAACAAGTTATTTAGACAGAAAACAAAAGCATGGCAAAAATAAACTTTTTTTTGGCTATTTTGGACTACAACCCTATAAAGGGCGGTGTAGACCTGGCCGATCAAAGATCAGCCGTAAATGATATCAACCGAAAATCCAAGAGGTGGTGGAAAAAGAGATTTTTCGAAACTCTGATGCTTTTCATTGTAATTGCTTAGTTTTTACATATTGACTGCTTTTCTCCCTATCATAAATCAGCAAATTATCGGCAAAAAATAAAATAAAACCGTTTTCTAAATAAATTTGTAAACTAAAAATTAATGTCCTTTTCAACATTTTGTGTTCATGCATCATATTGGGACATATTATCCCAGTATAAAACCTTATTGGGACAATATGTCCCAGGATAAAAAAGGACATAGGGATTTTTAAAGTATGCAGAACACATTATTTTAAGCATTATTGTAACGTTTTGAAAAGTCATGCCGAAAAAGTAGTCTGGGAACCGAAAAAAAACTCCGGCGCGAAAGGGTTAAGTTACCTTAAAAAGAGGGATGGTTTTGTTTAGATTTTCCTTTTCAAAGTCTTTAATTTTTTGGGACAAAACTACAAGAATGAATAGGGATAACCATCGATAGTGGAAAAAAACTATCGATAGTGACACGAAAAAAAAAACTATCGATACTATCGATAGTGCCATCGATAGTTTTGCAGCTCTAACTTGTAGGTCTTTTTGGTTAAAAAATGTGCCTGTAGGGTAAAAGGTCCGCCTTTTCATGTAGGGTTTTTTTACATGGAAATGTAGGGTTTTTTTACACGGAAAACATTCAAGGCGCAAAATGTGCCCTGTGTTGACTAACAAAATGTTTCCCAACATGCGCCTTGTGTTAGCCAACCAAATTTTTGCCAGCATGCGCCCTGTGTTGACCAACAAAATTTTTGCCAACTCTGTATATCATTGGCATTACATATCGATAAATGTGGTACACCTTTTGTATGTATAATACATCTCTATTATACATTGTGTTGACAGCTTTTTAAATTGAACTGATTTATAAAAGCTGTGTGTAAATTTAAGTAAGTAATAATTTTGTCTTTATATTCAAGAATTAACTTTTTTTTACTTTTTTTATAAATGAGCATGTGCTCTTACGATTTATTTCTCTTTTTATATACATTTTTGTGTAACATTGAATTAAAATTTAGATGTAGATATCTATACACATACGTATATGTATAAAAACCTCGTTAAAGTTTTGTAAAGCTAATAAAAGTATCTGAAAAAATACCTATTTTTGATTATTTATGTATATGCATTGTCCTATTAAAAAATTTCAATAAATTATATGCGGTTTTCAATATTTCCGCAAGGAAAAAAATGTAGGGATTTTTGTAGGTACTTTTTTTTAACGCGTAGGGTAATCTTGGGAGTTTTACCTCATTTGTAGGGATTTTGAAGGAAAAAAATGTGGCATCACTGGCGCTAATGCTTTTTTATACTGAAACTAGCTGTACCCGGCCGCTGTGGTGCAGTGGGTTCAAACCACGGTCCGAGCAAAACACCAAAACAATTTTTCTAATTAGTAAAAATCCAATTATTGGGTTTTTTAAGAGCAGCGGTCACCTCTCGGCAGTGGGCGCCATACCCTCCGAGAGTATTTCTGCCATGAAAAAGCTTCTCACAAAAAATGCATTCGCCGTTCGGAGCCGGCATAAAACTGTAGGTCCACCCAATTAGTAGGAAAAACAAAAAGAGCACACCTCGAATTGGGAGAGAAGCTCGGCCATAAAACTCGTCAGAGTTATAATAGCGCCATTGTATTATATTATTAAGCTGTACTCGGCAAAGCTTTGCTTTGGCCCACTTCCTATTATAGGCATTAGAAGCGAAAACTGACACACTTTAAAATAAGTTGGAAGTATCTAGAAACCGAGTTTTCGTCAGGCTGCACCCCTCAGAAAAAGTTAGATATCTTTAAAAAAGTGAAAGAAAAAATTGGCTATTTCAAAAGTTTGCCCTCTTCATGTCCTTATCCCTTGTGCGCTTCGTATTAATCTGTCACTCCCTTTCCATCTACTACTAGCCTTCTCTTTCCCTTCCCATTTATCTTTCCCTTTCCTTTTATTTTCGCTTCCGTTTTTTTATTCCTTTCCCGTCACATTTCCCGCTTCCCTTTCCTTTTCTGTACCCCTCTCCCTCACTTTACTTTTCTGTCTTTCTCCCTTTCGTCCCTCTCTTATTCCTTCTCTCAGTCCCTGTCTTACTGTCTCTCTCCCCATCCTCTTCGTTCCATTTGCATTATATTCTTTCTCTCCTTTTCCGTCCCTTTGCCTTTCCCATTTCCATTACCCTTCCGCATTCCCTAAGGAACCGTGTTTAGCATAACATAATCCTGTATTCCACTTCTCATTTGATGTCATCGCTACTTAAAAACATTCCGTGGTATCCGGGTTCACTTTTTTACCCATAATTAAGTACCGGGCCTAAGAATAGCTATGAAAAAGCTATACTTAGCAGCCCTGCTCAACACCTTTCATTTTATACGAGTATTGCTTAGCAGCATCCCGCGGTCATCCGGGCCCACGTATTGCACCACATCTGAGGACCCGACCTAGGAATGAGTTCATACCTATGTAAAATTCCACCTCAATACCCTTCGTTTGATACCAATATCGCTGGGAAATATTTCGTGGTCATCCGGTTCTGCGTCTTAAACCACATCTGGGGACTTTACCGGGAATAATATTGGGTACGGATCTTTTATATCGTCCTGATCAACACCTTTCATTTCATACTAATATTAGTGAGAAATATCCCCGTGTCATCCGGGTCCACGTTCTGACACAAACCTGCGTACCCGACCTAGGAATCATGAGTTCATCTCTGTGTAAAATCCCTGCTCAACACCCTTCATTTGATACCAATATCGCTTAGAAATATTCCGGGGTCATTCGGGTCCACGTTTTGACCCATTTCTGGGGAACCGACCTAGGCATCACAATTAAGACCCCTAGCAGGTACCCGGATGACCGAGCTTATCTCGGGCTGCCATTTTTTTCGCAGGTCTTCCAAAGCGGAATAAAAAGTTAAAAGTAAAAAGGAGCGGAAGAATGAAAATTTTCAGAAGTTTGCCCCGATGAAGAAAAAAAGTAAATCCGTCTCGCTTCGTCGCGATACCTCATCATGTCCTTCTCCTTTTTTCTTCGTCTTAGATTTCCGCTCCCTTTCCCTATACTTCCTTTTTCCTTTCCTTTTCATCTCCGTTTACTTTTTCTTTTCTTTTTCTTTTTCTTTTCCTTTCCGTATCGATCTTCCTTACCTCTCCTTTTCTCCCCACTTCTCATTCTTTCTCCTTTCATCTCCCAATCTCTATCTCCCCTCTTCCCTCTCCCATTCTATTTTCGTTTCCCTCCTTTCCCTTTCTCATTCCATTCCATTTGACTTTTCTTTTTATTGCCCTTTACCTAGGGAACCAGGTTGAGCATTACATCAAGATCTCCATGATTCCCACTTATCGGTTTCATCCGGGTCCAAGTTGTGACCCATATCTGGAGACCCGGCCTAGGCATCACAAACAAAATAGTTCTATGTCACAGTCCTCATCAAGACCTTTCATTTGATACCAATATCGCTCAGAAATATTCGAGGGTCATTCGGGTCCATATGTTGACCGATATCTGGAGACCCGGCCTAGGTATCACAAACAAAATAGTTCTATGTCACAGTCTTCATCAAGACCTTTCATTTGATACCAATATTGCTCAGAAATATTCCGGGTCATCCGGATCCACGTTTTGACCCATATCTCGAGGCCCGACCTACGAATCACAATGAGTACTATTCTATGTAAAATCCCTGTTCAATACTTTTCATTTCATACCAATATCGTCCATAAATATTCAGGGGAAAGCCGGGTCCACGTTTTGACCTTTTGACCTATATCTCGGGAACCGACTTCCAGATTTGGAAAAAAATATGCATATATACCATCTAGGGAAAGGTACTCATCTGGTGTGTAAATTTGGTCAAAATCCCTCCACGCGTTTGGGCGAAAGCTGGCGACAAAGAAATAGACTTATGTATATTTTGAGAGCTTTTTGGCCGGTAATAAATAAGCAAAACTAAGTTTTCTTATTTTCTCCTACGCGTTTCGGCTTGATTCTCAGCCTTCATCAGGGAGTCTCTATTTATTTAAACAATTAAAAGAAGAAAACACACAACATAAATACACAGACTGATACTATATACATATACATACATAAATAAATAAATTATATGACATCAATAAATATTATACCTAAAAATTGAACACTTTTAAACAAAATACTTTTCACTTACATTTTAAATATTCAACAAGTTACATTACACTACATTTATATATTTATATATATATACATAATTATCGTGGTCTATGTTTCCTACTGTCATTCGTCAATTCTATTTCTACTCGTTAGTATTGATCTGTAGGCGCAATTTATGTTATCGACGTCCTCTTTGAAATTCATTGTATTTTGTATTTGTTGCTGTATTCGCAGACTTTCTAATGTTAATCTTGTTCTTGTTCTTTTTTCTATGTCCAATATTCTTGTGTTATCAAAGTCTGCTATATGTCCCGTGTTGGTCAAGTGTTGCGCTAGTGCTGTGGTCGACTTACTGTTTTTAATGTCTGTTTTATGTTCGCCTATTCTTATTCCTAATGCACGTTTTGTTGTGCCTATATATTTTTTGTTGCAAAGATCATTTTCGTTTCCTTTACATGTTATTTCATAGACTACGTTGTGTTGTTGTTCTTTAGTTATTTTGTCTTTTGTTTTGCTAAATATTTTGCTAAGAGTTTGGTGTGGTTTTGGTGCAAAGGTTAACTTGTCATTTCGAATACACTTGTGTAAAGTTTTGTTGTCTGTTAAGCCTTGTATAAATGTCACTCCCATAAATATTTTGTTGCTATTTTTGTCAGTTCTTGCTATATTTTTGTTGTATGTTTTTTGTCTGTGTTTTGTTGTTGTTATCCACCTTTCTATTGTTTTTGTCGGATATCCATTTTTAAGCAATATATTTTTGATTTTTGTTTCATTTTCTTTTCTGAACGCCTGGTCGCTCAGTGCGTAGATTTTGCTTATAAAGTTAATTGCTGTGTTCTTCTTCTGAGTCCAGGGGTGATTGGAGTTGTAATTAATCATTCTCGAAGAAGAACTAGGTTTATTGTACCAATTTGTTAATATTTTGTTGTTATGCTTGTGTACTTCTATGTCTAGGAAGGCAAGTTTTCCGTCTGTTTCGCGTTCTACAGTAAACTGTATCTTTTTATGTTGTGCATTTAATACTGTCAAAATGTCTTCCACGTCCTTGATTTTAATTATCGCGAATATATCATCTACATATTTCGTTATGTATTTGATATATATGTCTTTGTTTTTTAGTTCAGCTATAGCGTCGTCAAGAATTTTGTCTAGGACAATGTCAGCTACTGTGGGTGATAGGGGGGAAAATGTAACGAAAATCAAAAATATATTGCTTAAAAATGGATATCCGACAAAAACAATAGAAAGGTGGATAACAACAACAAAACACAGACAAAAAACATACAACAAAAATATAGCAAGAACTGACAAAAATAGCAACAAAATATTTATGGGAGTGACATTTATACAAGGCTTAACAGACAACAAAACTTTACACAAGTGTATTCGAAATGACAAGTTAACCTTTGCACCAAAACCACACCAAACTCTTAGCAAAATATTTAGCAAAACAAAAGACAAAATAACCAAAGAACAACAACACAACGTACTCTATGAAATAACATGTAAAGGAAACGAAAATGATCTTTGCAACAAAAAATATATAGGCACAACAAAACGTGCATTAGGAATAAGAATAGGCGAACATAAAACAGACGTTAAAAACAGTAAGTCGACCACAGCACTAGCGCAACACTTAACCAACACGGGACATATAGCAGACTTTGATAACACAAGAATATTGGACATAGAAAAAAGAACAAGAACAACATTAACATTAGAAAGTCTGCGAATACAGCAACAAATACAAAATACAATGAATTTCAAAGAGGACGTCGATAACATAAATTGCGCCTACAGATCAATACTAACGAGTAGAAATAGAATTGACGAATGACAGTAGGAAACATAGACCACGATAATTATGTATATATATATAAATATATAAATGTAGTGTAATGTAACTTGTTGAATATTTAAAATGTAAGTGAAAAGTATTTTGTTTAAAAGTGTTCAATTTTTAGGTATAATATTTATTGATGTCATATAATTTATTTATTTATGTATGTATATGTATATAGTATCAGTCTGTGTATTTATGTTGTGTGTTTTCTTCTTTTAATTGTTTAAATAAATAGAGACTCCCTGATGAAGGCTGAGAATCAAGCCGAAACGCGTAGGAGAAAATAAGAAAACTTAGTTTTGCTTATTTATTACCGGCAAAAAAGCTCTCAAAATATACATATATATATGATCTATGGTCTTACATCAATAATGAAATAGACTTAATTTTTATATATATAGACTAGCCGGACCCGTGCGCATCTTGCGCAAAAAATAACAAAACATACGTGGCGCCAGTCGGTATGGTTTGTGCTGTCACGCCCATTTTAAAAAACTTATTATTTATTTGGTTTGGTGGAACTTATGGAACTTTCAATGAACTACCTATATGTTTGACAAAGATATCGCATAAAATGTTTTTATTATACCTATGTATATAGGTATGTGCATTATATTTTTATATAGTTTACATATATTTTTATGTACATACATATACATATGTGGTAATTTTTTTCCACACGTTTGCCTTGGCAAGCAAATCAGTGGTCGAAGCTTAATCGATTTATCTGCTACAGTTCCTGAGTTTTGACTTATAAATCTTTGAAAATTTGCCCCTCTTGGCCCATTTTTTTAAATTTCAGCATATTTGCTCATAACGGCATAAGGTCATTGCATGGAGGAAATTCCATTACTCGGGCTTTATTAGTGACTTAATTATCATGTTTTACGTGTTTTTCGATACATACATATGCCTTATTTTCAACCCCAACCTTCTCTGTTCCCATTAGAATCTGTGTACCAAATTTCATTAAAATATTTCTATTTTTGCGCCAGTTAGATTATGTACGACCGGCCGTTCAATCATTTTTTTTTTCATCGAGATCGTTTTGATTTATATCTATCATATCTATCATCATATCTATCTCAATATTTTATGGTCTTACGTACAACCGTTATTTGATCAAAACTATAAATACATGTACATATATTGTTCTACGGACAGCTGTGTATAAATAAGCACATCCCATGCTGAAAAACCCCATTCAGCGTAAGTATGAATACACACGTGTTCGCCTAAAATAATGTGATGTTTACATACAAACATACAGCTGAGGCTTATAAATGTGTTTTAAAATATACACGACTATTCATCTGGGGCGACTTCTACATTTGAAATTTGTATTTAACACTGCACTCTTGTTAGAATAAAATAATTCTGAAGGCATAGTTTTAGGCGCAAATCTTTTAGTTTAAAACATTTTATTTTTACAAAATACTATTAGAAAAAAAGTACCACGCCCAATAAAACACCGTTTCGCATACATAGCTAATTATATAATAATACAATGGCGTTATTATAACTCTGACGAGTTTTATGGCCGAGCTTCTCTCCCAATTCGAGGTGTGCTCCTTTTTGTTTTTCCTACTAATTGGGTGGACCTACAGTTTTATGCCGGCTCCGAACGGCGAATGCATTTTTTGTGAGAAGCTTTTTCATGGCAGAAATACACTCGGAGGGTATGCCGCCCACTGCCGAGAGGTGACCGCTGCTCTTAAAAAATCCAATAATTGGATTTTTACTAATTAGAAAAATTTTTTGGTGTTTTGCTCGGACCGTGGTTTGAACCCGAGACCTCTGGCATAGCAGGCGAGCACTCTACCCACTGCACCACAGCGGCCATAGCTAATTAATACCTTTAAAACGATGCCTTACTTATTAATTTTGGTAAATTATGTGAGCAGAAAAATGGATATTTATAAAACACCAATTAGAAATAATATATATGATATAGATTAACTTAAATCGTTAGAAGAGGGTTAATGAAAGTATATCTAAACTATTTAAAAACAAGTAAAAGCGCGGCTGTCTTCGGCCGTACCGAAGACTTCATACCTTTCATGAGCGGGGAAATGAAAAGTTACCTATGCATGTATGTATGTACATAGCCTGATTTAGTATAATTTATAATTTCAATTCTGTGGGTTATTTATGGAAGGATTTATTAGAAAAAATGGTGTCTGGGCTATTTAAATGTAGGAGTCATACGACAAAATGTGTATATCTGAACAATCGGTTGTATGGGAGCTATATGTTATAGTGGCCCGATCTTGCCAATTTTCGGTAACCTTGTTTAGGCCAACATGACTACAAATACTTCAAGGTTTCATGTCCTTAGCTGTTTAAATGGGGAAGTTATGCAGAAATTACACCCCAAAATTTTCATATATATCTGAATAATCGGTTGTTTTCTATATGGTATAGTGGTCCGATTCGGCTGGTTCCGACAAATGATCAGCTGCACATAACAACATACCTGTATTCCAAATTTCATTCCGATATCTCAAAAACTGAGGGACTAGTTTGCGTTCACACAGACGGACGGACGGACAGACAGACAGACGGACAGACGGACATGGCTTAATCGACTCAGCTCGTGATTCTGATCATATCGGTATATATTTTGGTGGGTCCCCCACGCTTCCTTCTGGTACTTTCGACAAAATTTTTTTGGCACAAAGTTATAATACCATTTCATTCTCATGAAAGGTATAATTAGTCGTGGTTTGTTCGGTCCCTTAAAACTTGAAAACCACTGGACTAAACTTAATACTTCCTTCTGCAAGTTTGGTTATAATTACCTCGAATCGGTTTTAGGCTAAAAAAAAGTTGAAATTATTGAGGGGGTGTGGCACAGTGTAACCCCAGCCAACATTTATTATCGTGGAAGTGACGAAAAAGTAACTTCAAGGAGTTTAATTCAATCGCGGAAGATATCGCTTACCCAACTTTTTCCTATCTTCGTTCGGGAAAAACTGTTCCCCGTCAACGTTACGTCCATAATGAGTCATAAACGACACTTCCGAAAGTATCTTCCGTGTAACGTTTGGAAGAGACAAAAACGATACGTACAAACAAACTAATACGACGCTTCCGGAAGTAACTTTTTAGTGCCTTCTGGGAGACACAAAAGCGTTAATTAAAATTTACTCCTACAGTTTTCTCACGATATTTAGAACATAAATAAAACTCGAAATACACATAAGTATCTATTTTATTGCTTTTATTCATATTTATCGCTCAGTTTTTTAACTAATAATATGTATTAAACTGCGTATTAGTAAATTAATTATAAGGCTAAATATACATATGAGGCATTCCATATGAAAAGATAGGTCGACCTCTCCAATTTCCTTCAAATTCGGAATGCATGTAGTATTTGACGTCTAGAATTGTGTGTCAAAAAATTTTTTTGAAATTTTCAATATTTTGGATTTTATTGACATTTGAAAAATTTTGACAGCTTTTTTTTTTGAGTTAAAATAAATTTTAAACTATTAATTTTAGAAAAAAATCTTATACTACAAAAAGTTTTTAAAATTATTGAAATTTATAAAAAAAATTAAATTTTTTCCAAAATTTTTAAAAATACTATGATTTAAAAAAAAAAAAATTTTTTTTTTCAGTGTAAAGTCATGAAGGATAGCACCGATTTTCTTTAAAAAAATCTCAAATAAACTTCAAGGTGTCAAACTACCCTCCAAATTTGAAAGAGGGGTTTTTTTTGTTTTCGAGAAAAAAATTTTGAAAATTTCATGTTGATTAAATGTATGATTTTTACACACTGTAAGTTTGTGATAGAACAACTGTTGGACTCTATAACACTCCGAAATGACATAAATATTATGAAAGGATAGTTTTGTCTTTTAAATTAGATTATAAATCAGCTGTTTTATAACGATACTGTTACTGCATAACTAATTTAATCTTTATACCTTTTTCAAAAAACGAAATTATTTACTTTCCTTTTGGTGCTTCAACCGTCACGACGCTGCAGCGGCGACGCCGGCAGCATCTACAAACCACCACCGAAAGTCTATAGTGATCATAACTATCAGGGCCAACAACGCCAAACGAAAAATTTATAAATTATCGCCGCACAAAGAAAAACGCCACAACCACAACACCAATAAACCACCCACACCGTCAGGTGAAGTGAAGAAAAAATCGAACAACATCCACGCAGCGAACGTGTGTGGTTAAACGCCACAAAATGCCGACAGTAATGTAAGTCACCACAAGCGCCGCATAATCTGTATCAGTCTACGCCAAGACCAACAACAGTAGCAAGGACCATCGCCATGCAAAAGAACCATCACCCAACATCGAGGGACGGAAACATAGCCTAGTCGCATTGGCGGGCGCCAGGATTTCAAATCAATCACATTCCGTAGTGTAGTGTCTAAGTATTTTAATTAGCTAACTGAGCCACTTAAGTCTATATGTATATGTACCTGTAAATCGTATAGTGGCAACAAAAAGAAAAAACAAAAAAGGATTAGTGTGTGTATGTGTGAGTGCGTATAATTTGTTCGTGATTTGATCACGCACCTAGTGTTAAGTAATGACAGAGGCACAAAGGCCAACCTAAACGTTCACACATACACACACATTCCTGCATAGCCAAATAATGAGCTCTACGTTTCGGGAATACCTGCGCCGCAATAATATCTAGGTGATCAATAGATACAATAACCTTCCATATATGCGCATATATATGTAACGTAGTGAACTCAAAAAGTATTTTTAAATGTGTCGTAAATTTGCCAGCCCCACAAAGTCCATATCGTTTCTGCAATTATTACGCGGTATTACGAAGATTATCAACATAAAGACATATAAGGGAATTCCGTAGTTTTTGGTTCGAAACCAAGAAATTCAAAATTTTTCTAGCTTCAAATCTGTATAAATATACTGTACATCCATGAAGGGATAAGTAGGCATATACGACTCTGTGAACAGAAAAGGAAACCCAAGAGAAAAGAGAAAAAAAAAAAAAAAAAAACTCAGATGAATCGTTTGGGTCTCTTTGGGTGACATCAATTAAGCGAAGGTCATCCTGATGAGTTGGTTAAAATATTGTTAGGACGAATGGGCTTTGTTTCGGTAAGCAGGCAGACAACACCGTTGCTGAATTCTGAAGAAAGTCGATTGTTTGTATGGAATAGCGCTTGGTGCGTGGCAGCACGTATATGGTTGCAACCAAATCTGTACACTTCGGTGACACACACACACAGACATACATGTATATGCACACACGTTCGGTGAACGAGCTAGGATGTTTTGTTAGCGTAGCGAACCAGGTATATCGGCCTGTGTTACTGGAGAGTTTAGGCGCAGGTATATTCCTAAGAGCGTGCAACTATAGAACTTGAGTATAGATCCATCAGTGTGGTTATTCGTTAACCTATGTATGTGTGTAGGTGGACCAAAACGCTAAGTAAAGCACAAATTATGCGATATTATCCGTGTTTTTATTCAAGCGCATATACATCTGCGCTTAAATTTTGTATGTATTTCTAAGCGCACATCTCTATCCGCGTTTATTTGTCCATACAAAATTTAAGCGCAGATGTATATGCGCTTGAATAAAAACACGGCTATTGTTGTAGAATGTGATGGCTATGTTTCACCACTCGAAAGGTTATCATAATGAATATGAGTGTTCCCCCTTGAGGCAGTAGCGATTGAAACCAAACCGTTTCCAGGCCAACAAGACGTCTTGTAGGGTAGGATAGGGGATTTGCCCATCGGTATATATATACTTTTTTTTTCTTCTCCTTTTGATAATAAATTTTTTTTGTATAAGTGTGTGCGTCACACGAATTGAATCAACGTCGATACCCCGAAGGGTGAAATACAGCTATATCAAAACGATTTTTTTTTGTGGTAGCTTCTAGCTACTTTTATTACATAGTAGGTAGTAACAAGAGAAATAATAATACCTTTTTTTTTGTTCATAAAATATAATCGTCTAGAATTTCCTTTCGGTCTTCTGACGATCATGAATTAACTATACCCCGATGCGGGAATGATAGATTAAGTTCGAACAAAGGCCATACAATTGAATTATGCTAAAGTTAAGCCCTTCTATAAGTAAATAAAAATTAGTTTTGCTGACCATAGATTTTAAGTGACAACGCCCCACCGGTGTATTATATGCCTTGTGCACAAACGTAGAGTTAAGTTTGAATAGACATAGTTGCGGATGCAACAAGTGAGTGAAATTAAACAGACTTTGTTTTGAAATTGAGCTCATTAATAGAGCATAGACAATAAGTATACCCGGTTGAGGGACATTTAAATTTAACTGAATAGTGGTATAATTAGCCGATTAGGCAAACCAATGTATATATCGATACGATAATAGCGGGTTGTACGGATGCTAGATTGTAGATTTAAGCGTATGTATGTAATTTATTCTTGAGTATATCAATAAACATTGTTATGAATTTCTAATCCTTTTGTACAGTGACTATCTTTTCCAGGTGTGGAGTAAACGGACGGACATGGAAGACGTGGATACGATGGGGCGGGAATATAAAAGGGAGTAAGGGTATTAAGGGGGTTCGAAATTGGGGTCGGCATAAAATTATAGCCACTGCCGACCATGGATGGGAGGGTTAAGAGTGGCCGGCCGTACACCACCATTGGCCGAGGGCGGGTTCCGGGGTAGACATGGGGGTGTGGGGGAATTTGGACAGGAGTTAAGGGAAGTGAACAGAGGGAGTGTAGATATTCTGAGGGAAACATAGAGTAAAGAGCAGGTGTGAGTTTTTTGTGTATGGTATGGCGACATGCTTCGAAGCCGCAAGAACCACCCCACAGTCCGGCGAGCTAGCTCGCGCTTATGCAAGCACACCTGAGCGGCGAAGGGAAGCATGTCACGTTAGGGTGGCGCGTTAGAGCCAGAGTAGGTCACCATCCCCAAAGGCCAGTACGTAACATAAAATGGCGCCCAACGTGGGGCCCACGAGAATTTACTACGATTATTGACACCTTATCGTTTAGTGAGTGGAGCCTGATAGAGTTTTTTTTTGTACATCTTATTTAACCGGACAAACCTTAGTAATTTTTGCTTCTCTGTTCCTTTTCGTTTAGGGAATTTTTGGGAGTTTTTTGGGGAAATTTCTTTTTCGTTTCAACAACATCTGGCAGCTTGATTCGACTTAAGCATAGTTGGTCAATAGTGTCGATGTGGGGGGTAAAGTGGATGGTATTTGGTTGTCTGTCAGCTTGCTTTGGAGCCAAGTAGTACTGGGCAATAGTGGCAGAGGATTAATATCAGTCACTGGGAGTTTGGTTACAGGTAGCTCGCTTTGCCAATCAAAGAGTAGACGATAGTGTTTGTGACGGAACTTCATTCGGGGGGTAGTGGATGTAGTAGCTCAGTTGGTTATAGTGAAGCCAGCTGATAGTACTTGCAGCCAGAGAGAAGTGGGTATTCGAACAGATTAACGGACGACCTTACGATGGACAGAGCCACATCTGGTTATAGAGTCACGATGGTAGTTCTTTATTATTTTTTTAATTTGCTTTATTTTCATTTGATTTTGATTTATATCTTCACATTTATTTGATTTTATTTATTTCGTGTTTTATTTAACCCACGTATATGAACACGTATGTAAACCACGTATATTTCAATTTTGTTGCGACAATCGTTGATCGGGTTTTAACAAGTTGGCGACGCGGTTAGCCGACGTAGTTGATCTCAAGTTCTCCGAAGCGGGTTAAGTCCCCATATAATCGGACTGGTGAACTTGAGCTGGAATTTAACGTAGCGAAAAGTTGATCGTCAATTAAATTGGGTTTTAGCGTTCGATATACGGGTTATATTTTTTGCTTTAATTTGAGTTGATTTCGGTTTCTTGGTTATTCCTTCTTCGATTGGACTGTACGGGTGGGCGGAAGTTGTTTCAGCGTCACCGATCTCCGAAGCGGAGTTCGGAATCCCGGAGAAGGAAATCGTCTTCATTTTTCTTTCTTTTTGGTTTTTTTGTTATTTAACAAATACATACCTTATTATTTCTTTGGGTTAAGTAATAAATTGATACAAATTTTTTGTGACAAACGACTGAGCGTCGTTTAACGGATATTATCACTTGCCTAGTGCCTTATACCCTTTCTGAAGCGGAATTCTTTCCCCGGAAGGATGAAATATAATTGAATTTTTTTTGAAAATTTTTTTTGCAAACGAATATACACTTTTTGATTAACCGACTGCGTGTCGGCATATATATATATAAATTTGCGCGTACATTTTGGGGGGCTTATCGAATATAACAACGACTCATTGGCAGCGCGCGCTGTTAAATTGGAACAGCCCAAGCGTGACTTACATCGCGCTCAATAACACCTGAGCGACAACACTGTTGTTTGAACGCTCGCGTACCGCCTGGAGAATCAATAGGCGACGTGGGAATTTTCGGCTTGATTGGAAGAATACCAACAGTAGAGACAAGCATGCCCAATCAGCCTAGGCCAGTTCTTAGGAGCGATAAGACGTGCGCCCCTGGCGCAAACAAAGATTCGACTAAAGAATTATTAGGAGGGCAAGCCGCTGACCGCGGGAAGGATAAACAACAACGCGGCGGAAACACGGTTCAAACCGCTGAGGAGGGCGGCGCGAACCGCAAGGAACAGCAGCGCGCGGATGGCGCACCGCTAAACGACGACGGCGCGGAGCAAGGCGGCGACGAACACGGCGATGATGATCAAGATGCCGGAGGAGCGCACGCCATGGCGCCGGGAGCGCAACAGCAGGAAGCCACGCAAAGCGGCGCGCACAGCCCTAAAGTTACTTCAAACAACGCGATAAGTGAGGATTTGCTTAAGAAATTCGAGTTGATGTTTGTAAATCACCAACTCGAAGTAAGCCGCTCCACCACCGACGCAGTCAATGGATTGGTGCGGACGCTCAAGAAAGAGATGCACAATCTCTCGGGCAGACTGTCAGAGTTAGAAGAGTTAAGTCCGCGCGTGAGAGCGACGCCACCGCGCGGTCGTTGGGGGTTGGATACAGGTGCTGGGAGTAGGAACGCGCATACAGGCGCGACCGATTCGGATCAAGCGGGGGGTGAGCGCGGAGCAAGCGCGAATCGCAAGCCAGCCGCGCCAGACACAGAACGCAGGGGAGACAGACGCGCGGATGTAACAGGCGCGCGCTTTGGGTATGAAAGAGGCCCGACAAAAGCGATACACGACTGGAACCTAAAGTTTGATGGGGGCGTTAAAGCCATTCCAGTAGAGCACTTCCTGTTCCGCGTTGACACCTTGCGCAAGAAACACGATATTTCGGCTCAGGATTTGTACGCCAACTTCCATCTGCTGCTTGAGGGCCAAGCGCAGGAGTGGTACTGGCTGTACACCGAAGAGCACCCAGATGACGATGCAGTGGATTTTCAGGCGTTCAGGGCGGCAATGGTAGAGCACTTCCGTAGAGCGGATTGTGATGAGGAGATCCGCCAGGCAATGAACGAGCGTAAGCAAGGTTATAATGAAAAGTTTGAAGAATATTACGCTGAAGTTCGAGGCCTGGAGCTCACTATGAGAACGCGTCTACCAGAGCTGAGCCTAGTGAACCTGATGCGTCGAAACTTAAAACCGCGAATCAAGAACTTGATCTTTGGATGCCAAATAACCTCGTTGGAAGAGCTGCGTAAGGAGTGTCGAAGAGCTGAAAAACATCTAGCGGAATACGAAACGAAGCCCCAACGCAGGAAGGGCGTTGATGAACTCGATGGCGAGCCAGGTGACGAACCGTTGGAAACACTCGAGGCGTTTCATCGACCAGGCCGAGATAAACCAGTTCGTAGGGAGACGGTGGGCGACGCTGGAGGGAAGCGAGAAGGCCCAATGCCAAGGAATGCTGATGGCGCGATTTGCGATGGCCGATTACATAGCATGATATGCTATAAATGTAATCAGCCTAGCAGGCAACTATGCGAAGAGTGCCAAACGAAAAACGTGGAGAGTGGCGGGAAGACCGGGGAACCCTGCCAACGTCGCCTGACCCCGGACAAGTAACCAACAACAGACTCGACATTATAGATAGCGAAGAAAATAACAAAGCTATCACTACCGGCCAGAACATCACTTTTATTTCAAAACAAACAAACAAAATTTGGACAGAACAGCAAACAGAACCAGCGCGCGGTTTTAATCCTCATTTGACACTGCAAGAGAGACAAGCCAGGTATGACGCAGTGCGCCAAAGAATTTTTGGATCCTCACGAGACTTGGAAGCTGTCGGAGTGGAAAGCACGGAACGCGGCATCAATAGAAAGTGGCGAAAGATTGTGGCGTTGCGCCAGCGAGCTAAGGACAGGCGGTATGAAGCGCGATCAATAGCAGAGTCAGTGATTCGCGACTCCATAGATAAGCGGCCATATACGCAAGTGGATATCGAGGGGGTTCAGATTCAAGGGTTGCTCGACAGTGGGGCGTCGATCAGTTGCTTGGGGTCAGTGGCGCGTGCTTGGGAGGAGAAGTTAGGTAGCAAGATGCGCAAATTAAACGAGAGTTTGAAGACAGCAGATGGGAAGGCTCAAGCGGTCGTCGGCAAAATCGAAGTGGCCATAACTTGGAGGGGTAAAACTAAACCCATGACCCTCTATTTGGTCCCAAGCCTGAAGCAAGAGCTGTATCTGGGCATCGACTTCTGGGACGCCTTCGGAGTGGCACCGATGGTGGTCTCAGAGTTAGATGCTCAGGGACAGCTGGAGCTGTCAGGTCCACAATGCCGTGAGTTGGAACGCGTGAAGAAGCTTTTCCCATCTTTTGCTGAACTAGGCCTTGGGAGAACGCATCTCATTGAGCACGTAATTGAGGTATCAGATGAAACGATCCTAATAAAGCAACGCCACTACCCCATGTCGCCGGTTAAACAAATGTATGCTTACGAGGAAATCGACCGGATGCTGGCTCTTGACGTCATTGAGGAAAGCAATAGCGCGTGGAGCTCGCCGATTGGCAAAATTGGCTATAAAACGCCTAAACTTCCGTGCGTACGTGGAGGGGATCCCGTTCACGATAATTACAGACCACATGAGCCTGAAATGGCTCATGGGCCAAAAGGATTTGAGTGGACGCTTAGCTAGATGGAGCCTTAAGCTTCAGGCATTCGACTTTAAAGTGGAACATAGGAAGGGCTCCCAGAATATCGTCCCGGACACGCTGAGTCGAATGCATATGGAGCAAGTCGACGAACCAGATGCCACGGGTGAAATTAATTTTGCGTCAGCGGAGTTTTCCAGCGAGGCGTATAGTTCCCTGAAAAGACATATTCAACAAAATGCGGAACGTTTACCTGACTTGCAAATTGTAGAGGGGGTGGTGTATAAGCGCGTGCGTCCTCGTTGTGCGGAGGAGCCAGAAGAGTCAGTGTGGAGAGTGTGGGTCCCCGAAGGCCTAAGACGAACTCTTTTGGAAAAAGCACACAATGATCCATCGGCTGGGCATGGTGGCACCGCAAAAACACTATACAGACTACGATCGAGGTTCTTCTGGCCTGGTATGACGGGAGCGGTCCGAGATTTTGTGGCACGGTGTGAGCAATGTAAGTGCTCCAAGGCGCCAAACACGACATCAAGACCACCGATGGTAGACCGCTTCAGGTCAGAGAGACCTTTCCAAAGGCTATACATAGATTTATAATATAATATAATATAATAAATTTTAAACTATTAATTTTAGAAAAAAATCTTATACTACAAAAAGTTTTTAAAATTATTGAAATTTATAAAAAAAATTAAATTTTTTCCAAAATTTTTAAAAATACTATGATTTAAAAAAAAAAAAATTTTTTTTTTCAGTGTAAAGTCATGAAGGATAGCACCGATTTTCTTTAAAAAAATCTCAAATAAACTTCAAGGTGTCAAACTACCCTCCAAATTTGAAAGAGGGGTTTTTTTTGTTTTCGAGAAAAAAATTTTGAAAATTTCATGTTGATTAAATGTATGATTTTTACACACTGTAAGTTTGTGATAGAACAACTGTTGGACTCTATAACACTCCGAAATGACATAAATATTATGAAAGGATAGTTTTGTCTTTTAAATTAGATTATAAATCAGCTGTTTTATAACGATACTGTTACTGCATAACTAATTTAATCTTTATACCTTTTTCAAAAAACGAAATTATTTACTTTCCTTTTGGTGCTTCAACCGTCACGACGCTGCAGCGGCGACGCCGGCAGCATCTACAAACCACCACCGAAAGTCTATAGTGATCATAACTATCAGGGCCAACAACGCCAAACGAAAAATTTATAAATTATCGCCGCACAAAGAAAAACGCCACAACCACAACACCAATAAACCACCCACACCGTCAGGTGAAGTGAAGAAAAAATCGAACAACATCCACGCAGCGAACGTGTGTGGTTAAACGCCACAAAATGCCGACAGTAATGTAAGTCACCACAAGCGCCGCATAATCTGTATCAGTCTACGCCAAGACCAACAACAGTAGCAAGGACCATCGCCATGCAAAAGAACCATCACCCAACATCGAGGGACGGAAACATAGCCTAGTCGCATTGGCGGGCGCCAGGATTTCAAATCAATCACATTCCGTAGTGTAGTGTCTAAGTATTTTAATTAGCTAACTGAGCCACTTAAGTCTATATGTATATGTACCTGTAAATCGTATAGTGGCAACAAAAAGAAAAAACAAAAAAGGATTAGTGTGTGTATGTGTGAGTGCGTATAATTTGTTCGTGATTTGATCACGCACCTAGTGTTAAGTAATGACAGAGGCACAAAGGCCAACCTAAACGTTCACACATACACACACATTCCTGCATAGCCAAATAATGAGCTCTACGTTTCGGGAATACCTGCGCCGCAATAATATCTAGGTGATCAATAGATACAATAACCTTCCATATATGCGCATATATATGTAACGTAGTGAACTCAAAAAGTATTTTTAAATGTGTCGTAAATTTGCCAGCCCCACAAAGTCCATATCGTTTCTGCAATTATTACGCGGTATTACGAAGATTATCAACATAAAGACATATAAGGGAATTCCGTAGTTTTTGGTTCGAAACCAAGAAATTCAAAATTTTTCTAGCTTCAAATCTGTATAAATATACTGTAATAATCACTTACCTATGAAGTGTGTATGTATGCATGTATATACATCCATGAAGGGATAAGTAGGCATATACGACTCTGTGAACAGAAAAGGAAACCCAAGAGAAAAGAGAAAAAAAAAAAAAAAAAAACTCAGATGAATCGTTTGGGTCTCTTTGGGTGACATCAATTAAGCGAAGGTCATCCTGATGAGTTGGTTAAAATATTGTTAGGACGAATGGGCTTTGTTTCGGTAAGCAGGCAGACAACACCGTTGCTGAATTCTGAAGAAAGTCGATTGTTTGTATGGAATAGCGCTTGGTGCGTGGCAGCACGTATATGGTTGCAACCAAATCTGTACACTTCGGTGACACACACACACAGACATACATGTATATGCACACACGTTCGGTGAACGAGCTAGGATGTTTTGTTAGCGTAGCGAACCAGGTATATCGGCCTGTGTTACTGGAGAGTTTAGGCGCAGGTATATTCCTAAGAGCGTGCAACTATAGAACTTGAGTATAGATCCATCAGTGTGGTTATTCGTCAACCTATGTATGTGTGTAGGTGGACCAAAACGCTAAGTAAAGCACAAATTATGCGATATTATCCGTGTTTTTATTCAAGCGCATATACATCTGCGCTTAAATTTTGTATGTATTTCTAAGCGCACATCTCTATCCGCGTTTATTTGTCCATACAAAATTTAAGCGCAGATGTATATGCGCTTGAATAAAAACACGGCTATTGTTGTAGAATGTGATGGCTATGTTTCACCACTCGAAAGGTTATCATAATGAATATGAGTGTTCCCCCTTGAGGCAGTAGCGATTGAAACCAAACCGTTTCCAGGCCAACAAGACGTCTTGTAGGGTAGGATAGGGGATTTGCCCATCGGTATATATATACTTTTTTTTTCTTCTCCTTTTGATAATAAATTTTTTTTGTATAAGTGTGTGCGTCACACGAATTGAATCAACGTCGATACCCCGAAGGGTGAAATACAGCTATATCAAAACGATTTTTTTTTGTGGTAGCTTCTAGCTACTTTTATTACATAGTAGGTAGTAACAAGAGAAATAATAATACCTTTTTTTTTGTTCATAAAATATAATCGTCTAGAATTTCCTTTCGGTCTTCTGACGATCATGAATTAACTATACCCCGATGCGGGAATGATAGATTAAGTTCGAACAAAGGCCATACAATTGAATTATGCTAAAGTTAAGCCCTTCTATAAGTAAATAAAAATTAGTTTTGCTGACCATAGATTTTAAGTGACAACGCCCCACCGGTGTATTATATGCCTTGTGCACAAACGTAGAGTTAAGTTTGAATAGACATAGTTGCGGATGCAACAAGTGAGTGAAATTAAACAGACTTTGTTTTGAAATTGAGCTCATTAATAGAGCATAGACAATAAGTATACCCGGTTGAGGGACATTTAAATTTAACTGAATAGTGGTATAATTAGCCGATTAGGCAAACCAATGTATATATCGATACGATAATAGCGGGTTGTACGGATGCTAGATTGTAGATTTAAGCGTATGTATGTAATTTATTCTTGAGTATATCAATAAACATTGTTATGAATTTCTAATCCTTTTGTACAGTGACTATCTTTTCCAGGTGTGGAGTAAACGGACGGACATGGAAGACGTGGATACGATGGGGCGGGAATATAAAAGGGAGTAAGGGTATTAAGGGGGTTCGAAATTGGGGTCGGCATAAAATTATAGCCACTGCCGACCATGGATGGGAGGGTTAAGAGTGGCCGGCCGTACACCACCATTGGCCGAGGGCGGGTTCCGGGGTAGACATGGGGGTGTGGGGGAATTTGGACAGGAGTTAAGGGAAGTGAACAGAGGGAGTGTAGATATTCTGAGGGAAACATAGAGTAAAGAGCAGGTGTGAGTTTTTTGTGTATGGTATGGCGACATGCTTCGAAGCCGCAAGAACCACCCCACAGTCCGGCGAGCTAGCTCGCGCTTATGCAAGCACACCTGAGCGGCGAAGGGAAGCATGTCACGTTAGGGTGGCGCGTTAGAGCCAGAGTAGGTCACCATCCCCAAAGGCCAGTACGTAACATAAAATGGCGCCCAACGTGGGGCCCACGAGAATTTACTACGATTATTGACACCTTATCGTTTAGTGAGTGGAGCCTGATAGAGTTTTTTTTTGTACATCTTATTTAACCGGACAAACCTTAGTAATTTTTGCTTCTCTGTTCCTTTTCGTTTAGGGAATTTTTGGGAGTTTTTTGGGGAAATTTCTTTTTCGTTTCAACAACATCTGGCAGCTTGATTCGACTTAAGCATAGTTGGTCAATAGTGTCGATGTGGGGGGTAAAGTGGATGGTATTTGGTTGTCTGTCAGCTTGCTTTGGAGCCAAGTAGTACTGGGCAATAGTGGCAGAGGATTAATATCAGTCACTGGGAGTTTGGTTACAGGTAGCTCGCTTTGCCAATCAAAGAGTAGACGATAGTGTTTGTGACGGAACTTCATTCGGGGGGTAGTGGATGTAGTAGCTCAGTTGGTTATAGTGAAGCCAGCTGATAGTACTTGCAGCCAGAGAGAAGTGGGTATTCGAACAGATTAACGGACGACCTTACGATGGACAGAGCCACATCTGGTTATAGAGTCACGATGGTAGTTCTTTATTATTTTTTTAATTTGCTTTATTTTCATTTGATTTTGATTTATATCTTCACATTTATTTGATTTTATTTATTTCGTGTTTTATTTAACCCACGTATATGAACACGTATGTAAACCACGTATATTTCAATTTTGTTGCGACAATCGTTGATCGGGTTTTAACAAGTTGGCGACGCGGTTAGCCGACGTAGTTGATCTCAAGTTCTCCGAAGCGGGTTAAGTCCCCATATAATCGGACTGGTGAACTTGAGCTGGAATTTAACGTAGCGAAAAGTTGATCGTCAATTAAATTGGGTTTTAGCGTTCGATATACGGGTTATATTTTTTGCTTTAATTTGAGTTGATTTCGGTTTCTTGGTTATTCCTTCTTCGATTGGACTGTACGGGTGGGCGGAAGTTGTTTCAGCGTCACCGATCTCCGAAGCGGAGTTCGGAATCCCGGAGAAGGAAATCGTCTTCATTTTTCTTTCTTTTTGGTTTTTTTGTTATTTAACAAATACATACCTTATTATTTCTTTGGGTTAAGTAATAAATTGATACAAATTTTTTGTGACAAACGACTGAGCGTCGTTTAACGGATATTATCACTTGCCTAGTGCCTTATACCCTTTCTGAAGCGGAATTCTTTCCCCGGAAGGATGAAATATAATTGAATTTTTTTTGAAAATTTTTTTTGCAAACGAATATACACTTTTTGATTAACCGACTGCGTGTCGGCATATATATATATAAATTTGCGCGTACATTTTGGGGGGCTTATCGAATATAACAACGACTCATTGGCAGCGCGCGCTGTTAAATTGGAACAGCCCAAGCGTGACTTACATCGCGCTCAATAACACCTGAGCGACAACACTGTTGTTTGAACGCTCGCGTACCGCCTGGAGAATCAATAGGCGACGTGGGAATTTTCGGCTTGATTGGAAGAATACCAACAGTAGAGACAAGCATGCCCAATCAGCCTAGGCCAGTTCTTAGGAGCGATAAGACGTGCGCCCCTGGCGCAAACAAAGATTCGACTAAAGAATTATTAGGAGGGCAAGCCGCTGACCGCGGGAAGGATAAACAACAACGCGGCGGAAACACGGTTCAAACCGCTGAGGAGGGCGGCGCGAACCGCAAGGAACAGCAGCGCGCGGATGGCGCACCGCTAAACGACGACGGCGCGGAGCAAGGCGGCGACGAACGCGGCGATGATGATCAAGATGCCGGAGGAGCGCACGCCATGGCGCCGGGAGCGCAACAGCAGGAAGCCACGCAAAGCGGCGCGCACAGCCCTAAAGTTACTTCAAACAACGCGATAAGTGAGGATTTGCTTAAGAAATTCGAGTTGATGTTTGTAAATCACCAACTCGAAGTAAGCCGCTCCACCACCGACGCAGTCAATGGATTGGTGCGGACGCTCAAGAAAGAGATGCACAATCTCTCGGGCAGACTGTCAGAGTTAGAAGAGTTAAGTCCGCGCGTGAGAGCGACGCCACCGCGCGGTCGTTGGGGGTTGGATACAGGTGCTGGGAGTAGGAACGCGCATACAGGCGCGACCGATTCGGATCAAGCGGGGGGTGAGCGCGGAGCAAGCGCGAATCGCAAGCCAGCCGCGCCAGACACAGAACGCAGGGGAGACAGACGCGCGGATGTAACAGGCGCGCGCTTTGGGTATGAAAGAGGCCCGACAAAAGCGACACACGACTGGAACCTAAAGTTTGATGGGGGCGTTAAAGCCATTCCAGTAGAGCGCTTCCTGTTCCGCGTTGACACCTTGCGCAAGAAACACGATATTTCGGCTCAGGATTTGTACGCCAACTTCCATCTGCTGCTTGAGGGCCAAGCGCAGGAGTGGTACTGGCTGTACACCGAAGAGCACCCAGATGACGATGCAGTGGATTTTCAGGCGTTCAGGGCGGCAATGGTAGAGCACTTCCGTAGAGCGGATTGTGATGAGGAGATCCGCCAGGCAATGAACGAGCGTAAGCAAGGTTATAATGAAAAGTTTGAAGAATATTACGCTGAAGTTCGAGGCCTGGAGCTCACTATGAGAACGCGTCTACCAGAGCTGAGCCTAGTGAACCTGATGCGTCGAAACTTAAAACCGCGAATCAAGAACTTGATCTTTGGATGCCAAATAACCTCGTTGGAAGAGCTGCGTAAGGAGTGTCGAAGAGCTGAAAAACATCTAGCGGAATACGAAACGAAGCCCCAACGCAGGAAGGGCGTTGATGAACTCGATGGCGAGCCAGGTGACGAACCGTTGGAAACACTCGAGGCGTTTCATCGACCAGGCCGAGATAAACCAGTTCGTAGGGAGACGGTGGGCGACGCTGGAGGGAAGCGAGAAGGCCCAATGCCAAGGAATGCTGATGGCGCGATTTGCGATGGCCGATTACATAGCATGATATGCTATAAATGTAATCAGCCTAGCAGGCAACTATGCGAAGAGTGCCAAACGAAAAACGTGGAGAGTGGCGGGAAGACCGGGGAACCCTGCCAACGTCGCCTGACCCCGGACAAGTAACCAACAACAGACTCGACATTATAGATAGCGAAGAAAATAACAAAGCTATCACTACCGGCCAGAACATCACTTTTATTTCAAAACAAACAAACAAAATTTGGACAGAACAGCAAACAGAACCAGCGCGCGGTTTTAATCCTCATTTGACACTGCAAGAGAGACAAGCCAGGTATGACGCAGTGCGCCAAAGAATTTTTGGATCCTCACGAGACTTGGAAGCTGTCGGAGTGGAAAGCACGGAACGCGGCATCAATAGAAAGTGGCGAAAGATTGTGGCGTTGCGCCAGCGAGCTAAGGACAGGCGGTATGAAGCGCGATCAATAGCAGAGTCAGTGATTCGCGACTCCATAGATAAGCGGCCATATACGCAAGTGGATATCGAGGGGGTTCAGATTCAAGGGTTGCTCGACAGTGGGGCGTCGATCAGTTGCTTGGGGTCAGTGGCGCGTGCTTGGGAGGAGAAGTTAGGTAGCAAGATGCGCAAATTAAACGAGAGTTTGAAGACAGCAGATGGGAAGGCTCAAGCGGTCGTCGGCAAAATCGAAGTGGCCATAACTTGGAGGGGTAAAACTAAACCCATGACCCTCTATTTGGTCCCAAGCCTGAAGCAAGAGCTGTATCTGGGCATCGACTTCTGGGACGCCTTCGGAGTGGCACCGATGGTGGTCTCAGAGTTAGATGCTCAGGGACAGCTGGAGCTGTCAGGTCCACAATGCCGTGAGTTGGAACGCGTGAAGAAGCTTTTCCCATCTTTTGCTGAACTAGGCCTTGGGAGAACGCATCTCATTGAGCACGTAATTGAGGTATCAGATGAAACGATCCTAATAAAGCAACGCCACTACCCCATGTCGCCGGTTAAACAAATGTATGCTTACGAGGAAATCGACCGGATGCTGGCTCTTGACGTCATTGAGGAAAGCAATAGCGCGTGGAGCTCGCCGATTGGCAAAATTGGCTATAAAACGCCTAAACTTCCGTGCGTACGTGGAGGGGATCCCGTTCACGATAATTACAGACCACATGAGCCTGAAATGGCTCATGGGCCAAAAGGATTTGAGTGGACGCTTAGCTAGATGGAGCCTTAAGCTTCAGGCATTCGACTTTAAAGTGGAACATAGGAAGGGCTCCCAGAATATCGTCCCGGACACGCTGAGTCGAATGCATATGGAGCAAGTCGACGAACCAGATGCCACGGGTGAAATTAATTTTGCGTCAGCGGAGTTTTCCAGCGAGGCGTATAGTTCCCTGAAAAGACATATTCAACAAAATGCGGAACGTTTACCTGACTTGCAAATTGTAGAGGGGGTGGTGTATAAGCGCGTGCGTCCTCGTTGTGCGGAGGAGCCAGAAGAGTCAGTGTGGAGAGTGTGGGTCCCCGAAGGCCTAAGACGAACTCTTTTGGAAAAAGCACACAATGATCCATCGGCTGGGCATGGTGGCACCGCAAAAACACTATACAGACTACGATCGAGGTTCTTCTGGCCTGGTATGACGGGAGCGGTCCGAGATTTTGTGGCACGGTGTGAGCAATGTAAGTGCTCCAAGGCGCCAAACACGACATCAAGACCACCGATGGTAGACCGCTTCAGGTCAGAGAGACCTTTCCAAAGGCTATACATAGATTTTTGTGGCCCGTACCCTCGTTCGAGAGCAGGAAATTCCGTAGTATTTGTGGTATTAGACCATTTAACCAAATTTGTCTTTTTCAAACCAATGAGGCAGGCCACGGCACAAGACGTGATAAAATATCTTGAAAAGGATATTTTCCACGTCTTCGGGGTGCCTGAGACCATTCACTCTGACAACGGAAGACAGTTCGTTGCTGACTCGTTTGGAAGCTTTCTGTACAGCTATGGCGTTAAACATGTTAAAACCGCGGCCTATGCTCCTCAGGCAAACGCGTCCGAGAGGGTAAACCGGTCGTTGTTAGCCATGCTTCGGACGTACCTCGCTGAAATGGATCAACGGAATTGGGATCAGCATGTGTCTCAGGCGGCCTTCGCGTTACGCAGCGCAGTTCACGAGGCGATTGGCCTTGAACCCTATAAGGCGGTTTTCGGTCAGGTGATGGCACAGCATGGAGGCGTTTACGAGACTCTACGTCGATTGAAGGCTCTAGGTGAGAGTGACATGGAAGTCCTACATAGGGAAGACCGTTTGTGGCTGATAAGGCAGAACCTGATTCGGAAATTGGAGGAGGCCTATCGGAAAGGGCAGCAGACGTACAACACCAGGGCTAGGCCAGTTAAATACCGGGTAGGTGACCTCGTCTACCGAAGAAACTTTAAGCTGAGCAACGCGGCAGACGGGTATAACGCCAAACTTGCGGCGAAGTATCTCCGGTCGATAGTCTTAGCAGTAAAAGGCAATTCGTTGTACGAGCTCGGGGACTCAGCGGGACGTCCAGTTGGGGTGTATCACGCCAAGGACCTACGGCGATAAAAAAAAAGGAAGCAAGGTCGACCAGCTCTTCGAGCGCATGGCGGGACTGGGCCCGGCTGCAGCGCTCGCCCTGTTGCGGTCAAACTTGGGTCGGATACTGATAGAAAAAATCAACCCTGTGACGCGTACTGACGAAAGAAAAAATCAACCCTGACCGCTAGTGGCAATGAAACACAGCGGGAGTTGACAGATGTGTCAAAAAGAACCGGCCCGACCAATCACAACCGTACGCGATAAAGATGGCAGGTGACGCCAGCCGACGGCAAGGCGAAGACAAATCGGGCCGAACTTTCGCGGACATTCTGAAAAAGAACGTGGAGCCGATCGGACGTGACTTTGCTTTGGTAAGTACTAATCCAAAAAAATCTTAAGTATATATTGCCATCATTCTATAGGGCATATTTTATTGCAGGTAAATTATATTTAGTAGAGTGGATTTGGCGATATTTAACGCTAATACCTGGAGTGAAAACGGAAAAACAAACCACATTTACTCAGGCAGCCTACAAATTGCAATGTAAGTATGGGTATACATATATATACATATGTACATACGAACCACGCGCTCAAGAAATGCTCTAGTGCATAATTCTTCACATGGTTTATACATATGTACATATGTATGTATTCAGTTGAAACAAATGTGCTCCTCTTGCTCTAAAATCTAGACATTAATAGATACAAATTGCAATCAATAGTGTCAACACCAACATTGTGGCGCCCGTGTGGAAAATCAGTCACGAGAGCTGTAACAGTGAGATCGGGATTCGCGCCGGCAGCCTGGACATTCGTTGGCGCACTCTCCTCAAGTAAGCGGCCCGAAAACATTTTACTTTCCTTTTGGTGCTTCAACCGTCACGACGCTGCAGCGGCGACGCCGGCAGCATCTACAAACCACCACCGAAAGTCTATAGTGATCATAACTATCAGGGCCAACAACGCCAAACGAAAAATTTATAAATTATCGCCGCACAAAGAAAAACGCCACAACCACAACACCAATAAACCACCCACACCGTCAGGTGAAGTGAAGAAAAAATCGAACAACATCCACGCAGCGAACGTGTGTGGTTAAACGCCACAAAATGCCGACAGTAATGTAAGTCACCACAAGCGCCGCATAATCTGTATCAGTCTACGCCAAGACCAACAACAGTAGCAAGGACCATCGCCATGCAAAAGAACCATCACCCAACATCGAGGGACGGAAACATAGCCTAGTCGCATTGGCGGGCGCCAGGTTTTCAAATCAATCACATTCCGTAGTGTAGTGTCTAAGTATTTTAATTAGCTAACTGAGCCACTTAAGTCTATATGTATATGTACCTGTAAATCGTACCATGAAGGGATAAGTAGGCATATACGACTCTGTGAACAGAAAAGGAAACCCAAGAGAAAAGAGAAAAAAAAAAAAAAAAAAAAAAACAGATGAATCGTTTGGGTCTCTTTGGGTGATATCAATTAAGCGAAGGTCATCCTGATGAGTTGGTTAAAATATTGTTAGGACGAATGGGCTTTGTTTCGGTAAGCAGGCAGACAACACCGTTGCTGAATTCTGAAGAAAGTCGATTGTTTGTATGGAATAGCGCTTGGTGCGTGGCAGCACGTATATGGTTGCAACCAAATCTGTACACTTCGGTGACACACACACACAGACATACATGTATATGCACACACGTTCGGTGAACGAGCTAGGATGTTTTGTTAGCGTAGCGAACCAGGTATATCGGCCTGTGTTACTGGAGAGTTTAGGCGCAGGTATATTCCTAAGAGCGTGCAACTATAGAACTTGAGTATAGATCCATCAGTGTGGTTATTCGTCAACCTATGTATGTGTGTAGGTGGACCAAAACGCTAAGTAAAGCACAAATTATGCGATATTGTTGTAGAATGTGATGGCTATGTTTCACCACTCGAAAGGTTATCATAATGAATATGAGTGTTCCCCCTTGAGGCAGTAGCGATTGAAACCAAACCGTTTCCAGGCCAACAAGACGTCTTGTAGGGTAGGATAGGGGATTTGCCCATCGGTATATATATACTCTTTTTTTCTTCTCCTTTTGATAATAAATTTTTTTTGTATAAGTGTGTGCGTCACACGAATTGAATCAACGTCGATACCCCGAAGGGTGAAATACAGCTATATCAAAACGATTTTTTTTTGTGGTAGCTTCTAGCTACTTTTATTACATAGTAGGTAGTAACAAGAGAAATAATAATACCTTTTTTTTTGTTCATAAAATATAATCGTCTAGAATTTCCTTTCGGTCTTCTGACGATCATGAATTAACTATACCCCGATGCGGGAATGATAGATTAAGTTCGAACAAAGGCTATACAATTGAATTATGCTAAAGTTAAGCCTTTCTATAAGTAAATAAAAATTAGTTTTGCTGACCATAGATTTTAAGTGACAACGCCCCACCGGTGTATTATATGCCTTGTGCACAAACGTAGAGTTAAGTTTGAATAGACATAGTTGCGGATGCAACAAGTGAGTGAAATTAAACAGACTTTGTTTTGAAATTGAGCTCATTAATAGAGCATAGACAATAAGTATACCCGGTTGAGGGACATTTAAATTTAACTGAATAGTGGTATAATTAGCCGATTAGGCAAACCAATGTATATATCGATACGATAATAGCGGGTTGTACGGATGCTAGATTGTAGATTTAAGCGTATGTATGTAATTTATTCTTGAGTATATCAATAAACATTGTTATGAATTTCTAATCCTTTTGTACAGTGACTATCCTTTCCAGGTGTGGAGTAAACGGACGGACATGGAAGACGTGGATACGATGGGGCGGGAATATAAAAGGGAGTAAGGGTATTAAGGGGGTTCGAAATTAGGGTCGGCATAAAATTATAGCCACTGCCGACCATGGATGGGAGGGTTAAGAGTGGCCGGCCGTACACCACCATTGGCCGAGGGCGGGTTCCGGGGTAGACATGGGGGTGTGGGGGAATTTGGACAGGAGTTAAGGGAAGTGAACAAAGGGAGTGTAGATATTCTGAGGGAAACATAGAGTAAAGAGCAGGTGTGAGTTTTTTGTGTATGGTATGGCGACATGCTTCGAAGCCGCAAGAACCACCCCACAGTCCGGCGAGCTAGCTCGCGCTTATGCAAGCACACCTGAGCGGCGAAGGGGAGCATGTCACGTTAGGGTGGCGCGTTAGAGCCAGAGTAGGTCACCATCCCCAAAGGCCAGTACGTAACAACTTGAAAACGGCTGAACCAAAAGAAATACTTCCTTAGGGGGGTTTGTATGTTGTTACCCCGCGAAGGTTTAGTCGAAGAGAAAATTAAAAAATATTAGGGGGGCGTGGCACTCAGAAAAGTGGGGGTTATCAGAAAAGGGGGCGTGGCACCTCCCATACAACCTTAATTTTTAAAGCTGATTATCTCTAAAAGAATTCAAGGTAGGGAGCTGAAAATTGGTATAGAGCTAAATGATATCAAAACCATTCCCACGCATAAAAGTGGGGGTTATCGGAAAAAGGGGCGTGGAACCTCCCATACCAACTTAATTTTTCATGCTGAATATCTCTAAAATTGTTTACGCTAGGGACTTGGAAATTGGTGTGGAGATAAACGATAACAATTCCATATTAACGCAAAATAATAGGTGTTATACGAAAAGGGGGCGTGGCACCTCCCAACAACACTTAATTTTTAAAGCTGATTATCTCTAAAACAGTTCAAGGTAGGGCGCTGAAAATTGGTATAGAGGTAGTGATATCAAAACCCTTCTCACTCAGAAAAGTGGGGGTTATCAAAAAAGGGGGCGTGGCACCTCCCATACAACCTTATTTTTTAAAGCTGATTATCTCTAAAACAGTTCAAGGTAGGGAGCTGAAAATTGGTATAGAGGTAGGTGATATCAAAACCCTTTTCACTCGAAAAATTGGGGGTTATCAGAAAAGGGGGCGTGGCACCTCCCATACAACCTTAATTTTAAAAGCTGATTATCTCTAAAACAGTTTAAGGTAGGGAGCTGAAAATTGGTATAGAGGTAGGTATTATCAAAATCCTTCTCACTCAGAAAAGTGGGGGTTATCAGAAAAGGGGGCGTGGCACCTCCCATACAACCTTAATTTTGAAAGCTGATTATCTCTAAAACAGTTCAAGGTAGGGAGCTGAAAATTGGTATAGAGATAAATGATATCAAAACCATTCCCACGCATATAAGTGGGGGTTATCGGAAAAAGAGGCGTGGCACCTCCCATACAAACTTAATTTTTCATGCTGAATATCTCTAAAATTGTTTACGCTAGGGGCTTGGAAATTGGTGTGGAGATAAACGATAACAATTGCATATTAACGCAAAATAATAGGAGTTATACGAAAAGGTGGCGTGGCACTTCCCAACAACACTTAATTTTTTAAGCTGAATATCTCTAAAAAGATTTAAGGCAGGGACCTGGAAATTGGTACACAGCTACATATATGATATCAAAACAATTATTGCGCATAAAAGTGTAGGTTATCGGAAAAGGGGGCGTGGCACCTCCCATACAAACTTAATTTTTCAAGCTGAATATCTATAAAAGCGTTTAAGGTTGGGACCTGAAAATTGATCAGGAGATTAACGATATCAATAGCGTGCTTATGAAAAAAACAGTAGTTTTGGGAAAAGGGGGCGTGGCACCTCCCATGCGTTCTTAATTTTTAAGGCTAAATATCCTTAAAAGCGTTCATGGCATGTACATAGAAATCACTATGCAGATATACGATATCAATACCATGTTCACCCAAAAAAAAAAAAGATTTATCGAAAAATGGGGCATTGCACCTCCCATACGTAATAAACTTTTGAGGCTGAATATATCTAAAAGGGTTAGCCTGAAAACCATTATGGAGGTAGACTATATCAATCCTCTTACTTACTTAGTGAAAATAGCCAATACTCAGTGAAAATAAATATCCGGAACAGAAAACTAAAAATGTTGTGTATCGTGCAGCCTTAAACTGAATACTAAAATTATATATTTTTGAAGTTGTATACACAATAAAGTAGTGAAAAATCGTTCTGCTATTAAAAATAATACCGGTGTAAAACAATTTTTGAAATGAAATTAATAAAAAATCTGTTTTGGGCAGAACGAAGTTTGCCGGGTCAGCTAGTGTTAAATTAAAAATAAATTATGCTGAATTAAATTACGTATTAGGCTAAAGATTTTGAGAGATATTATCAGATGTCATTCTTAGCAATTTTTGTGGCTTCAACGATGTCTTTACGAACTTGAATATCAATTTCCTATAAAATAAAGCAACATTTTAAATTAGGTGTTCAACAATTCCAATCACTCCCACTTATATACCTTAATCAAATACATATCAGCAGGCCATGTTCAATGCAAAAATTCTTAAACAATGTAAAGGCCGTTGGCAACATACAATCTGGATTGAGAGGAAGTGTATATGTGTGAGTGTCGGGTGATTGACGCTAATATCAAACATTTTTGATTTTCGTCGCCGCGAGCAGATAGCGAGCCGACAACAAGTACGTGTAGCACGACGGCTGCCGATTGCACTAACACACACAAAAAAACTCAAATTTGACTAACTCACTCACATAAGTATTATTTTCACGAAAATCGCAGGCAATTGAATTAATGTACTATAAATGGTTCGTCATTCTTTTTAACACGCTTTTATTAGCTTCACCTGTATGTATGTATGTATGTATGTATGTATGTATGTAACTTCATCCCATCCTAAAAGTTGCCACATTTAACTAAATTATTATATCTTTCAAACATTCACTTTTTTGTGTTCTCTCTATTATTTCTATTCTCCTCCGGATTCGAAACATGACATCAACAGCCCAACGGCATCATATAGTAGGACATTCAACATTATATTTTATGCTTCATTGCGGCTTTTATGTTACCTTTCTTGAAAATAGCCTCTATGAATTTCAATTCACTCCCGTATACAAGCCAATAAGTAACAAGCTTGCAGGGTACGGAAAAACTCACTCACGAACGCTCAAAAATACATTCTTCTCAAATCACAAACAAATGTTCAAAGAAAAACGTATAACCACTCAAATAGCGAGCGAACTAACGCACAACAGCCAACGATCGCTCATAGCGATGGCGATAAACTCAATGCATAAATTCACTCAAAAATAAAGCTTGAAGCTTTCTGTTTTGGGTTTGTTGTATTTGCAATAACATCAACCGCATGTACAATGTACATACATACGTATGCAGAGCAAGAACTGGTTTTGTGTTTTGTGTAACAAGCATTCTGTTTTGTCGTTGTTGTGTTTGCAATAAAAACAATCGCATGTACATACATATGTATGCAAAGCAAGAACTGGTTTTGTTTGTAATTCATTTAATAGTAAGTGCTGAATCAACGAAAAGGAACCCTAATTACATTTTTATACAATGTTTTGTAAACGTGAGGTGAAAAAAATTTCTCTAAAAATAAAAAAATAAAAAATAAAAATAAAAAATAAAAAAAAAAAAATGCGCCACTCGGGACTAGAACCTGAGCTCCTTGGTCCGTAGGCAGCATACCTCACCATTACGCTACAAACGTATTCGGAGATTTATTGTCTAAATTCGAATTTATTCAATCAGGTTTCTTTTTTTGTTCTTTTCAAATGCTTCACCTCAACTTCTCTTCACTTTCTGATTGTAAAATATAACAAAACGTTTGGGAAATTTTGTATTTCCAAACTAGTTTGGAAACCCTTGAATAAAAGGGTTTGGAAAATATTGCATAATAAGCTAGTTTACTTCACTGCATATTGGGATTTTTGGTAGAAGTTATAAATACATATGTATGTATGTAGATCTATTTCGGAGAACACCACATCCCATCAGACTTCTTTTTAACACGCTTTTATTAGCTTCACCTGTATGTATGTATGTATGTATGTATGTATGTATGTATGTATGTATGTATGTATGTAACTTCATCCCATCCTAAAAGTTGCAACATTTAACTAAATTATTATATCTTTCAAACATTCACTTTTTTGTGTTCTCTCTATTATTTCTATTCTCCTCCTGATTCGAAACATGACATCAACAGCCCAACGGCATCATATAGTAGGACATTCAACATTATAGTATTTTATGCTTCATTGCGGCTTTTATGTTACCTTTCTTAAAAAAAGCCTCTATGAATTTCAATTCACTCCCGTATACAAGCCAATAAGTAACAAGCTTGCAGGGTACGGAAAAACTCACTCACGAACGCTCAAAAATACATTCTTCTCAAATCACAAACAAATGTTCAAAGAAAAACGTATAACCACTCAAATAGCTAGCGAACTAACGCACAACAGCCAGCGACCGCTCATAGCGTTGGCGATAAACTCAATGCATAAATTCACTCAAAAATGAAGCTTGAAGCTTTCTGTTTTGTTGTTGTTGTATTTGCAATGAAATCAACCGCATGTACAATGTACATACATACGTATGCAGAGCAAGCACTGGTTTTGTGTTTTGTGTAACAAGCTTTCTGTTTTGTCGTTGTTGTGTTTGCAATAAAAACAATCGCATGTACATACATATGTATGCAAAGCAAGAACTGGTTTTGTTTGTAATTCATTTAATAGTAAGTGCTGAATCAACGAACAGGAACCCTAATTACATTTTTATACAATGTTTTGTAAACGTGAGGTGAAAAAAATTTCTCTAAAAAAAAAAATTAAAATAAAAAAAAAAAAACATGCGCCACTCGGGACTCGAACCTGAGCTCCTTGGTCCGTAGGCAGCATACCTCACCATTACGCTACAAACGTATTCGGAGCTTTATTGTCTAAATTCGAATTTATTCAATCAGGTTTCTTTTTTTTTTGTTCTTTTCAAATGCTTCACCTCAACTTCTCTTCACTTTCTGATTGTAAAATATAACAAAACGTTTGGGAAATTTTGTATTTCCAAACTAGTTTGGAAAACCTTTAATAAAAGGGTTTGGAAAATATTGCATAATAAGCTAGTTTACTTCACTGCATATTGGGATTTTTAGTAGAAGTTATAAATACATATGTATGTAGATCTATTTCGGAGAACACCTTCAGACTTCTTTTTACTTTTATTCTTGCGTCCGCATAAAACATCCTTAATGAAAAATTTCACTAAAAAGTCAAAAATAAATAATAGCTTAAAAAAACTAAAAAACACGCTTTAATCTTAAAAATCGTACTAAAAATTGAGAAATAATTTAATTAGAAACAAAATGATGAACAAAAATATAAGTATTTAAGGAAAATCGTGGGGGTGCTCAATAATATTTGAACATGAAAATATGCGATTCTTACACCTAGTACAAAAATATACCTAGTTGCGAAATTAAAGAGTGCGATATATGAAATCTCAAAAAAGTCAAAATAAAATTATTAGTAAAAAAACACCGATTTTAAATATTTTTTGACATACTGAGCACCCCACGCTTTTCCTTAAATACTTATATTTTCGTTCATCATTTTGTTTCTAATTAAATTATTTCTCAATTTTTAGTACGATTTTTAAGATTAAAGCGCGTTTTTTAGCTTTTTTATGCTATTTAGTTAAAAAATGGTTTTGATTTTATTTTCCTTGTCAATACACAAACTACTATCTTCTCTATACACACCAAGAAGTAAAATACGCGATAAAATAGAAACTATCTTTCAAATAACGCCTAGAAGTGCCTCAGACGATACTTATTTTAGATAGACGATAAAACGCTCTTCCAAATGCTGGCAGGGACGTCGCGGTAAAAAAAAAATCGAAATAAAAGTAGTGATAAATCCATATTTTTTAACTGCAATCGACAGATATCTTATAGGACAAAAAAAAGCCCATGTAAAATTTTTTGAGTTCCGTTTCATTTAGCCTTACAGGGAGCCCAAAGTTGGGCAAAAATTATTGCCCATATCACGAACACCGAACGAACTACCGTAACGCCGAAAGCCACGGCGCCGAACTCGTCGAAAACCGCATTAGCTACCCTGTCGGTTCAAAGCTAGGTGCTGCCAACTATATGAACTATGTTCGAATCAGCGTTACCAAGTGCTGATACGAAATTGAGCGGGTTTTTGTGACGTTTACCGTTTTTTTTTTTTTTGATAAACGAGCACTCATGAACAATGATGTGTAAACAGTTTCGAAATCGGATTTTTATTCCCTTTCCCTTATTCCTTTTTTCCCTGGTTTTCTATGGATTAAAATGCGACTATCGTTTTTATAATTTTTTGTTGTCATTGTCACTGCTACATTTTGTTGTTTTTGTGTTTGGTTTTTGATTTTTAATTTTTGATTTCTGATTTTGATTTACTTTGTTTTGTTTTGCTCAGAAACATGAAAGATTATTCGGGTCCACGTTTGACCCATATCTCGGGGCTCCGTGTAGAAGTCCTGCTCGAAACATTTCATTTGATACCAATATTGCTCAGAAATATTCAAGGATCATCCGGGTCCTCATTTTGACCCATATGTGGATACCAATATTGCTCAGAAACATTCAAGGATCATCCGGCTCCTCGTTTTGACCCATATCTGGAGACCCGGCCAGGGGTCACAAATAAAAGAGCTTCATATCGAAGTCCTTCTCAAAACCTTTCATTTGATACCAATATTGCTCAGAAACATGCAAGATCGTCCGGGTCCTCGTTCTGAACCATATCTCCGGACGACCTAGGAACCATAAAGACTAGAGCTCCCTGCAGAAGGCCTGCTCAAAACCTTTCATTTGATACCAATATTGCTCAGAAAACTAGATAGCTAGATGTAGGTATGCATATCCATACATTTGCATACATGTTCAAACAGGTGAGAAGGCGACAACTCGACAAGGCCACTCCGACATATTCGGTTTAAGGGCTTGTTGAGGGGAATAACTGCAGCGTCTGTTCACCAGAAGGTGCGGCTGCGAGCGGGCGTCTGTCTTGGAGCAAGCGGCTCGCTATATAAACGTGTAACAATATACAACTCCCGCAGGGCGGGTTGTGCGTCGGGCTTGGGACCCACCACGTAAAAATCCTATCCAATGAAAACAACAACAAAGCCTCGGATGAGACCACCCCTTTCCGATGACAACCACGGCAAACGTTTAAAGGATTATGATTTGAGGGTAAGCACCTGGAACGTCCGGACCCTTAATTGGGAAGGTGCCTCTGCCCAGCTGGTTGATGTCCTCGAAAGAGTGAAAGCTGACATCACAAGAGATGCGGTGGAAGGGGCAAGGCAAGAAGAAATGTGGGCCTTGCGCTATATATTACAGTGGCCATGCAGAGGAGCGTATATTTGGTGTTGGTTTTGTGGTGGGAAAGAGACTCAGCCGCCGAGTACTGGCGTGAACGAGCGTCTAGCCACCATCCGCATCAAAGCGAGATTTTTCAACATATCTCTCATCTGCGCCCACGCCCCGACGGAAGAGAAGGACGATGCGATCAAAGACACTTTCTATGAGCAGTTAGAGCATGCCTACGACCGCTGCGCCCGTCACGACATTAAGATTGAGCTTGGCGATTATAATGCCAGGGTGGGTAAGGAAGGTATCTTTGGCAGCACAGTCGGAAAATTTAGTCTCCACGACGTAACCAGTCCCAATGGGACGAGGCTGATCGACTTCGCCGGGTCACGAAACATGGTCATTAGCAGTACCAGATTCCAGCACAAAAAAATACACCAAGCCACATGGCTGTCTCCTGATCGAAAAACGCGAAATCAAATTGATCACGTCATGATCGACGGCAGACACAGCTCCAGCATCCTAGATGTGCGCACAATCCGTGGTCCGAATGTCGACTCCGACCACTATCTTGTAGCAGCCAAGGTACGCACCCGCCTCTGTGCAGCAAAGAATGTGCCAACAGGACAGCAAGGAAAGTTTGAAGTCGAAAGGCTGCACATGACGCAGACAGCCAATGAATACACCACTCGGCTCTCACTCCTGCTCTCTGAGAGCAACCCTTCACCAAACGATGTATCTGAGGAATGGGAACACATCGCTCGTTCACTCCGTATCGCCGCTGAGGAATCTATAGGATACAAGCGAGCCCACAAAAACACCTGGTACGACAAGGAATGTCGCGATGCCTCGGAAAGAAAGAACGCCGCCTACAGGGCTACATTGTGTGCGGGCTCAACGCGAAGCGTATGGGAGCGTTATCGAACGGCGAAGAAGGAAGAGAGGCGCCTTTTTCGAAAGAAGAAAAGGGAGGCTGAAAGGCGCGAGTGTGAAGAGCTTGAGATGCTGGCGGGTAGGAACGATGCTCGAAAATTCTATCAAAAAATCAGGCGGATGACTGAAGGTTTCAAGACCGGGGCAAATTCCTGCCGGAATGATAACGGTGATCTGGTAACTGATGTCCAGAGCATACTTAAGTTGTGGAGGGATCACTTCTCCTCCTTGGTAGATAATGGCAACAGTGAAAGTGCGGAAGGAGAAGATGTACGACCCGAATCCCTAATAGCAGATGATGGTAGGCATGTTCCACCACCTGATCATGACGAAGTGCGAATAGCAGTATCTAGGCTTAAGAATAACAAGGCCCCGGGCGCTGACGGCTTGCCAGCCGAGCTATTCAAAGATGGTGGCGAAGAGTTGATAAGGAGCATGCATCAACTCCTATGCAGAATATGGTCGGACGAGCGCATGCCCGACGATTGGAACTTAAGTGTGCTCTGCCCAATCCACAAAAAAGGAGACTCCACAGTACGCGCCAATTATCGTGGGATAAGCCTCCTGAATATCGCATATAAGGTCTTAGCAAGTGCTTTGTGCGAAAGACTGAAGCCTATCGTCAACAATCTGATTGGACCTTATCAGTGTGGCTTCAGACCTGGTAAATCTACCATCGACCAGATCTTCACAATACGACAAATACTGGAAAAAACCCATGAAAAAGGAACCGACACACACCATCTCTTTGTCGATTTTAAAGCCGCTTTTGATAGCACGAATAGGAATTGCCTGTATGCCGCAATGTCTGAATTTGGTTTCCCTGCTAAACTTATACGGCTATGCCAAATGACGTTGACTAACACCACCAGCTCCGTCAGAATTGGGAAGGACCTCTCCGAGCCGTTCGAGACCAAACGAGGTTTCAGACAAGGTGATTCTCTTTCGTGCGACTTCTTCAATTTGATGCTGGAAAAGATAATACGAGCTGCAGAACTTAACCATACAGGAAGCATCTTATATCACAAGAGTGTGCAACTGCTGGCGTACGCCGATGACATCGACATCATTGGCACTAACACGCGCGCCGTATGTTCTGCCTTCTCCAAGCTGGATAAAGAGGCTAAGAAAATGGGTTTGGCGGTCAACGAGGACAAGACGAAGTACCTCCTGTCATCACACAAAGAAACAGCACGCCTTGGCAGCCACGTCAATGTTGATAGCTACAAATTCGAAACTGTTAAGGACTTCGTCTATCTGGGAACCAGCATTAACACCAAGAATGATGTCAGCACGGAGATCCAACGAAGAATCACGCTTGCCAATAAATGCTACTTCGGACTAAGTAGGCAACTGAAAAGTAAAGTCCTCTCTCGACAAACAAAAATCACACTCTACAGGACGCTCATCGTTCCAGTCCTCATGTACGGCGCAGAAGCATGGACAATTTCAAAATCAGATGAGATGGCACTTGGAGTATTCGAGAGAAAAGTTCTTCGTAAGATTTATGGACCTTTGCGCGTTGGCGTGGGCGAGTATCGACGGAGATTTAACGATGAGCTGTACGAGCTTTACACAGACATCGACATTGTTCAGCGAATAAAGATCCAGCGGCTGCGTTGGGCAGGTCATGTCGTGAGAATGGACGAAGGCGCTCCGGCCAAGAAAGCATTTCTATCGAAACCCGCTGAACGCAAAAGAAAAGGGAGACCTCCACTGCGTTTGGAAAATCAGGTGGACAGCGATGCTGCCTCCCTAGGTGTTCCCAAGTGGCGCCATGCTGCACGAAACAGAAGCAATTGGCGCGCTCTGTTGGACTCGGCCAGAATCGTCTAGACGGTTAAGCGCCAATCAAGAAGAAGAAACAAAAAAATTCCGTAAGAAGTGGATAAAGCATTTTTTTCCATAAAAAGGGGCATAGCAAATTATTCCGTAAAAAGGGAACACAGCGTTTTCTCTATAATAAGGAGGTGGACATATCATGTTGTTTAGAGAAGATTGGATGGATGTGCGTGTTAATTATTATAAAGTTAAGTGCATACAGATGATTTGTAATCATTATTATTTTTATTATAATATACTCTCCAGTCGATGAGGGGTTATGAGTTGGAAGTTCTGGTAGGCCTCTGAGAATTAGCTCGTTGTGAAGACCCCAGTTGGTGTTACGTGGGTTTCTCCTCAAAACGGGTTTTTGAATAGAGAAATTTAAGATCGTTTCTATATACCGGTGATCAGAGAAGGAGTGTTCATCAAGTACACGCCAGCTTTTAACCACCGCAGAGGTAATTTCGCTACATAAAGTGAGGTCTAGGACCTCTCTACGATTTTTAGTAATAAACGTTGGTTCATTACCTATGTTACAAACTACCAAGTTAGTTGTTAAAAGGTAATCGAAAAGTGACTCACCGCGATTGCTGATGTCGGAACTCCCCCATTGTATATGATGGGCATTGGAATCTGCCCAGACTAGCAAGTGGCCCGAGCTGTATTTGGCCACCAAGTCTTTCACTCTCTCATGCGGTGGAGGTTCCAGAGCGTCGAAGGGCATATATACCGATGCCAGTATTAACGGCGTGCCCCTGATGTTCAAACTGACCGCAGTTATGTCGCCATCGCTAAAGTTAGGTAAGAGAAACATTGTTAGCTCGAACTTAACCAAAATACAGGTTCTAATATTACCTTATTTTCCAGCCCAAGTGAGCTTGTATCCAATGATCCCCAATCCGCAAATCCTCGAGTTATTTACCCAAGGTTCTTGGATGAGGATCACATCGACATCGCCTTTAGAAAGGCGACATGTTAAAGCAGCCGAAGCCGCCTTAGATTTGTGGAGGTTTATCTGCAGCACCCTCATGTGAAACCGCAGGGACCTCCACCTCGACTACCGTGACGTCGGCAGCCTCCCCTTCGCTGTCCAGCATGCCATCCTCCATTGACAAAGTGAGCAGGGCCTCTGCACAGTTCGACATGGCAGATACCATGCTGTCCGCGTCGGAGAGTTCCGCCTCCGATTCGGGCACCTCGATGTCCGAGTCCACCGAGGTTTCCGGAGCGGTGGCGCGCTGGGCGTCGCCACGGTACACATGAATCACGACATCGCCGATGCCGTAATTCACCCGTCCCTGGCTCCTCTTAAGTGGCTCGAGAGCCTCCTTATTGAGAGCCAGGACCACCTCCCTTCTCGGGCATACAGCCTCCTCGACCCGAATAACACTCCAGTCCTGCGTCGGGAGAGATGGGTTCATAACTTGCAGCATCCTGAGAATCCTCTCAGGAGCTGCCGGGGTTACGGGAACCCACACTCTGGCCCGAGGCCGGACTGGAATGTCACTCCAGTCGACGATCTCAATACGCGCACCGGGGTAGACCTCGCCGATCCTCGCGACTGCAGCCTTATAAAGGCTCACAGTCCTTGCGTCATCGCAAGCGAGTACCTTGATCTGACCCTGGTACCAACCCGCATCTTCTCCTCGTGGAGGTGGTCCTGGAGCCTCCAGCACGACGTCCTGAAGAGCGTCTGTGATGGCTGCTTGGACCCACAACCACTTATCCCTCGGGATGGCACCCCGGTCACTTCCGCGGTCCAGGACCCCTACTAGGATCCTGTCTCTGGCAACCTCGGCGAAGCTAGGCCTGACCACCTCGGCGCGCCTCTGAGCCCTTTTCGGAGCAGGTTTTAAATCCTCCGACCGTTGGCGTTTGTAGGTAGTGCCTCCATCCACATTGCTTCCCACAGTGCTCTGGCCACTAAGTAGCAGGGCTTTCGCCTTAACCACCGCGTCCTTTGCGCTTTGGGGCAACGTGTCTAGTGACACCCCCTCATACCTTTTCAGGACCTTACTGGCCTTTCTTTTTTCCCCATAACTGGGGTTCTTGTCCTGGGGGAGACGGCTCGTAGTTTCCCTCGCTGTCGCTCCCCCGGTTGTGTTTTCGTTTGTGGCTACCTTCCCCTTAGGGTCAGCTAAGCCAGGTCGTGAGACCAATGCCGCTGCCGTAGGAGGAAGAGTAGCATTACCAACGCCTGTTGAGTTTCCAGGATCAGCAGGAGCTGGACGGTTCGCCGTTTCCAGCGTTTCCGATCCAGCTACCTTGCCAGTGCCGGGACCCAACAGGTGCTGGTCATTCGTGCAAATAGCTAACCTCCCCCTAGGGTCAGCTAAGCCAGGTCGTGAGACCAATGCCCCTGCCGTACGGGGAAGTGTAGCATTACCAACCCCTGCTGGGTTTCCTGCATCAGAAGGAGCTAGGCGGTTCGCCGTTTCCAGCGCTACCGATCCAGCTACTGTGCTGGTGCAGGGACCCACCAGGTGCTGGTCATCCCTCTTTCCGGCTACCTTCTCCTTTGGCTTCGTGTGACCAGGTCGTGAGACCATTGTCACAGCTGTGGGGAGAAAGGTCGCCGAGTTCGAACTAGGCGGGCGTCCAGCATCAGTAGGGGCTGGGTGGTTCGCCTTTTCCAGCGTTACCTGTCCAGCAGCCCTACTGGTGCTGGGACCCGCCAAGTCGATCATCGATGTTGTAGTTGCAGGGTGAGAGGCAAGCCCCCCGCCCTGCTCTTTAGCGCTTTGTGGGCGCGAAATCGCCGTTGGCGCTTGCGCCGGCGCAGTCCTGCCCCGAGAGGAAGAGGACGAAGAACTATTATTTTTATTTTTGTTTTTTTATTATTTGTGTGTTTTGTAGTTAGGGTTTGTTTAAAAAAATTGTTCATGCTAAAAGGGCCCCAACTCGAAGCCGCTATCCTTCCCCGTTTCGTGCAGTCACTAAGGATCCCAGGTTATGTATGAAATCAGGGACAGCCTGGGGAGGTTGGAACACCCCGCCGTCATGTGGAGGCCCAGAGCCATCCATGCAAAGGCAGGAGTAATCTCAACTGCACCGCCAACTTAACGGCGACGGCTGGGAACGTACTCCGAGACTTGCCAAGTTTTAACGGGGCGAAAGACGGTTGCGACATTAGCCTGACAGTCATTTTTGTGGGGTGTCACCCCCACATACTCAGGTGTCAGATTGCCACGCCCGCCAGCCCGAAGCAAACTAATCCGAATAGAAGAGCTAGAGAGAGTCCATGGACAAAGCAAGGTCAAAATGGAGGTATGGTCCTCACCTACTTTATCTGTTCCCCGTCCTAGATGGTTGGGGTTAACAATCATCGAGATGCATGAACCGTTGAAATGTTTGATCGGCATTACATAAGCCAAAAGCCATAAAACGAAGTTCGAATAATCCGAAAGGAGTGATAATTACTGTTTTCGGAAGATCAGCTGCAGCAACCGGAATTTTATTGTAGGCGCGAACTAAATCTATAGTAGAAAATATAGTTTTTCTGATAACACATTGGGTAACGATCGGGAATAGTTTGTGCATTAAGACGACGATAATCTCTACACGGACGCCACTGACCATTTTTCTTTGAAGCCATATGTAACGGACTAAACCACGAACTTTTGGACGGACAACAAAGTCGTTGATCCACCATAAATTGAAATTCCTTTTTTGCAATTTCAAGTTTGTCAGGTGCTAAACGACGAGGTCTTGAAAAAATTGGAGGACCTTTTACCTTAATTACATGTTCGACACTATGAGGAACTTTTTTCTGAAATATCGAAGGATTAGTTAACTCAGGATATCGAGATAAAAGTTCGTGAAAAACTTTTGTATTAATAAGCGTTTTTACTGATGGTTTCGCTATCTATTAAGCACCCTTTTTTTAAATCCACCAATAAGCCAAAGTGTTTTAAGAAATCTGCAGCTATTATGGCACTATTATTAAAAGAACGACGTAGACCAAAATTTGGAGTTAAAATTTGTGTGCCAAATGTGTTGATGGGTGTGCCATTTGCAGCAAAGTGCTTGTATTTATCTTGTTTTTTGATAGATATTCCTGATGATGGAATTACCGATACGTCTGCACCTGTTTCTATCAAAAAATTTTTGTTGGAAGACTTATCAAAAATATGTAGACGTTTGATTATAGAATTCCGGCCACTAGTTTCATCTAGTGACCGGCCGACGGGTTTCCCTGACGATATTGTTTGAAGGTGCAAGGTTGTCGGCAATTTTGTGCTTGAGTTCCAAATCGACGATGATAATAGCACCATTCCGATGAATTCACAGGTGACTAAGCTGAATAACGTCCACGAGAATTTGATCGATTTCTGCGTTGAAAGCGTTGTTTTTGAATATCATTTATTGCTGTACTTAAAATTGTGATTTGTTGTTGAAGATCCGATAGCTGAGGAAAAGACTGTACTGCTGAAACTGATGGTTCTTGTGTAGATATATCTTGAATTTTGTCTGCCATTACAGCGAGTTTATCGAGAGTTTCAGATGACGTTGCTAAAACAGCGTGGGTTTGTGAAGGTAATCGTTGTAGCCACATAGTTCGTAAAAAATCTTCAGTAATACCACCATGTGAGAGACCACGCATCTCCCGAAGGACACAACTAGGTTTTTTATCCCCAATATCCAAAGCATTCAATAATTTTTTTATCCGTTTTTCTTCCGAAATAGAGAAATGGTCGATAAGAAGTTCTTTTAATTGTGTATATAGGTTTTGGGGTTGAGCCAGAATAATGTCACTTACTTGCCTCAAAATATCGCATTCTAATTCTGGAAGGATAGAAAAATATTTGGTTTTTTCAGAAGTTATTGAATGATGTTAGAATTGTGCCTCAATTTGGGCAAACCAAACTATCGGATTTTCCTTCCAAAATTTTGGAATTCGTAAATGGATTTGTCCAGACGTTGTTGTAATCCTATTATTGATTGAAGTTGTTGAAGTGGTATTTTCTCCAGAGTGAGTATTCATGATGTTTTTGGTTGTTAAATGCTCGGCCGTTTGTTAACCCATCAATAAAAGAGCTTTCACCTAACATTACGAGGGCTGCTCGATATATTTTTAGCCTAATATGAAAATGCGAATATTAATCATCAAAAATGCTTTTATTGTTTTTCAAAGTATTATCCAGCATGATTTATACACTTTTGCATGCGCTCAAGCCAATTGTCGAAGCACTTCCAAAACATGGTTTTTGAACGCTTGAACAGCATCTTCTGGCTAGGAAAATCGTTGACCACGCATTTCTTTCTTGATGTGCGGGAATAATAATAAGTCATTGGGTGCCAAGTCAGGGCTGTACGGCGGATGACCCATCGACGTTTTTGCCGGCCAAAAAGGCGTTGGTTTGAGCTCGCATTGTCATGGTGAACAATGATTCGTCTTCCCTCTTTCCTTTTTCGAATTTCTCCGAAGACTTCAGGCAAAAAAATTGTGGTGTACCAGTCAGAATTGACTGTCCTACGTTGCTCAAGCGGAACAGTCGCCACTTGACCAGATTTGCCGAAGAAACAGGCGACCATTTGCTTCGAAGTGCTTCTTCCACGAACAACTTTCGTTGGATTTGGCTCGTCTTCGAAGACCCACACGCTCGATTATTCTTTTGTTTCAGGTTCATACGCATAGATCCATGATTCGTCACATGTGACGATCTTACAAACGTCTTTTGAAGCACCGCGATCGTATTTTTGCAACATTTCTTTGCACCAATCGACACGTCCCTTTTTCAGCGACAGTGTCAGGTGTTTATGCAATATCCAATGTATGCTGGTGGGAGAAATGTCCAAAGATGTCTCTATCTCACGGTATGTCACATGACGATCTTGCATTATGAGTTCACGCACGGCATCAATGTTCTCTGGAACAACGGCCGTTTTTGGGCGACCTTCACGGAATTGGTCTTTGGGCGAGCGTCTGCCACCATTGAATTCATTATACCGATTTTTCACAGTGCCATAGGATGGTGCTTCATCGCCATATAAAGATTTAAGTTCATCAATGCACTATTGTGATAATCCACGTCGAAATTTGTAA
>OY482670.1:66491123-66801123 GCA_960531455.1 Urophora cardui | reverse complement strand
CACAAACGTGCTGAATTTTTGTTGTAGGCAGTTCGCAATGAACATTGTTGTTGGTATTTATTTTTATGTATATACCAAACAACGTTAACAATTTTACTTGAAAGAGTTTTTAGTGCTTAGCACGAAATTTTTTTTTTTTTTTTTTATTTTTAATTCAATTTTTAATTGTTGGGGTACCCCAACAATTAAAAATTGAATTAAAAAAAAAAAAAAAAAAAAAAAAAAAAATTTCGTGCTAAGCACTAAAAACTCTTTCAAGTAAAATTGTTAACGTTGTTTGGTATATACATAAAAATAAATACCAACAACAATGTTCATTGCGAACTGCCTACAACAAAAATTCAGCACGTTTGTGGAGAATATATGCAAAAGCATATACACACTAACGTTAATGTTGAAAATGAAAAAGGCAAAAGTGGGGAAAATCCAACAGCTTGCACAGAGTCTCAATGGCCGAGTGTGTTTATCCGTTGGGTCATTGCGGCTGAAGTTGGAATGGACTCGGGTTCAATCCCCGGTGCATCCACTTCCGAAAAGAGTGCTGATGATCGAAAATGGTTTTTCGTGAAATAGCTATACACTCAACCTTCGCTGTAAATAGTTGTTGAATTTTTTCCACTTACCCCAACAATTAAAAATTGAATTAAAAATAAAAAAAAAAAAAAAAAATTTCGTGCTAAGCACTAAAAACTCTTTCAAGTAAAATTGTTAACGTTGTTTGGTATATACATAAAAATAAATACCAACAACAATGTTCATTGCGAACTGCCTACAACAAAAATTCAGCACGTTTGTGGAGAATATATGCAAAAGCATATACACACTAACGTTAATGTTGAAAATGAAAAAGGCAAAAGTGGGGAAAATCCAACAGCTTGCACAGAGTCTCAATGGCCGAGTGTGTTTATCCGTTGGGTCATTGCGGCTGAAGTTGGAATGGACTCGGGTTCAATCCCCGGTGCATCCACTTCCGAAAAGAGTGCTGATGATCGAAAATGGTTTTTCGTGAAATAGCTATACACTCAACCTTCGCTGTAAATAGTTGTTGAATTTTTTCCACTTACCCCAACAATATGAGTTCTATTTTTTGCAAAGCATTTTTGCATGCATAACATCAGGGCCGTGCGCAGGAATTAGCCTTGGGGGGGGGGGTTTAATTTTGGTTTGCATTCGCATATATGTTTCGCTAAGATAAACATATTTGCTGAAACAGATATCCAGACCCATACATCATAAATTTAAATGTTCTCTAACTTTTCTGAAACTCATTATGATTCATCAAAATCTAGTTAACCAGGTCCAGAATAGTACTGTTTACAGTACTTGTTAATTGAAACTGCTCACTGTTTTCACAAAATGCACATTTTTTGTTATCAGTACAATTTTTTAAAAAATGCCAAACGAACATATGCTACACAACTTTGTAATTTCGGAAAGCTCCAAGTGCAATTCAAAGTGCCGAACTTATGTATTGGCCAACCTTATTTTTTGCAACTTTCACCAATTTCTTCTTCCGTAAAATTATTGTAACTAATTTTGTCAAAAATTATGAGTCAAGATTCAATGCAAAATTTATAAACTGTATTTTTAAAATGTTTGCAAAATCATTGCAACTTAGATTTGGTCATGGGGGGGGGTTTAACCCCCAAACCCCCCCCCCCCAAAATATCCTCAGCAAGTGACGGTTTCAATGAGACTTTTATTTTTTCCGTCCTTTGATAACAGTTAAGAACAGAGAGATAAAGAAAAGTGTTGCTGAAAAATATGTTTGCATATGTAGATATGCATGTACGTTCGTGCGCATTCGCATGTGTACAAATGGAAGAAAATGTGTGTTCGTAGTATGACTGTATTTAAAATAACCAATTTTGTAACTTAGCAGGTATGGACAGGAATTTTATTTTGATTTATTTAGTTAATACATAATATGTATATGTATTAAAATATAATGTATTGTGGAACGATTTTCCGTCATCCCTTGTCAAGTTTGGTTTGGAGACAAACCGGTTTCGGCTAATATGCGCCATCTTCAGTGTCTTCTTTCGTTCTCGAGAACGAAAGAAGACACTGAAGATGGCGCATATTAGCCGAAACCGGTTTGTCTCCAAACCAAACTTGACAAGGGATGACGGAAAATCGTTCCACAATACATCATATTCCTACCCTGTCGGAAAAACAAGCAACCAAAAAGTTATTAAAATATACTTTGATGTTAGATTCGTTACTTACATATTTATGTACATATTAATATAGGTATTTAATTATAAAGGCATGTATCTGAATTTTTTTACATACTCTGCAGGAAGTTAATAAGTAACTAGAGAACAGAATTTCTGGTTCAGAACTAGCGAAAATGTGTCAAAGAGGCACCAGTTCATTTGCCGTCGGCTTTGCATATTTCTGCAATTTTTATACATGCATACATATGAACATATGTATGTACTTACATACATATTAACATATCATAGTTAATCTTAGTAGTACGCAGGTACATACCTATGTCCATAACTATTTTATATTATTATTTTTAATACTTAGAGTTCGGCTTTATTAAAAATAACGAATTTATTGTTTTGGTATTAAGATTGTACAGCCTCTCACTTAAAATTAAATAAAAGTCGACTACCTAATCTATAAAAAGAAGTCGTTACATGTGTACATATGTATATGCAAAAAAATGTTAAACAAAAGATTCAATAATGTAATGTAATGTAATAAACATGGAAAATTGCAATACCTGCTTTCCATTCCACCAGATCGCAGGCATACCGGCGCACAGTGGGGGCACCTCCATACAAACGCGGCCAAAAATAGTAATAATTAAGCTAGAATCTTGAAACGCGGAACTTAAGCTTTTTTGGTTGAAATTAGTAAACTGTGAAAATTTGAACAAAATCCACCCACAAATACGCCCACCTCCCATATAACGGTATTTTTGAAATTTCAGCATTTTCCTAACTATTATAGCTAAAATGCTCCATTTTGATTAGTGTATACATTTTTGAAATATAAATCAAATGCGGTAATCATTTTGGAAAAAGGGTAAAGCACTTCACCGTTTTTAAATTAAAACAAGTAAGGAAGCCTAAGTTCGAGTGGAATCGAACATTAGATACTCAGCTGTATGCTTTCATTGTTTGTTTGCGTTTGTTCGATATAGGGTGTATTTTATATAAAGCGAGTGCCGCATAAAGTGGGCGTAGCCACGCCCATTTTCAACATTTTTATCAGTCATCCAACTAAGCATATGAATATTATTCTTTGTGCAAAATTTCATTCCTTTATGACTTCTAGTTACAAAGAAGTCTTGTTACAAATTCCCAAAGGGTGTTCCAGAAATATCTTTGTTAAAAAGTAGGCGTGGTCATAAACCGATTTCAATAAATTTTTGCGTGTCTATTAACACAAGTTATAAAAGTGTATAAACCAAGTTTCGTCATAATATCTCAATTATTTGTCGAGTTATGGGCTCCGAAATCTCGTTGATTCCTTTGTCTGAAAAGAGGCGGTGCCACGCCCATTTTCCGAAATTTTTCTATTTTTTGGTTCCGATCTATTGTAGAACTCATGCCACAAAATTTCAATGAATTATATTTATATTTGACAAAGATATCGCTTAAAATGTTTTTATTAGGCCACTTTATGATACTCATATATAAAAGTGGGCGTGGTCGTCAACCGATTTCGCTAAAATTTTGAATATGTATTACTACAAGTAGTGAAAGTGTATAGACCAAGTTTCGTCATAATATATCGATTATTTGTCGAGTTATGGGCTCAGAAATCTCGTATATTCCTGCTTCTAAAAGGAGGCGGTGCCACGCCCATTTTCCAAAATTTTTGTATTTTTTGTTTTACGTCCATAGTTGGACACCTTCCATAAAATTTCAATGATATATCTTTATATTTGGCAGAGATATCGCTTAAAATGCTTTTATTAGGTCACTTTATAATACCCATATATAAAAGTGGGCGTGGTCGTCAACCGATTTTGGCAATTTTTCGTCCAAACATTTGCCTAAGTAAGTATATCACGCCTACCAAATTTCATCGATATATCTTCAACGGTTTCTGAGTTATGACTCATAAAACTTTCAATGTTTGCCCCTTAATAAGTGGGCGTGGCACCGCCCATTTTCCAAAATTTCACCATATTTCTTCATAAGGGCCTGAGCTCAATATGTGTGTAAAATTTTATCACACTAGCTCTATTAGTGACTGAGATACAAAATTTCCGATTTTTACCATATAGGGGAGGTGGGCGTGGTCATGGTCCGATTTCGCCCATTTTCAATACCATCCGTTCCTGTCTTGATACCAACTTACATTTCAAATTTCATCAAAATATCTCAATTTTTGCGCGAGTTATCGTGCTCACAGACGGACAGACGGACAGACGGACGGACATGGCTCAATCGATTTCTCTTTTCACCCTGATCATTTTGATATATATAAGTCTATATCTATCTCGATTATTTCATTCTGTTACAATCCACCGTTAGGAAATCAAAACTATAATACTCTGTGTACTAGTACAGCTGAGTATAAATATATGCACTTTTAAGTATGTTATAAGAATTTATCATAAAACTTTCATACAAAAAAATCGCATTTCAAAAAAATTTTATACCGGAAATGAAATTACACTTTTCTAAAAGATTTCAGTGTGCTAAACCTGAATCTGGAGTCAGATTTTCCAAATTGTTTCTAGTTTCTGAGATATTCATGCCCAAATAGGCAAAAAACACGTTTTTTGGCTCTATTCCCTGCTTAATATCTTTTATATAATTACTTTCCACTCAAATTCGATTTAACCAGTTGAAAGCACAATCATTACCCTTGAAAACAGCGTTTAGTTTCTTCGAATATCTTAATTAGAATTGGAAATATCGATATTTAAGTTTCACCATTTTGACAAATATTCCCCATACAAAAAAATTTAAACTTTTTGAAGCATACTTCTGGGCATTTTGTATGGGAAAAATGTACCAAAACTCAAAAAACACCTTCCATAAAAATGTTCATAAAACAAAATGGAGCAAACGAATTTTTACAATTTTTTCGCCAGTTTTTAAAAGACATTCAGCAGCATCAAATATTAAAAAATTGAGGAGGTAATATTTTTTGTTTTTTTTTAATTTCATTTTAAAATTTTACAATTTTTACAATTTTTTTTTATATTCTAAAATAAAAAAGCTGCCAAAGATAATAATTAACGCTGATAAAAAAAATTACCTCATAATTTTAAAGTATGGACCATTTGCTGAAAGACGATAGAGAAATATTCGATTAGTCGCCTAAATATACACCTTTTTCATAATGTCAAAAGTAACATAATTAATGCATTTACAAAAACGCAGTTTTAGGCAGTTGGGAAAAAAATTATAAAAGCAAATGGAGCAAGTGGATTTTTAAAATGAAAATGCAGTTTGATTAAGAATATATTATTTCAAAGCATAAAAAAAAATTGAGGAGGTAATATTTTTTGTTTTTTTTATTTTTTTATTCAAAGTCGAGGAAAATTTTTTTTATCATCGACATTTTTTGTGAATATTTGAAAATTCATATAAATTCAACAGTGAACGTTATTTACAACTAAGTTATTTTTTCTGAAAGAGAAAATCATTATCTATGTAACGATGTATCATTCGTGTATGTAGGTTAACAGTTAAATGAGAAAGAGCGTTTTGTATGAGGTGTGTTCATTGAGAAATAAAAGGACCTATTTTTTGCTCAACTTTGGGCACCCTGTACGGCTAAACGAAAAGAGACTCAAAAATTTTTATATAAGCTTTTTTATTACAATTTGATGTATCTGTCGATCTCTATTTAAAAAAATGGTTTTACTCATACTTTAATTTTGAATTTATTTTTGGCCGCAATCACCCATTGTGCGGCGTACCATTTAGTATAATTACAAACATACATACATATGTATGTACATATGCATTTCATATGTTCATCCTCAACGGAGTGGCACATGTACGTGCGCACGACAAATACATGCACAAAAGACTTTTATTTTTTCTCTGCCCGAAATATCCGTCCTTTCGCGACAGAAATTTTTCGCTGCTCAATGATAAACGTCACTGTCCAACAGTGACGGAAAAAAATTGAAAATAAAAGTTTCGCATTGACGGAAACAGCTGGTCTGTAAACAATAACTGTTATCGGCGTTGCTAAACTGTTGTGCTTTTGTGTTTACATGAAACTGTTATTTTAGGACACTTAGAAAAAACTTAACAGTTATGTTGGTCTCTGATTTTGAGTTATTGGGTACGTTCAGAAGGCGCAACGGTGGAGCACAACTGTTGTGTAGATATCAGTAATCGGAAAGTGACACAATTTTCGCCTTCTGAACGAGCTGATACATTAAATAAACAAATTAGTATTTTAATTATCCCCAACGTAATTGCCAATAATTTCGCGGCTTTGAAACATTTTTATTACATTCCAAAATTCATAAACACTATTTATATTTTTGTACATATGTCAAAATCGTAAGCTCAACATGTTGTCTAAAGTGAGCGTAAAAAATTTATGATGGAAAAAAGTCTCCAAAATCACAACATGTTGTGTTGATCAGAAATGCTCAACGTTGCGTTCAGAAGATAAAACACAACGTTTGCGCAACTGTTGCGCCACGGTTGCGCCTTCTGAACGTAGCCATTAATGTACGAAAAGAAAAAAAATATTAAATTCATTATCAATATTCAATTCTACAAATTCATTGCTTTTTTTATTTAGATAAACACAAATGTAACGTACATTTTTGTTATTTTAATAGATTACACAGTCAACATATTTACAATAATTTCACTCAACACGAACAAACCGATAGTAATACATATGCCACTATTACGAACACCGTCGGCGGTACCGAAATTACGTTTTCGGAAAATCGGCATTATGACAACCGACGGCGCGCCGAATCTTTCGAAGTTCGGTAAATCGACATTATGAACACCGAATGAACGAACATTTTGACAGTTTTTCGTCCCGAAATTTGCCGCAAGTATTTGGTTGCGGCGATATTAACAAAATATCAAAAATTACAATAAAAGTTTAAGTAAATTATGTAAATGCATGTATAAAGTTGTAATAAGTGTCAATGAGTGTGAATATATGTAAATACATTAAACAACCGGTCGCGAGAAGCCACAAACATGGCGTGGGTCCATTGCATTTTCCACCGCGATTGAATTGCTGCTATATGCAAAGAAAAACTTCAAAGAAAAAATTGTGAAATAATGATAAGAGCGATTTACGTGTGTATGTAGGTTTTGGAAATTAAAATATATCTTCACCCAAGAATAATAATGCATTTTCTGAAGTTGATAATTATTGTTTGACTACTATAAAAAATCAACTAACGAATTATGAATGTGTATTACCAACAATTTACCATTTCAGTAAAAACTTTCGTGTCAATAAAGACGCGTTCAAATAAATATTGCAGGTGGTGGAAGGTTGGCTTCAGTATAATGCGCCCGCCGTATTTATTTTCAAACCACAAATAACGTCTCAATGAATCCTTCAGGAAAAATTCTGTGAATGATAATTTTACTAGTTATACGTGAAGAATTAAAGTCAACGGATCTAAATGTGCACAAGTAACTTTTACCCTAAAAAAAGACACATGCCCACCAGTCTCAATAAATAGAAAAATAATAACTCAGAAAGACTTCGTTACGTATCTTGGAGTCACATTGGATAGAAGAACGACTTGGAAAAATCACATTGACAAAAAGATTATGCAATTTAAGTTGAAAATAAGCCATCTGCAATGGTTAATTGGTCCAAGTTCCAGACTGGGATTAGATAATAAGATATTAATATTTAATATGGTTTTAAAACCAATTTGGATGTATGGGGCTCAGCATCGAAATCTAGCGTAGAAAGAATTCAAAGGCTACAGTCCAAGATATTAAGAACAATATGCAAAGCTCCTTGGTATGTAAAAAAATTCAATTATACATAGTAACCTAAAGATAAATACGGTGACCGAAGAGATAGAGAAAATGCAAACAAATTATGCGAAAAGATTAGCCAACCATCCTAATTCATTAGCAAAAAGTCTCCTAAAGCAAAAATATCCTAGGCGATTAAAGAGAAAGGATGTAAACCTCAATTGTGCATAAGGTCATATTCTGTTAGACCAATATCTCGGAAGTAACGTAAAGATAATGATGAACGTCGCCGAAGCGACCGACCAATGGCCATCGCCATGAACGGCACCTAGCGGTCGTTTTCTAAGATTTTTGCTATTCTATATGGTCCTTTAAACTTCGGTATTAGTTTACTTGATACTCCTACTTGTGAATTAGCGTTAGTTATAACTACGTAGTCGTCTATTTCAAACTTTTTTGCTTGTACTCTTTTTTTATCTGCGTATTGTTTATTATAGTCTTGAGCTTTTTTTTTGAACAAGTTCCGCTTTATCTCTAATATCATTTATACACCTTTTGTCTGGTGTTTGTACCGAATCTACAACATTTTCTTTTAATGTATCTAATAATTTTCCTTTTTGTGCGACTCCAAATAGTAATATACTCGGATGCTCGTTCACTCCTTTATGTACGGTATTATTCATTGTACACGGAGAGAATTGTGTGCAGAAATTATGCGGTATGGGCACAACTTATGCACGAATTGTTCACGAAAAATGACCAAGAACAGTTGTTTATAATCTATGCGCACTTGTTCATAACTTAAGTTCAGCAATATGAGCATGTTTTATGACCAACTGGGCATAGGTTATGAACAACATTTTCATAGATTCTGAACAACTGGGAAAGACTATGACCAACTGGGCATAGGTTATGAACAACATTTTCATAGATTGTGAACAAATAGGAAAATTTTTGACACCTGCTAATATTAAATAAACAAAATTTCATTTTATTTTCAAATGTCTTTATTTCAAAGTACAATTGCTTACTAACTAATATTATATATATAGTACATATTAAAATACAATAAATTATATACTTCAGTATTAACATGTATTTGTATGTCATCAGCGCTGGTTATTTCAACGACGAAGGAACTCCAAGCGTCGCCTGTGCCAACCTTATACGTCTGTTTCTCAATTGTTTTTCTTGCCACAGACTTAAAAATTGCTGCCAGCACCTTCGAGACTTCAATTAATTCTAAGCCTGGAAGAAAATTCAAAAATAATAATTAAATTAGGTCTTTATTTCATAAGTTTTAATTGTTTTTTACCTTTGTTTGTTGGAAGATTATTTATAATTTTTTTAGCAGCTGGAAATTTAACAATATTTTTGCGTACTGCTTTGATGTTATCCTTCAGTGAATTCCAGTTGTTAAGAATAATATAAACACACTTCAACTATTGTCGTTTCTAAAGACAACCGGCACTCTTGACACAAAGAAAGTGTTTATAGTCACATATTATGCACAATGTTCACATATTATGATCAATTGCGTTTGATTTTCAAATAATTAAGCTATGAACAATGTTCACAAACTGTGCACATTTTTTGTGTATAACTTATGCATAATTTTAATAGATTGTGCAGAGTTTATGATTATTAGGCATAATTTATGCGTAAAGTTGCATATTCAAAAATGTACTTAAACATTTTATAGTTATGAACAGCTTATGCATAAATAATGAACAACAGTTTTCTCCGTGTATACTCTACTGACTCTAACGCTTTTTGCCAACCAATACGAGTTTCCGCATTAACAAATTTTGCCAACATGAGACCTAAGCTTTTGTTAACTATCTCGGCTTGACCATTCGCTTGTGGCGAATTCGTTGCTACTTTAATATGTTGAATATTATTTATTTCCAAAAATTTTTTAAACTCACTAGAAGTAAAACAAGTTCCTCTGTCTGAAACTAAGTGCTTTGGTCGGCTATAAGCTCGAAAGTAGTCTTCTAGTGACGCTATTGCTTCTTGTTTATGCTTTAAAATCGCTAATATATTAACTAATGCAATTTTATATAGAATATTTACATATATACTTACTTTTATCCTATTTACTTCAAAAGTATCATAACTCAAAAACGCGAGTTTTCAGGTAAGGATGGGTATGCATGCATGTGTGTGTATGTACATATATATATGTTTACGAAATTTCGGTCTGATATATTGAAAATTTAGAGTTTGAGATCAAAAAATTATCTGTGATACATATATGTACTATTGATGTATATACATATATAGCGATCGAAAACTTAAAGGGCTTTTTCGTAAAATCAGCTTTTAAGGTATGAGTACCTGGATGACCGAGCTTATCTCGGGCTGCCATTTTTTTCGCAAGCGAAATAAAAAGTTAAAATAAAAAAATTAGTGGAAAAATTAAAATTTTCAGAAGTTTGCGCCCGAGACCCCTTGTATACTAAATTTCATGAAAATTGTTGAAGCCATTATTGAGATCCAGAACTAAGGTAATTCCGACTCGCTTGGCCGTGATACCTCTACCTCTTCATGTCCTTCTCCCTCATCTTTTCTTTTTCTTTTCTCTTTATCTTTCATCTCCGTTTCCTTTTCCCTTTCCTTTCCCTATCGCTCTCCCTAACCCCTCGTTTTCTCTCACCCTCCTATTCGTTCTACATTCCCCTCTCCCATTCTATATTGGTTTCCTCTCCCTTCTCCCTTTCCCATTCCCATTCCATTCCATTCGACTTTCTTTTTTCTTTTCATGTTCCCTTTACTTAGGGAACCAGGTTCAGCATTATATCGAAGAGATCTCTATATTGAAGCCATGATTCCCAATTTTCGGAGTCATCTATGTTCAAGTCCCCATTAAGACCTTTAATTTGATACCAGTATCGCTCACAAACATTCGAGGGTCAACCGGGTCCACGTTTTGACCCATATCCGAGGACCCGTCCTAGGCATTACAATTAAAATAGTTCTATGTCGAAGTCCTCATCAAGACCTTTTATTTGATACCCATATCGCTCAGAGACATTCGAGGCTCATCCGGGTCCACATTTTGACCCATATCTCGGGACCCGGCCTAGGCATCACAATTAAAAGAGTTTTATGTTGAAGTCCTCATCAAGACTTTTCATTTGATACCCATATCGCTCAGAGATATTCGAGGGTCATCCGGGTCCACGTTTCGACCCATTTCTGGGGACCGGCCTAGGCACTACAATTAAAAGAGTTCTATATTGAAGTCCTCCTCAAAACCTTTCATTTGATACTAATATATCTCAGAAACATTCGAGGCTCATTCGGGTCCACGTTTTGACAAATATCTGGGGACCCGGCCTAGGCATCACAATTGAAAGAGTTCTATGCTGAAGTCCTCATCAAGACCTTTCATTTGATACCCATATCGCTCAGAGATATTCGAGGGTCATCCGGGTCCACGTTTCGACCCATATCTGGGGACCCGGCCTAGGCACCACAATTAAAATAGTTCTATGTTGAAGTCGTCATCAAGATCTTTCATTTGATAACCATATCGCTCAGAAACATTCGAGGCTCATCCGGGTCCACGTTTTGACCCATATATCTGGACCCGGCCTAGGCACCATAATTAAAAGAGCTCTATGTTGAAGTCCTCATCAAGACCTTTCATTTGATACCCATATCGCTCAGAGACATTATAAGCGCATCCGGGTCCACGTTTTGACCCATATCTCTGGACCCGGCCTAGGCATCACAATTATAAGAGTTCTATGTTGAAGTCCTCATCAATACCTTTCATTTGATACCCATATCGCTCAGAGACATTCGAGGCTCATCCGGGTCCACATTTTGACCCATATCTCGGGACCCGGCCTAGACATCACAATTAAAAGAGTTCTATGTTGAAGTCTTCATCAGTACCTTTCATTTGATACCCATATCGCTCAGAGACATTCGAGGGTCATCCGGGTCCACGTTTTGACCCATATCTCGGGACCCGGGATAAAAGTTAGAAAAAAAATTATATTTTTCGAGAGTTCACCTCCGAAGCTCTCTGCATACCAAATTTCATGAAAATCGTTGGAGCCGTTTTCGAGATCCTGATTATATATATATATATATATATATATATATATATATAATATACAAGAATTGCTCGTTTAAAGGTATTAGATAGTATAGAAGTAAATGAGCGATATACTATCATTTGCTGCTTTTTATACCAGCCATGAACATGAAATAGTGTTATAACTTTGTGCCGAAATACTATGTATTTTTATGTAAAGTTTATCATTTGTCGGAATCGCCCAAATATGGGGGGTGGGAGAATTTGTCATCAGATTAAGTCCATTTTGACACCATGTACTAATATTCATCAAAGAAGCTTGCATACTGAATTTCAGCATTGTAACTTAATTAGTTTCGAAAATAAATGCATTTTAATGGTTTTTCGCGACACCCGTTATATGGGGGTGGGAGAATTTGTCATCAGATTAAGTTCATTTTTACACCATGTACTAATATTCATCAAAGAAGCTTGCATACTGAATTTCAGCATTGTAACTTAATTAGTTTCGAAAATAAATGCATTTTAATGGTTTTTCGCGACACCCGTTATATGGGGGTGGGAGAATTTGTCATCAGATTAAGTTCATTTTTACACCATGTACTAATATTCATAAAAAAAGCTTATTTTCAAAATTTGAGCACTCTAGGTCCATTTTTACTATTTATGGCCGTTTTTTGTATGAAACGTTCCCTTGTGCGACGTAGCGAAATTCATCAGTTTGGCTTGGGTTTGCAGTTGTTTATCTGGGATTCCGTCGACTACATATTCGACCAATTCTGTGTCGCTTATTTTTAATCCGCTGCTAAGGAGATTTTTCATTAAAATAATTCGAGAATGACTCGTCCCGCTTCCAAATTCGTTTTCGAAAGTACGCCGGATGACCAGAATATTATCTGTATGTGTAAATACAGTAGCCATTGAATTGAAACTTCGTCAAGATTTTTTTCGAACATTTTGTTTTTGTTGTACCAGGTTAATGCTACGCCTTTTAATTTTAGTCGTAGCATTAGCCCAAGGGATTCGTCTTCCACCTTGAGTACTTGGCGCAGATGTGCCAACTGTGACCGCCATACTTCGAAGTTTTCACCACCATCATATTCTGACACTAGCTGTTTCAAAGTGTCAAAGGGAATCCTTTCTTTATTTAGATCATCGTTTTTTTGTGACATCTTTAACTTTAACAGCTCAATTTCCTTTTCCAGCAATTTTATTTTTAGTGAATCCACTTCGGGCGTTTACGTTTACTGCTACTTGGTCCAATTCATTTCCCGCTACATTGTCAGCTACGTTATCTTCATTTTCCGCTCCCTTGTCTTCGTTTCCGCTACGTTGTCATCGCTTTCCGCTCCATTGTCCGTATCTTCTACTCCTGACCTTTGTGCCGTACCCGGGCACAGATCTCGAGCCTCAGCCGAAAGCTCATTCAGCCTGGCTGCAAGTGAGGCTTTTGCGCCGCTGGCGTTTACGCCCACTGCAGCGCACCATGCTTTTAACTGGAGCAACGTATACTTTTCAGCATTTATTTTGTCCATTTTTGCTTGAGTATTCATCTAATCGTGTTTTAATTTGTAGAGGCGGACTCGCGACCACTTCTGATGAAATTACACTACCCGACAAAAAAAATATCCTCTACATTTGATACATGATTCCTATGTAGAATTTTCCGCTGATTCCAAATATGTAATCAGATGGTTCAAAAGTAGACCAGTTTTCGAGATATTTTGAAATTTCTGTTTTTGAGCAAGAAAAAAAAGTATGATTACTCATCTGTCAATATCTCCGCCATTACCGTCTCGATTTTTACGTTAATTAATTTTGTTTTGAGAGGATGAAATACCCTTTCCAGCAAAACAAAAATATTTAAAAGTGACGGAGTTATGGCGAACAAAAGATTTTTTTTTATGAAAATTTTCAGGTTTTTTTCGAAATTCATCTTCTATTTTGTAATTTTTTTTTTAAGAAATATTAAATATCCTCCTGGTTTCACATTTTGAGTCAATAACCTATTTCTTAGTGAACATTTTGGCACTTTCCGGATTATAATATGTGGAAAAATGGCAAAGTTATGAGAGATTAAGTGAAGAAACCTATATTTATATTTTCATTGAACTTCCAAATCTGGCAAATGTAAACCACTATAACATTAACACTAGTTTACAGCAAAAAATACCAAGAAATCTGGGTATAGGCGAAAATTGGCATGGGCCCCGTGAGCTCAAAACTATTTAGTTTTATTTTTTGCACGGTTAGGCTTTTGAGATAACGGTAATTTTGTGTTTTTTGGTTATCACTTCATTCAAAAATATTTTTCGCTAAAGTTACATGTGCGATAACAGCTAAAATACGCTTTTAACGACATACAACTTGTGGTGGTTGAGTAAAAGCTCACTGAGCCATAGCTGGTCAAAGTCAAAATTTTGTGGATTTTTTGCAATTTTTTTTTAATTTTGATTTTGAAAATAGGTTTTTTATAAGAAGTTGGGAAAATCGGCAAAAGATTTATTTTTAAAACTTAGCCTATTAAATTGCAAACACTTTAAGCGTAATGTTACCAAGATCCCATTAGTACTTTATTTTTAGCGATTTTTTTCAGGTGAAACGAAAAGGATATTTTATAGACGAAAAACTTGGTTATGTGACCCAACTATGTGAAAACGACTTCATAACTCAAAAGGACATTAGAGCGATATATAGAACTCCACCAGACTAAAATAATGACATATCAATTTTAAAAATCGGATGTCAAATAAAAAAGTTGCAAAAAAATTTTTTTTTCGCGGTATTTCGCGGTGTAAAAAAAAATTTTCCCGAAACCCTCTCAACATAATCTTCATATATGTGATGACTTTTACAACGGTGAGCGTTCTCACGGAGAAAAAAAAAAAACATGGGATTGCGATATCAAGGCCATTGGAATGTCAGGGACATTGAATGATGAGCCATTTTTGCTGGTTCCTTCTTCGAGAAGAACAAAATGTACCAAAACGGCGAAAACTATCAACATTTAAACACTTTTAATATACATAAAAATAAAAAAAATGGAGGTTAAGTACAAGATTGTGATAAAAAATAAACATAGGTTTGTTCATTAAATCTCTTATAGCATTGTAATTTTTCTACGGATTATAATCCAGAAAGTGCCAAAATGTTCACTAAGAAATAGGCTGTTGACTCGAAGTGTGAAACCAGGAGGATATTTAATATTTCTTTAAAAAAAAATACAAAAAAGTATTTGAATGTCGGAAAAAAACTGAAAATTTTCATAAAAAAAATATATTGATCGCTATAACTCCGTCAATTTAACGTCAATTTTAATTATTTTGACTTTGTTGGAAAAGGTATTTCATCCTCTCAAAACAAGATTAAATAACGTAAAAATCGAGACGGTAATGGCGGAGATATTGACTAAAAAGTAATCCTACTTTTTTTCTTATCTCAAAAACTGAAATTTCAAAATATCTCGAAAACTGTTCTACTTTTGAACCTTCTGATTACATATTTGGAATCAGCAGAAAATTCTACATAGGAATCATGTATCAAATGTCGAGGATATGAAAATTTTTGAAATTTTGTCGGGTAGTGTTATATCTCAGGTGGTATTTTAACGCACGGAAAATATGACTATCAAATTAAACGCTGCCGATTACTTCGAGGGTACAATATCGAATGAATTCTCGTTTCTTTATTTTCATTATCAAATGGCGTATTTTCAACGAGTAGCTAGCTCGATTCTTATTGGCTAACTTATGACAATCTAATAAAGAATATTCACAATAGACATTATATGGTATACATACTTTAAATTATAAGTTAGTATTACATCGGGTCCACACTTACGTTCATTAACATAAAATCACATTACTTAATATAGAAAAGCTACTTATCTTAGGCACGTATGCCTACATTATTTTAAAATCAAACACAATTGATCATAATATGTGAACATTGTGCATATTATGTGACTATAAACACTTTCTTTATGTCAAGAGCGACAATAATTGAATTTAATATTGTTTAGAAATATATAGTTGTGCAAATTAAGAAAACCAGAGGTAAGTATTGAGTTATTATCATATATTTATCACTGCAGTTATGACATTTAACGATGGTTTTTTTAATAACGAAATAGTGTACATACATTGAAGTGCTAAATATGGAAAACGTCGCAGGTCAACAGAGTATTGAATATATGTTTATATCAGGGACGGTAATCATTATAAGCGAAATAATATAAATCACCGTATAATCATTATTTTTCGATTTATATTTTTCTGATTAAACATAATTATTATTTTGTAAGTATTATTTTTTTTAACCGGAAGTAATTATTATTATGTAATTTTAATTTTTTTGATCACTAATAAGTATTATTCTTGCATTTTAATTTTTTTACTCAATCATAATTATTATTTCATGATTTTTACTTTTTGCATCAAAAATAATTATTATACTTAATTTTTATTTTTTCCCTCAAGGCATAATGATTATGTGTAATTTTTATTTTTTTTAATTGAAAGAGTTTTTAGTGCTTAGCACGAAAAATTTTTATTTTTATTCAATTTTTAATTGTTGGGGTAAGTGGAAAAAAATTCAACAACTATTTACAGCGAAGGTTGAGTGTATAGCTATTTCACGAAAAACCATTTTCGATCATCAGCACTCTTTTCGGAAGTGGATGCACCGGGGATTGAACCCGAGTCCATTCCAACTTCAGCCGCAATGACCCAACGGATAAACACACTCGGCCATTGAGACTCTGTGCAAGCTGTTGGATTTTCCCCACTTTTGCCTTTTTCATTTTCAACATTAACGTTAGTGTGTATATGCTTTTGCATATATTCTCCACAAACGTGCTGAATTTTTTGTTGTAGGCAGTTCGCAATGAACATTGTTGTTGGTATTTTATTTTTTTTATGTATATACCAAACAACTTTAACAATTTTACTTGAAAGAGTTTTTAGTGCTTAGCACGAAAAATTTTTATTTTTATTCAATTTTTAATTGTTGGGGTAAGTGGAAAAAAATTCAACAACTATTTACAGCGAAGGTTGAGTGTATAGCTATTTCACGAAAAACCATTTTCGATCATCAGCACTCTTTTCGGAAGTGGATGCACCGGGGATTGAACCCGAGTCCATTCCAACTTCAGCCGCAATGACCCAACGGATAAACACACTCGGCCATTGAGACTCTGTGCAAGCTGTTGGATTTTCCCCACTTTTGCCTTTTTCATTTTCAACATTAACGTTAGTGTGTATATGCTTTTGCATATATTCTCCACAAACGTGCTGAATTTTTTGTTGTAGGCAGTTCGCAATGAACATTGTTGTTGGTATTTTATTTTTTTTATGTATATACCAAACAACTTTAACAATTTTACTTGAAAGAGTTTTTAGTGCTTAGCACGAAAAATTTTTATTTTTATTCAATTTTTAATTGTTGGGGTAAGTGGAAAAAAATTCAACAACTATTTACAGCGAAGGTTGAGTGTATAGCTATTTCACGAAAAACCATTTTCGATCATCAGCACTCTTTTCGGAAGTGGATGCACCGGGGATTGAACCCGAGTCCATTCCAACTTCAGCCGCAATGACCCAACGGATAAACACACTCGGCCATTGAGACTCTGTGCAAGCTGTTGGATTTTCCCCACTTTTGCCTTTTTCATTTTCAACATTAACGTTAGTGTGTATATGCTTTTGCATATATTCTCCACAAACGTGCTGAATTTTTTGTTGTAGGCAGTTCGCAATGAACATTGTTGTTGGTATTTTATTTTTTTTATGTATATACCAAACAACTTTAACAATTTTACTTGAAAGAGTTTTTAGTGCTTAGCACGAAAAATTTTTATTTTTATTCAATTTTTAATTGTTGGGGTAAGTGGAAAAAAATTCAACAACTATTTACAGCGAAGGTTGAGTGTATAGCTATTTCACGAAAAACCATTTTCGATCATCAGCACTCTTTTCGGAAGTGGATGCACCGGGGATTGAACCCGAGTCCATTCCAACTTCAGCCGCAATGACCCAACGGATAAACACACTCGGCCATTGAGACTCTGTGCAAGCTGTTGGATTTTCGTGCTAAGCACTAAAAACTCTTTCAAGTAAAATTGTTAAAGTTGTTTGGTATATACATAAAAAAAATAAAATACCAACAACAATGTTCATTGCGAACTGCCTACAACAAAAAATTCAGCACGTTTGTGGAGAATATATGCAAAAGCATATACACACTAACGTTAATGTTGAAAATGAAAAAGGCAAAAGTGGGGAAAATCCAACAGCTTGCACAGAGTCTCAATGGCCGAGTGTGTTTATCCGTTGGGTCATTGCGGCTGAAGTTGGAATGGACTCGGGTTCAATCCCCGGTGCATCCACTTCCGAAAAGAGTGCTGATGATCGAAAATGGTTTTTCGTGAAATAGCTATACACTCAACCTTCGCTGTAAATAGTTGTTGAATTTTTTTCCACTTACCCCAACAATTAAAAATTGAATAAAAATAAAAATTTTTCGTGCTAAGCACTAAAAACTCTTTCAAGTAAAATTGTTAAAGTTGTTTGGTATATACATAAAAAAAATAAAATACCAACAACAATGTTCATTGCGAACTGCCTACAACAAAAAATTCAGCACGTTTGTGGAGAATATATGCAAAAGCATATACACACTAACGTTAATGTTGAAAATGAAAAAGGCAAAAGTGGGGAAAATCCAACAGCTTGCACAGAGTCTCAATGGCCGAGTGTGTTTATCCGTTGGGTCATTGCGGCTGAAGTTGGAATGGACTCGGGTTCAATCCCCGGTGCATCCACTTCCGAAAAGAGTGCTGATGATCGAAAATGGTTTTTCGTGAAATAGCTATACACTCAACCTTCGCTGTAAATAGTTGTTGAATTTTTTTCCACTTACCCCAACAATTAAAAATTGAATAAAAATAAAAATTTTTCGTGCTAAGCACTAAAAACTCTTTCAAGTAAAATTGTTAAAGTTGTTTGGTATATACATAAAAAAAATAAAATACCAACAACAATGTTCATTGCGAACTGCCTACAACAAAAAATTCAGCACGTTTGTGGAGAATATATGCAAAAGCATATACACACTAACGTTAATGTTGAAAATGAAAAAGGCAAAAGTGGGGAAAATCCAACAGCTTGCACAGAGTCTCAATGGCCGAGTGTGTTTATCCGTTGGGTCATTGCGGCTGAAGTTGGAATGGACTCGGGTTCAATCCCCGGTGCATCCACTTCCGAAAAGAGTGCTGATGATCGAAAATGGTTTTTCGTGAAATAGCTATACACTCAACCTTCGCTGTAAATAGTTGTTGAATTTTTTTCCACTTACCCCAACAATTTATTTTTTTTACTCAAGAATAAAAATTATGGTCTGATTTTTATTTTATTATTCACAAAATAAAACTCAAAACGTTATACAGCCTGAACCAAGAGGATTTTTGGCTTGAAATTTTGCATGCACACACCTTCTACTCTGCTCTAACTACCTCCGAAGATAAATCGTTGGAAATTTTGTTATAAATGGTGGAAAAAAGGTGTTGAAGTATGCATGTAATTTGCTTTAAAATTCATACAAAAATGTTACGTATACGCCACGGCAATACGCTCATATGTAAAACTAGTTTACATCCTTGGGTTTCACGCCGCGGTTCTATAAAGTATGCAAAATAAATGAAAAAAGAACTTTAAATTTTTTATGTACCCTTTCCAGCTGTATTTCAGAAAATTCTATTGTATTTCAATGTGTGTGTAAGATGTATTTATCGGCCAATCCGTTTAGGACGCAACTTGATGCATATCTTCAGACATATGTACATTTGATGCGTGTTTTTAGATCCTCTCTACTGCTCCGGAATATGAAAATAGGGTGTTTTAGAGTAAGTAAACTGAAAAAAATTTCACTTTTCCAAAAACTAGATGGAGCTACACCAAAAACCGCGCAAATTCCCGGAATTTCAAGGTATGTTTAGCTTTATGTATGGAAAAGTTAGGATTTTGCACAAGAAAAAAATTGATATCTACCCAAGGCGTGAAACCCAAGGATATAAGCTAGTTTTATATATGAGCATCTTGCCGTGGCGTATACGTAACATTTTTGACAGATAATTTGCGCAGCGAATAAAAAACGTGACCGTTCTGGTTGAGTTATTTATTTCAAGTAACTGGTCTGCAAAAATCGAACGATCTTTTTGTCTATATTTGATGAACAATAAGTATATAAGTAATGCATATAAAACTAAGCACATAATAAAAGAGAGAAATTCAGTATTAGTTTGCAGAGTTGTATTCGGAATTCAACAAATTTTAAAGCAAATTACATGCATACTTCAACACCTTTTCTCTACCATTTATAACAAATTTTCCAACGATTTATCTTCGGAAGTAGTTAGAGCAGAGTAGAAGGTGTGTGCATGCAAAATTTTAAGCCAAAAATCCTAATGGTTAAGGCTGTATGACGTTTTGAGTTTTATTTTATGAATAATAAAATAAAAATCAGACCATAATTTTTATTCTTGAGTAAAAAAAATAAAAATTACACTTAATCATTATGCCTTGAGGGAAAAAATAAAAATCAAGTATAATAATTATTTTTGATGCAAAAAGTAAAAATCAAGAAATAATAATTATGATTGAGTAAAAAAATTAAAATCCAAGAATAATACTTATTAGTGATCAAAAAAATTAAAATTACATAATAATAATTACTTTCGATCGAAAAAATAAAACTCAGGCTGTAATTATTACTTTCGATTTTTATGGATAAAACTCTTAAAATAAAAATCTTTACAGATAGCCGCAGATTATACAGAGATAAATATAGTGGTATATCCAAATTTATTTTGCGATAGTGGGAACATACTGATTTTTTTGGTCAAAATTTTAAAAATAATAATTATTTTCCATCCTTGGTTTATATATATATATTTAATTTATATTTAATTTTAATCTGCTATTATTTCTGCGATAGTTCAGTTTAATGCTTTGAGACTTTATATTAACATCAAAGCCGTACGTGTAACAAAAAAACTAAAAGTTCATTTCTGTTTATTTTTTTCTTTTAATAAAGATTTGTCAGGTACTGAGATTATCTCAGACTCTCAATTTTTCAATCTGTTAAACAAATATGGACTAGAACATTATTATTTGTTCTTAACAAATGCCAAAATAAATATCGACTGCTTCAAGGCCATGACAGAAGCTGACATTAAAGAGATTTTTAATGATGAAATTGGCATTCGCATAAAGTTTCGTGGCCTAGTCAATGAGTGGCGACTTGCAAATGTGAGAAAGCAAATTTTATATGAATTATAGTATAATATATCGATTTTTTTAATCGCAGCAATTGGCCCCAATTTCAAAATGTTGTGGCAAACATTCAGACCAATCTTCAGCTAGTGGCTCAATCAGTCAGTCGGACTCGATTTCTTCATTTTCAGAGTCGAGTAGCTCTACATACAAATTTTTCTAACACTTTTTTCCTCTCACAAATATCGGATATATAACAAATTGTTAATATTTCAGAGTTTACATAATTTCTTGGATTCCGCAATTGGAATAAAAATTTGCGCTAATTACAACGTAAACAATTGTATTTTAATATGTATATATATAATATTAGCTAGTAAGCAATTCTACTTTGAAATAAAGACATTTGAAAATAAAATTAAATTTTGTTTCTTTAATATTAGAAGGAGGTGTAAAAATTTTTTCCCATTTGTTCACAATCTATGAAAATGTTGTTCATAATCTATGCCCAGTTGTTCATAATCTATGCCCAGTTGTTCATAAAACATAGTGCTGGACTTAAGTTATGAACAAGTGTGCATGGATTATGAACAACTGTTCTTGGTCATTTTTCGTGAACAATTTGTGCATAAGTTGTGCCCATACCGCATAATTTCTACACACAATTCTCTCCGTGTATAGCGAACAACTTTCTATAACTATTCAACCCTCTAACGACTTTCGAAATAAAATTTTTTGGGACTTTCTAAAAAATGAGTAAAAGCAACCTCATCGTCGGGGTGTTAGAGGGTTAAAGTAGCCTACAAAGTTACAGCTATTGCTATTGTTTGGGGTTTTACTATGTGGATATTGGTCTTTCATTCTGTGTGAGAATTAAGTGCTGTTGCAAAGTTTTATAGAAAGAAATACCCAAATTTTCAGCCGCAAACGCTGGCGCAGTGAAATAACTCCCAAATAAAGTAACTAAAAAAAATGAAAAAACTACAAATATTTTCATACAAAATAGAAAATATTTCGTTATGAAATAACTCGCAGTGTGTTGGAACTTATTTCGTTTCCTTCTTTGGGAGTTATTTAATTTCTTTTATTTGGGAGTTATTTCACTGCTCCACAAACGCTTTCAATGGACTTTCAAGAGAATTAAAGTTCTGAATTGTATTTCTTATTTGTGTATGCTTGTACGAGAATATACAATTACACTAATGGAGGGCATTTATTTTTAAAATTTCCCATATAAATATGTATGTACGAGTATATGGAAAATATACATTAAAAATTTCAATTTCCTCAAATTTTTTGTATGTACATTAGAGCGTATCGCCAAAAAAAAGTTTAAAATGTTCCCCCCTGGTTCGACTGTTTACTCCTTGGAGATTTCAAAAATGGAAAAAAAAAATTTTTCGGCACCCTGTAAAAACAGCGAAATTCGTTTTTTGCTTATAACTTTTCTATTTGGTGTTTAATTTTAACGAGCAATATATTGTTGTAAAGGTTTTAACCCGTGTCATATTTCGTCCATATAAGCCATTAACCTGCGACACCAACTTTAGCTTTTATTAAAATTTATTTAAAACCAACACCCTGTATTAAAAAAAATTTTTTGAATAAAGTAAATTTAGCCTTGAATTTAGTTTTGACATCATTATATGAGTAAAAAACATTATTACTTATTAATATTAGCTCTGTTTAATGAACAAAAAAAGTTCGGAGCAGGTTAGAGCAGAGCAAAGTAGGGCAGCTGTCGAAATAGAGCAACTCAGAGCAGAAATGCCATGAAAAAGTACATAGTACACTCAAATGATCGATTGGAGCTCATTTAGAATTACAGAGCCACCATGCTTGCAATTTTATTCTGATACGGACTTGCAGGAACTACAAAATTCTAATGATGTTATAAAAATACCTGATTAATATTTCCAAACAGCAGTGATTGATACTAATTATAACCTATTAATTTACTCAGATTTTCTATGCCATTCTCTAAATACTGAGCGATTTGAAAAGGTAGTAAGTGATTCTTGTACAGAAGTTGCCGACGAGGAACGCCTAGGTTATATACTCGCTAAAGTAAGTAGCCGAGAACGTTACAGAAAATTAGAGCCAAGAAAAGATTTAGCATAAACGCATTACATTTATTTCCTCATTATATGCAGGTAAATATTCTTTTTATACCATTCATGGGAATGAAATGGTATTATAACTTTGTACCGAAACACGAATGGTGAAAGTACCAGAACGAGGCGTTGCAGACCTACGAAAATATATACCAATATGATCAGGATCATGAGCTGAGTCGATTAAGCCATGTCCGTCTGTCTGTCTGTCTGTCTGTTTAATCGCAAACTAGTCCCTCAATTTTTGAGATATCTGCATGAAATTCGGAATGTGAGTGTATTTTTAGGAGAAGCTTATCATTTGTCGGAATCGGCCGAATCGGACCACTATATCATATAGCTGCCATACAACCGATTGTTCAGATATATATATTTTAGGGTATAACTTCTCCATCTAAATAATGACACTTCTTTTTTTAAGGAATCTTTGTATAAATTACCCAGAGAATTGAAAGTATAAATTAAACAATATCAGACTATGCAACTTTTCATTTCCCCATTCATGAAAGGTATGCAGTCTTTGGTACGTCCGAAGTCAGCCGCGCCCTTACTTGTTTTTCTTAGTATTCAGGAAACAATTTTTTTTTTCAAATACAGGGTGTTGGATTTAGTAAAAATAGAATAAAAGCTGAACTTGGCATGATGGGCTAAAAGTTTCTATGGATGAAATATTGCCTTGGTGAATACCTTTCTAAAAATGTATCACTTTTGAAAATCGAACGTAAAATATAGAAATTATAGAAAAAAACAAATTTCGCTGTTTTTACAGGGTGACAAAAAAATTAAAAAAAATTTTTTTGAAAACCTCATAAGGTAAGTGTTCAAACTGGGGGGGAACATTTTCAACTTTTTTTTCCTCCGTACACCGTGATACGCTCTAATGTACATATACATATATGAGCAAATAAGGATCCATGACATTTCAGTACTTCAAATATAGAATATCAGTATATTTTGTTTATAAATCATTTATTTGTGGAGTCTAATAAATAACAACCTTGTAGTCTACTAAAATTCATAAATATAAGAGAATTCGTCCAATATAAACGTCCACCGAATCATATAACCCTTGGTTCATTTTTTCAACACATTGTGGCACGGGTTAACGTGGACCAATCGAGCCAATATTAAACAGGGAATATTTTCCTCGTACATGAAACTATTTTAAAGGGTAACGTCTCAAAAAAGTAGAAACAAAATTGTTCCATAGGCGTAAGGGCCACTCTAATGTACATACATATGTACATGTTTAATCTCTGATCGCCGTTCGGTTTTTTTATTAATTATACATTTATCAATTTTTTCACAATAAAACTAAGATATACATACATAAATATGTACATATTTATGCACATATGTATGTAGTATGAACCAGCCAGTATTTTTGATAAAAAGATATTCAAATATCATACCCCAGATGATTAAAAACGATCAGATTTAAAATAATTTTCTATTTCTGTGTGAGGAAATTCAAATATGATGAATTTCATATCAAACCCAATATGCGTTGAACCCGACCCCCTCAGAATTTGGTGAAATTTTGCACAGAGGTACATCTTACCTACCCAAACACCTCATTTTCAGAAATTGCATTTTCGAAAAATTGTGGGCGTGGCAAGGTATCGAAATATTCAAAAATATTCGAAAATAATCGAAAAATGACGATAATAGGTACTTTTAAAGTGTGATTACTAGGGAACGGCTTTAATAATAATAATATAATACAATGGCGCTATTATAACTCTGACGAGTTTTATGGCCGAGCTTCTTTCCCAATTCGAGGTGTGCTCCTTTTTGTTTTTCCTACTAATTGGGTGGACCTACAGTTTTATGCGGGCTCCGAACGGCGAATGCATTTTTTGTGAGAAGCTTTTTCATGGCAGAAATACTCTCGGAGGATATGCCGCCCACTGCCGAGAGGTGACCGCTGCTCTTAAAAAACCCAATAATTGGATTTTTACTAATTAGAAAAATTGCTTTGGTGTTTTGCTCGGACCGTGGTTTGAACCCGAGACCTCTGGCATAGCGGGCGAGCACTCTACCCACTACACCACAGCGGAACGGCTTTACCAATTTTAAAGATCACCTTTTGAAAACATACACTGTAAAAATTCTGTATTACATATTACACTGAAAAAAAAATCAGTTCAGTTTGAATTTAGAAAATTTTTTTTCAGTGTAATATGTAATATAGAATTTTCACAGTGTATGTTTTCAAAAGGTGATTTTAATACCTTTCTAATGGTATACAAATTTTTGAAATCGGTTGAATAGTTTACGCGTGATATCAAAATACAAGAAAGCCAAGAGATGCATTTACTTAAATAAATTTAAAAAAAATAAAGAAAAAGGCCATTTTAGTTTTCAGATATGTTATATATATTAAATAGACCTTTCTAAACAAAATTTGTATTTTTCAAAATCGCTTGATCTTTGAAGTGTTTTTTCAGTTTCAAATTTTATTTTGGAAAACATTTTTTTTCAGTGTACTAAAACAAAAAAAAACTTTCCAGTGTATTTTTTTCAAAACTAATTTCAATACCTTTCTAATGGTGTAAAGATCTTGGAAATCGGTAAAGCCATTCCCTAGTAATCACACTTTAAAAGTACCTATTATCGTCATTTTTCGATTATTTTCGGGTATTTTCGAATATTTCGATACCTTGCCACGCCCACAATATTTCGAAAATGCAATTTCTAAAAATGAGGTTGTGTTTGAGTAGGTAAGATGTACCTCTATGCAAAATTTCATCAAATTCTGAGGGGGTCGGGTTCAAAATGTTCATTTTTTTTCAGCCTTTGATATGAAATTCATCATATGTAACAAGTAAGGAAGCCTAAGTTCGAGTGGAATCGAACATTAGATACTCAGCTGTATGCTTTCATTGTTTGTTTTCGTTTGATGGAAACACGGTGTACTTTATATAAAGCGAGTGCTGCATAAAGTGGACGTAGCCACGCCCATTTTCAAAATTTTTACCAGTCATTCAACTAAGCATATGAATATTATTCTTTGTGCATAATTTCATTCCTTTATGACTTCTAGTTACAAAGATGTCACAAATTCCAAAAGAGTGTTCCAGAAATATCTTTGCTAAAAAGTAGGCGTGGTCATAAACCGATTTCAATAAATTTTTGCGTGTCTATTGACACAAGTTATAAAAGTGTATAAACCAAGTTTCGTCATAATATCTCAATTATTTGTCCAGTTATGGGGGCCGAAATCTCGTAGATTCCTTTGTGTAAAAAGAGGCGGTGTCATGCCCATTTTTAAAAATTTTTCTATTTTTTGTTTCCGCTCTATTGTAGAACTCACGCCACAATGAATTATCTTTATATTTGACAAAGATATCGCTTAAAATGTTTTTATTAATTCCCATATATAAAATTGGGCATGGTCGTCAACCGATTTCGCTAAAATTTTGAACATGTATTACTACAAGTCATAAAACTGTATACACCAAGTTTCGTCATAATATCTCAATTATTTGTAGAGTTATAGGGTGAGAAATTTCGTATATTCCTGCTTCTAAAAATAGGCGGTGCCACGCCCATTTTCCAAAATTTTTGTGTTTTTTGTTTTATATCCATTCAACTATGCCATAAAATTTCAATGATATATCTTTATAAAAAAAACATACATATATCTTTATATTTGACAGAGATATCGCTTAAAATGTTTTTATTAGGTCCCTTTATAATACCCATACATAAAAGTAGGCGTGGCCGTCAACCGATTTTGACAATTTACCGTCCAAACGTTTGCCTAAGTAAATCACGCATACCAAATTTCATCGATATATCTGCTACGATTTCTGAGTTATGGCTTATAAAACTTTCAATGTTTGCCCCTTAATAAGTGGGCGTGGCACCGCCGATTTTGCAAAATTTCATCAAATTTCTTCATAAGGGCCTTAGCTCCCAAATTTCCGATTTTTTCTATATAGGAAAAGTGGGCGTGGTCATGGTCCAATTTTGCCCATTTTCAATACCAACCGTCCCAGTCTCGATACCAACTTGTATTCCAAATTTCATCAAAATATCTCAATTTTTGCGCGAGTTAGAGTGTTTACACCCCATCACGTTGGTCTCCTTGTCGTTGGGGATGGGGCTTAAATAGGGACCAGGGTGAATTCCCCGTGAGAGACCTGCCCTGTCTCTCCATGAACTAAGAGGGAAGCTCCGTATGGTACCCTTGGGCGCATCCTGCTTGTCGCGGAAAGCAGGCTGTATCCCAGGTGTCCCATGCGGAGATCACCGGACCAACACACATAAAAACCCCTAATCCAGGATGTCATGCGTTTCCGTGCTATTGGATGGTTTGCAGTCAGGGGTAACCGATTGTATTCTTACGGAGCCTCCCGGATACCGGTCCACTTCCGGGAGTAACGGTGGACTTGCTGCGGTAAGGGGCTCTGCCGTAGTCGACCGTTCCCTTTCCCACTTTCCTTACTTCAGGTCGACGAAAGGTCTCGTCTCAGTAGGCGACCGCACAAAACAGATGAATATGCACAAAAACCAAATAGCCTCGGATTCCTGCACGGGTAACGATGCCGCCGTTGGACTTGGCGATAAAAAGTAACCAACCCCTCGGGTACCGCTATGAGGGCGCCGAGCGGGCCTTCACGGCCCACATCCCAATTGCGACCACCTACGCAAGCAGGCAGGAAGACTAAACCCCTTGAGGGTAAGCCGACTACTGCCGTCAAAGCTGGTACAGCTAAGCCCCTTGAGGGAAAGCAACCACCAGCTGAGCTGGCACGGGCTAGTAAGAGGATTTTTACAGTGTATTTTTTTGAAAGCTAATTTCAATACCTTTCTAATGGTGTAAAGATCTTGGAAATCGGTAAAGCCATTCCCTAGTAATCACACTTTAAAAGTACCTATTATCGTCATTTTTCGATTATTTTCGGGTATTTTCGAATATTTCGATACCTTGCCACGCCCACAATATTTCGAAAATGCAATTTCTAAAAATGAGGTTGTGTTTGAGTAGGTAAGATGTACCTCTATGCAAAATTTCATCAAATTCTGAGGGGGTCGGGTTCAAAATGTTCATTTTTTTCGGCCTTTGATATGAAATTCATCATATGTAACAAGTAAGGAAGCCTAAGTTCGAGTGGAATCGAACATTAGATACTCAGCTGTATGCTTTCATTGTTTGTTTTCGTTTGATGGAAACACGGTGTACTTTATATAAAGCGAGTGCTGCATAAAGTGGACGTAGCCACGCCCATTTTCAAAATTTTTACCAGTCATTCAACTAATGGCGTTTTCTTTTCTACGAAAAAATGTTGCCCTCCTATATCCCAATTATCGAATTACGTATCCTGACTTTCTATAAAATGGCTGAGTTTGTAGATAAGGGTGCCCTCTTACTTAGTTAGAGGTCAATATTTGGTAAAAGGACCAGACAAACTTACAAAATGGCTAAGAAAATCAAAAAGGGCAACATTATTTCGAGAAAAGAAAACGCCATAAGCATATGAATATTATTCTTTGTGCAGAATTTCATTCCTTTATGACTTCTAGTTACAAAGATGTCACAAATTCCAAAAGAGTGTTCCAGAAATATCTTTGCTAAAAAGTGGGCGTGGTCATAAACCGATTTCAATAAATTTTTGCGTGTCTATTGACACAAGTTATAAAAGTGTATAAACCAAGTTTCGTCATAATATCTCAATTATTTGTCCAGTTATGGGGGCCGAAATCTCGTAGATTCCTTTGTGTAAAAAGAGGCGGTGTCATGCCCATTTTCCAAAATTTTTCTATTTTTTGTTTCCGGTCTATTGTAGAACTCACAATGAATTATCTTTATATTTGACAAAGATATCGCTTAAAATGTTTTTATTAATTCCCATATATAAAATTGGGCATGGTCGTCAACCGATTTCGCTAAAATTTTGAACATGTATTACTACAAGTCATAAAAGTGTATACACCAAGTTTCGTCATAATATCTCAATTATTTGTAGAGTTATAGGGTGAGAAATTTCGTATATTCCTGCTTCTAAAAATAGGCGGTGCCACGCCCATTTTCCAAAATTTTTGTGTTCTTTGTTTTATATCCATTCAACTATGCTATAAAATTTCAATGATATATCTTTATAAAAAAACATACATATATCTTTATATTTGACAGAGATATCGCTTAAAATGTTTTTATTAGGTCCCTTTATAATACACATACATAAAAGTAGGCGTGGCCGTCAACCGATTTTGACAATTTACCGTCCAAACGTTTGCCTAAGTAAATCACGCATACCAAATTTCATCGATATATCTGCTACGATTTCTGAGTTATGGCTTATAAAACTTTCAATGTTTGCCCCTTAATAAGTGGGCGTGGCACCGCCGATTTTGCAAAATTTCATCAAATTTCTTCATAAGGGCCTTAGCTCCCAAATTTCCGATTTTTTCTATATAGGAAAAGTGGGCGTGGTCATGGTCCAATTTTGCCCATTTTCAATACCAACCGTCCCAGTCTCGATACCAACTTGTATTCCAAATTTCATCAAAATATCTCAATTTTTGCGCGAGTTAGAGTGTTTACACCCCATCACGTTGGTCTCCTTGTCGTTGGGGATGGGGCTTAAATAGGGACCAGGGTGAATTCCCCGTGAGAGACCTGCCCTGTCTCTCCATGAACTGAGAGGGAAGCTCCGTATGCACACTGGTCTCATTTGTATGGAGAGTGGGACAAAACTCAATTTCTTGGAAACGGATGGACCTACCGAAACCAAATTTGGCACATTGGTGTCCCACTATACGACTCATCTTTCAGAAAAATTAAAAGCATATATGTTGTAATCCACGCCCACCACTAACGCTAGTTTACAGCCAAAAAAAATAAGAAAACCAGGAATGGGGGAGGATAGGAATTGACCTGCTGAGTTTGGAACTATTTTTTTTAAATTTTTTGTATAGCTAGGTTTTTGAGATAACGGTAATTTTGTGTTTTTTTGTTATCACTTCATTCAAAAATTATTTTCTCTGGAGTTACAAATGCGATAAATGCAAGCAGTTTCTCGTTCGAAAGGCAATTAAAATACGCTTCAAACGACATACAACTTGTAGTGGTCTATTAAAAACTCGCTGAGCGAAAGCTGGTCAAAGTCAAAATTTTGTGGATTTTTTGCGATTTTTGAAAAAATTTTGATTTTCAAATTAAGTTTTTATAAAAAGTTGTAAACATCTGGAAAGTTTTATTACTTTAAAAATTTCCGCGTTTAATTGCAAAGACTTTAAGCGTAATATCACAGAGATCCGATAAATATTTTATTTTTGGCGATTTTTTTCTTGTGAAACAAAAAGGATATTTTGGGCGAAAAACTTGGTTAGGTGACTTAATTATGTGAAAACGACTTCATAGGTCAAAAGGACATTAGAAGAAAATATAGAGCTTCCAAAGACTAAACTAATGACATTTCGATTTTAAAAATCCGATGTCAAATAACAAAGTTACAATAAAAAAAATATTATTCCGCGATATTTCGCGGGATCAAAAAAAAAATTGTATGGAGAGTGGGACCGAACTCAATTATTAAGATTTTATCGAAAATAAAGTTTTATCGAAAACAGTCGATATAAATATGTACAAAAATCGTAAAAGGGAAACAATATTTTGTATAGACTAGTTACATTTAATATGATATTTTAAGAAAAAGGGAAAAAAAGGGAAAAATGTATAAACAGACTTCTTAAGAGAAGACTTGAACGAACTCAAATCTGCTTATAAGACCTGGTCCAGAGTGGTCCTTAATTGTTAAAAGTTTAAATGAAAATGCTAATGCTTGAAAATTACGCTCATAGAAAAGCCAAGATTTCTTCATCTTGTATTTTGCTAAAAATAAATTGTTTTCATTGTTTCCTTTCGCTAAATCATGAAACATACGTTTTTCTTGCGTTTCCATAGTTATCCGCATTTTTTTTAACACTCAAACTTGAAATATCGCAAAAATCATAATACACTTAGTTACATAAACTTTTACCAGAAAAAATTTTTTTCAAATGTGTTGACTTTAAATGAGCCAAAGTAACATTTAATGATGGCTATTGCGTATAGGAGGTTTTCCATAAAATTCAATATACTTCCCACGGAAATGCATGACAGAAGTTTCTTTTTCAAGCACCAACGTTTTTGACTTTTGTGTATGGGGCTGACCAGTGTGGTATGGTACCCTTGGGCGCATCCTGCTTGTCGCGGAAAGCAGGCTGTATCCCAGGTGTCCCATGCGGAGATCACCGCACCAACACACATAAAAACCCCTAATCCAGGATGTCATGCGTTTCCGTGCTATTGGATGGTTTGCAGTCAGGGGTAACCGATTGTATTCTTACGGAGCCTCCCGGATACCGGTCCACTTCCGGGAGTAACGGTGGACTTGCTGCGGTAAGGGGCTCTGCCGTAGTCGACCGTTCCCTTTCCCACTTTCCTTACTTCAGGTCGACGAAAGGTCTCGTCTCAGTAGGCGACCGCACAAAACAGATGAATATGCACAAAAACCAAATAGCCTCGGATTCCTGCACGGGTAACGATGCCGCCGTTGGACTTGGCGATAAAAAGTAACCAACCCCTCGGGTACCGCTATGAGGGCGCCGAGCGGGCCTTCACGGCCCACATCCCAATTTCGACCACCTACGCAAGCAGGCAGGAAGACTAAACCCCTTGAGGGTAAGCCGACTACTGCCGTCAAAGCTGGTACAGCTAAGCCCCTTGAAGGAAAGCAACCACCAGCTGAGCTGGCACGGGTGGTCCCCCCAATCCCTCAACCGGGCACCTCTAAACGGCAGGCAGTGGATAGCAGCACCAAGTCCTCCACGGGCGAAGTGCAAGCCCCTGCTCCTGCCGGGGATGCTCTTACCAAGCCCGCCCGCTGAACACCCCGAGTGTTCTAAGGCTAGTAAGAGGATTCCGATGTCGGTGCGTAGCCAGCGAAATGTTCGCAACGCCGCCAAGATCGTAGAGAGGACTAACAATCTTCCCTACGACAAATTGACGGCGGAGCAGAAGAGTTCGTTGGCTTGGGCAAGGAAGATTCTCAGAGACCCCGCTCTCTAGAGAACGCCTCGAACGTTCCAAAGAGGCACAGGCCTTCTAACACACCTCCTGCCCTGACCAAAACTTTCAGCGAGGCGGCGAAAGCCACCTTAACGCTGGCAGTTATGGACCGCGGCCACCCGGACGGGAACCTGACCCCGGAAAAGTGGAAGATGATCCTCATATGTCTTCTCAGGAACTATGAGGAACTTCTGGACCGTTTTCCAGGACCTCCTCCTGATATCCGGCTATTTCCGAGGTGGGTGAGCTGTGTCCCGGGTCTGACTTGGTTGCGGTCAGTAAGTAAGATATTCCGAACAGACCGAGAGCCTGGGTCTGGGTCCCAGCTGAGCCATCTGATCCGGACAAAATTCTGAGGATCATCTCTCGCTCTAACGCGGAAATGCCCACAAGCGATTGGAGGGTAGTACGTGTTGGTGACGTGAGGGAGATGCAACGCCAGGTTGGGCTCGTCATTAGCGAGGCGTCTCTCCCATGGATTGATAGGCGGGGTGGTACAATCGGCTACGGCCTTTTTACCATCACGCCGAAAATCAGGAGGGATGATCCCCAGAAGGAGGATGAACTGGTCGCCGACGGGGACAACCCTGGTCCTTTGAGCCTTGTGGCTGAGGGCAGCGTCTTGAGCGTACCCGATCCGCAGGGCTCTGGGGATGGGGGGTGTTCTACGAAAGCATCCAGTTCCAATTCTGTGGAGATAGGGGGCAACGCTATGAGCGAACCCACTACCTCCTTAACAACGGACGTACGGGCTCCATGCAACACCTCGAGTGGACATGAGGCCGCTAATGAACGGGCAGACAGCACTCTGGACTCCGGGAGCGATACGTTCTCGGTGTCTGAGTTGGTAGGCCCGTTCTACAACATGCTCGACGAAAGCACGCTGCTGGATTCGGATCCGGAGGAGGCCGACTTTGACTCTACAGTCATTGAGATCTGAGATACACAAAACTCTTTCCTACTTTATGGTATCTCTTTTCAGCAACGAAGGTATGGTCTGCATCAGCCTCGAGCTGAAAGGTAAACCGATATGTATCACCTCTGCCTATTTGGCGTACGACCGCCCCATTTCTGGGCAAGATCGGCTACTTGGTGCGGTTAAGGAAGCCGAACGTTTAGGGCTCCAACTGCTGATAGGGGCCGATGCCAATGACCACCACACAACATGGGGCTCATCGGACGTAAACGCGAGGGGTGAGTCTCTTTTTAATTTTATTATATCTAATAATTTATCTATATGTAATTCTGAAGGCAAACCTACTTTTGTCACCGCAAACAGGAGTGAGGTACTTGATATCACTGTGGTCACAGGCCCGCTCTCTGACCATGTCAAGGAATGACAGGTGTCCGGAGAAAACTCCTTCTCTGATCATATGTATATAACTTTTAAGCTACTCTTGAGACCTCCACTTAAAGCGGGATACAGGAACAGGAGGCGTGCGGATTGGGCTCTGTTTAGTCAGAAACTGTCTGCTACGCTCCTTGAGCACGATTCTCTCGGTATGTTAAGCCTACCGTTAACAACTGATGAAGCGCCTATCTCTAACGGATCTATTTCTCTCTCGGTGTGCAGGACCATCGTCTAAAATCGATGAAGCAGTTGACTTTGTTACTAAATCCTGTAACGCTGCTTTCAAGAGTGTCTGCCCGGAGGTCAAAGTTCGGGGTAAAAAGAAACATTATTGGTGGAACCCTGAGATCTCCAAGCTTCGGCTTAACAGCAGAAAACTCTTCAACCAGGCAAGCCTACAAGCCTACAAGGATACCTTAACAATTTTCAAGAAGTCGATCCAAATAGCTAAAAGAGACTCATGGAAAAACTTCGCTAGCGACATAGACGAAATCTCTGAGGCCAATCGACTACGAAAGGTCCTCTCTACTAAGCCAGTTCCCCCAAGCTGTATCCGAATGCAAAATGGGAACTGGGCCACATATAGTACTGATATTCTGAACACCCTGGTCACAACACACTTCCCAGGGTGCACCTCGGAACCTTATAGAACCTACTATAACCCCAGGGCATCTAATGACTTGGAGCACATAATTACTAACACAAGGGTAAAATGGGCAATTAAATCCTTCAAACCCTTCAAATCTCCTGGAATAGATGGGATCTTTCCTGCTGAATTACAGGCAGCAAGTGATATTCTAATCCCTCTACTTGCTCCTATCTATAAAGCCTGCCTCAACCTGTAGTACATTCCTCTGGAATGGACCAAGGCGAAGGTGATCTTTACTCCTAAAGGGGGCAGAGTCTCCTACAGCAGCCCAAAGGATTTCAGGCCGATAAGCCTGACCTCTTTTCTACTCAAACTTCTTGAGAGATTGCTGGATGTCTATATCAGGCTCCGTGCGAATACTCTATCTCCTTTTCAATACGCTTATTCCAAAGGCAAGTCCGTAGAGACTGCTCTACACGCTATCACTTCCAAGATAGAAAAGGGGCTAGCCTTAGAAGGAGCTTTCAAAAATGTTCTCCCGGGAGCCGCACAGTGCTTCGTCCCATAGGCAAAATTAAGATAAAATAAACTGCGTAATTTATTCAAGTAATATATATTTTTGGGAAGCTAACATATCACCTGGAATAAATGTATAAATAGAATTTATAATCTCATGCTTTTGATGCCAATAGAGATCGCTAAAATCAGTACAATTTTGAGGCAAAACTGTTTTAAGGTAATACGATTTTTAGTGTGTTACAAAAAAAATTGCCAAAAATTCATTTTAAATCGTATTAATCTGAAACTTGCCACATTTGCTTACCATTATATGCCCAAATAGCTGAAATAACTTTTGATAAATGATTTATTTCAGAAAGGTGACTAGTTCCATCGAAACATTTGCGACTTTTTTATTGGAGTTCAAAAAATTACTAAAGTTTGGTGGAGTCAAACAAAAAATTAAAAAAGAACGCCTATTTTTTTATTTGCGAATTTGGTTAACTTTGAAGTGATCTAGTAAAATCTGTAAACAAATTGCACTGTTTTTTGCCGGAAATGTAGAAATTGTACGATTTTGTAAAGCCATATTTCCAAAATTTTAGAAAATTTTACAGAACCTTATATATATGGTATGGAAAAAATTTACCAAAATTAATATATGGAACTATTTTTTCCCTCATGCTATAGAAAATTAGCCTAATCTATTATATAAAAATGAATGTGTGTGTGTGTGTGTGTGTCCTTTATGGACTCCCAAAGTAATCAACCGATCTTTTTGAAATTTTCACAGTAGATTCACGTGGTACTAGCGCACATAATAGGGTATATAGAATTTCGAAAAAGTGGGAACTTCCCGGAATATAGGCCCAAATGTGGACCCAGAGTGACCCAGCAAGTGTTTGAGCAATATGGGTATCAAACGAAAGGTGCTGACCAGGCCTTCAACATAGAGTTATTTTCATTGCGATGCCTAGGCCGGTTCCCCAAATATGGGTAAAAACGTGGACCCGGATGACCCTCGAATGCTTCTAGGCGATATTGGTATCAAATGAAAGGTGTCGAGCAGGGCTTCGACATACAGATATTTTCATTGTTATTTTTAGAGTCGGTTTCCCAGAAATGGTTCAAGTAGTGAGCTCGGATGGTGATGGGTGGTCCCGATAAAGGTAAAGGTAAAGGTAAAGGTAAAGGTAAAGGTAAAGGTAAAGGTAAAGGTAAAGGTAAAGGTAAAGGTAAAGGTAAAGGTAAAGGTAAAGGTAAAGGTAAAGGTAAAGGTAAAGGTAAAGGTAAAGGTAAAGGTAAAGGTAAAGGTAAAGGTAAAGGTAAAGGTAAAGGTAAAGGTAAAGGTAAAGGTAAAGGTAAAGGTAAAGGTAAAGGTAAAGGTAAAGGTAAAGGTAAAGGTAAAGGTAAAGGTAAAGGTAAAGGTAAAGGTAAAGGTAAAGGTAAAGGTAAAGGTAAAGGTAAAGGTAAAGGTAAAGGTAAAGGTAAAGGTAAAGGTAAAGGTAAAGGTAAAGGTAAAGGTAAAGGTAAAGGTAAAGGTAAAGGTAAAGGTAAAGGTAAAGGTAAAGGTAAAGGTAAAGGTAAAGGTAAAGGTAAAGGTAAAGGTAAAGGTAAAGGTAAAGGTAAAGGTAAAGGTAAAGGTAAAGGTAAAGGTAAAGGTAAAGGTAAAGGTAAAGGTAAAGGTAAAGGTAAAGGTAAAGGTAAAGGTAAAGGTAAAGGTAAAGGTAAAGGTAAAGGTAAAGGTAAAGGTAAAGGTAAAGGTAAAGGTAAAGGTAAAGGTAAAGGTAAAGGTAAAGGTAAAGGTAAAGGTAAAGGTAAAGGTAAAGGTAAAGGTAAAGGTAAAGGTAAAGGTAAAGGTAAAGGTAAAGGTAAAGGTAAAGGTAAAGGTAAAGGTAAAGGTAAAGGTAAAGGTAAAGGTAAAGGTAAAGGTAAAGGTAAAGGTAAAGGTAAAGGTAAAGGTAAAGGTAAAGGTAAAGGTAAAGGTAAAGGTAAAGGTAAAGGTAAAGGTAAAGGTAAAGGTAAAGGTAAAGGTAAAGGTAAAGGTAAAGGTAAAGGTAAAGGTAAAGGTAAAGGTAAAGGTAAAGGTAAAGGTAAAGGTAAAGGTAAAGGTAAAGGTAAAGGTAAAGGTAAAGGTAAAGGTAAAGGTAAAGGTAAAGGTAAAGGTAAAGGTAAAGGTAAAGGTAAAGGTAAAGGTAAAGGTAAAGGTAAAGGTAAAGGTAAAGGTAAAGGTAAAGGTAAAGGTAAAGGTAAAGGTAAAGGTAAAGGTAAAGGTAAAGGTAAAGGTAAAGGTAAAGGTAAAGGTAAAGGTAAAGGTAAAGGTAAAGGTAAAGGTAAAGGTAAAGGTAAAGGTAAAGGTAAAGGTAAAGGTAAAGGTAAAGGTAAAGGTAAAGGTAAAGGTAAAGGTAAAGGTAAAGGTAAAGGTAAAGGTAAAGGTAAAGGTAAAGGTAAAGGTAAAGGTAAAGGTAAAGGTAAAGGTAAAGGTAAAGGTAAAGGTAAAGGTAAAGGTAAAGGTAAAGGTAAAGGTAAAGGTAAAGGTAAAGGTAAAGGTAAAGGTAAAGGTAAAGGTAAAGGTAAAGGTAAAGGTAAAGGTAAAGGTAAAGGTAAGGGTAAAGGTAAAGGTAAAGGTAAAGGTAAAGGTAAAGGTAAAGGTAAAGGTAAAGGTAAAGGTAAAGGTAAAGGTAAAGGTAAAGGTAAAGGTAAAGGTAAAGGTAAAGGTAAAGGTAAAGGTAAAGGTAAAGGTAAAGGTAAATGTAAAGGTAAAGGTAAAGGTAAAGGTAAAGGTAAAGGTAAAGGTAAAGGTAAAGGTAAAGGTAAAGGTAAAGGTAAAGGTAAAGGTAAAGGTAAAGGTAAAGGTAAAGGTAAAGGTACAGGTAAAGGTAAAGGTAAAGGTAAAGGTAAAGGTAAAGGTAAAGGTAAAGGTAAAGGTAAAGGTAAAGGTAAAGGTAAAGGTAAAGGTAAAGGTAAAGGTAAAGGTAAAGGTAAAGGTAAAGGTAAAGGTAAAGGTAAAGGTAAAGGTAAAGGTAAAGGTAAAGGTAAAGGTAAAGGTAAAGGTAAAGGTAAAGGTAAAGGTAAAGGTAAAGGTAAAGGTAAAGGTAAAGGTAAAGGTAAAGGTAAAGGTAAAGGTAAAGGTAAAGGTAAAGGTAAAGGTAAAGGTAAAGGTAAAGGTAAAGGTAAAGGTAAAGGTAAAGGTAAAGGTTTAGTTTAGTTTTAGTTTAGTTTAGTTTTATTACTCACAAAAATTATACAAATTTCATTACATAACGTTTACATGTACCCACGAAGCTTAACTGCTTGTCTGCAGGTTTAGATGTAATTTAGATTATAATTTGAATTCAGAGCTGGGCGATAAGGATTACTTGTGCAATCGATTACACGTAGGATTACGATTACATTAATCGTAGTTTCAAGTTTTTTACGATTACGATTACAGTAATCGTAATTTTTGTAACGACGATTACGATTACAGTAATTGTAATTTCAAGTTTTTGACGATTACGATTACACTAATCGTAATTTTTGTAACGACGATTACGATTACAGTAATTGTAATTTCAAGTTTTTGCCGATTACGATTACAGTAATCGTAATTTTTGTAACGACGATTACGATTACAGTAATTGTAATTTCAAGTTTTTGACGATTACGATTACAGTAATCCTTATTTTCTGTAATCTTAAATTACAAAATTTAAGAATTACATGTAAAAAATTATTAAAATTGCTTTTTGATACTAAACGGTGTAGGGAGGAAAATATGCTTGGCTCTGAAAGAAGTGCTAAAAACTACAAATAATTATGTAAAGCTTGCAATTTCACACATATTATATACATTTTGAAATATTTGCGGTTGAGATAGCAGCTTTTAGTGGGCTGGAGACAATGGCCACATGCATAAAAATCGAGCTGTAGCTCACACTAATTTTCTTCGTAAAATTTGGATTTTGCATGTATAAAAAATATGTATTACAATTGCTAGATTTTACTAAACAAATTACTTAGGTTTATCTCATAACAAAATTAAAAAGTAATAAAACTCCACTGCAACTTTTGAAGATGTAAATGACCATAACTATGAAAAGCCAATATTAGATGAAGATTTTTTTGACTTCGGCGGTAAATACCTAACTACATATCTATATAACAACTTAATATATATTTTATTTAAAACTCAATATACCTTTAGAAAACACTGATTTACCTGAAGTGCTTCCTGGTAGTGGCTCAAACATTATAGGAGAAGAATTTTTTAAATATTTGAACGATGCTGATAGTAGCCATGGCTGTTTTAAAAGATATCCTCTGATAAAGAAAGCATCTTTAAGATTCAGCACCCCGCTTACATCGTCAGCACCTGTGGAAAGGCTATTTTCGTTGGCGGGCATTATAAACAGTCCTCGACGCCATGCACTTTCCGATGTTTCTTTTGAAAAATTAGTTCTGCTTAAGGCTAATATTGAATATTATTGAATGTAAATTATCCAAACAGCAGTCTTAATTTTGTATCTTTATTATTTCCGCTAATTTTCTCTCTTCTTAATACACATCCCAGTTTTAATTGTTTACTTAATGTGTGAGAAATAAACATATATGTATGCATGTATGTAAAAATTATTATTATTTCTTGGAAAATGATGTTGGGTAAGTATATCACTGTTTTTTACACATTGTAATCCCAGAAAACGAGAACAGTAATCGTAATTTCAAGTTTCTTACGATTACGATTACAGTAATCGTAATTTTTGTAACGACGATTACGATTACAGTAATCGTAATTTCAAGTTTCTTACGATTACGATTACAGTAATCGTAATTTTTGTAACGACGATTACGATTACAGTAATTGTAATTTCAAGTTTTTTACGATTACGATTACAGTAATCGTAATTTTTGTAACGACGATTACGATTACAGTAATCGTAATTTCAAAATTTCTAAGATTACGATTACTGTAATCGTAATCATCTTGTAATCGTAATCCTTATCGCCCAGCTCTGTTTGAATTCAAAATACATATTAACCTAGTTACAATAATTTATATTTGTGTATGTATGGAGATAATTTTATATATAAGTAAATTGACACTTAGCTAATTTTTAACCACTATTTAATTCCTAAGTATGTTTGGACAGAAATTTGAAGAGAGAAAAGAAAAGAGAAATAGAAAGATAGCTTTGATTTAATTCTTATTCTGATTTATTACAACAAACTTTTAAGATAATTTCTTATTAATAATTTTCGATGCCTTGTATTTGGTAGATTTGCAAGATCTGTTGGCAACTCGTTAAAAATCGATGGGATTATAATTGATAGCGTATTTCTAGTGTAATTATTTGGAAATTTAGGGACCACAAGTCCATTTTCTAGGCGTCTTCGTGTACTGTGACTATGGCTAATTGGTATCTTCAGTCGAGTATCATCATAAAACTCATTTAATAACGTATATTTATAAATCGATTTAACGTCTAGTAGTCCTAATTCCCTATTCATGTTAATGTTCGCAGTGGGTATGTTCTGTTTTTTTAAAAGTATTTTAATGTTAAAATTTTGGCTTTGTTGCAATTTTCTACAATGTGGCGAAGATCCCCATGCAGTTATTCCATGTCTTAGGTATGACTCGGAAAGAGAAAGGTACGCTTGACGCAAAACGTTAAAGTTTGTACAGAAACTCAAGTGCTTTAAAAAATAAGACGATGTTCGTAGTTTTTTTTGCAGACAGGACACATGCACATTCCATTTAAAATTGTCGTCCAGTATAACACCGAGATATTTGTAAGTATCAACAGTTTCTATCGTCGTTGTACATATACAGGAAGTCAAATTCTTATTATGCAAGCAATCGTTATTATGAAATAATAGTTTTATCACAGACTTGTTTACATGTGGTGGCCTAATATGCATAAGTTTAGTCTTTTTTGCGTTAATAGCTAGTCCATTGTCATGCGACCATTTTGTGATTACGTCAAGTTTCCTTTGCATTATGTCTATCGCAGTATCAAGGTCTCTATGTGGCACCACAATGGCGGTATCATCGGCGTATGCATAAACTCCACAATTATTAAGAGTTTTAAGCATACTATTTGCGTATATAATATATAGAAGTGGCCCTAGCTTAGAGCCTTGTGGTACTCCAGAACAAACTGTCATTTCGTCGCTGTAATCGCCTAGCAATTTCACGCGATACTTTCTTAATTCAAGGTAACTTGCGAACCACTGCAAAGAAACTCCCCTTATCCCGGCATTATGCAATGCTTCAAGCAGCTTTTTATGTGACAATGTGTCAAATGCTTTACTGAAGTCAACAAATAAGGCCAGGACATGATGATTTTTGCCAAGATTTTCGTTTATTGTACTAGCAAACCTACCCAGTAGCTTATTTATGTTCCTATCTTTTTGAAAACCATATTGCCTATTGTCAATAACTTCATACTTATCTAGAAAATCAGATAGCCTTCTTGCTATGACCTCTTCCATAATCTTTTCCACAACAGGCAATATAGAAATAGGTCGATAATTACATGGATCTGATTTAGATCCACTTTTAAATATAGGTCTTATCACAGATATTTTTAACGCCTTAGGTACTTTGCATTGCGTTATACTAAGGTTAATAAATTTTTTATATTATCGGGGAAATAATCGGTGCCATTACCTTCAGATCTCTTGGTCGTATTTCGTCATATCCCGGGCTTTTTTTGTCGTCAAGTCGTTGTATAATCGTCAAAATTTCTTCATCACTGGTTTCACTTATAAAAATTGAGTTTGGATTTTTACTTTCTGGTATATTTATAGATTTAGTATCACAGTTATGTATTGCATTTGTAATTTCTGCATTGAATGTAGTTGCAAACTTATCACAGACATCTTTAATACTTTCAGTTTGGAAGTTTTGGGATATATGCTGATCTATGCTTATCTTATTGCGACCAATAATTTCATTGACAAGCTTCCAAGCTTTTCTTGAATCGAGTCTATTTTCTTTGAACTGGTTTTGATAGTATTCATTTCGAGCTCTCTGTATTTCTTTGTTAACAAAGTTTCTAAACTTTTTATATTCATTTTCTACTTCTCTGTTCTTGGGTTTCGATTTCCATTTCCTATACAAAATGTCCCTTCTACTACACAGATCTTTTAATTTTTTTGTCATCCATTTGTTCGTTTTTCTGCGAGTAATATTTTTGGTGCTAATGAGTGAGCTCGCATATATACTATTAACGTAGCATGCAGCTTTTCGCACATGTTATCAACATCATTACATATAAAGATGTCATTCCATTCCACCTTCATTACCTCTTCTTCAAACTTTTTGTTGCTAACTATTTTCCTACTGGGGGTTTTACAATTATTATATTCTTTGCGGTCACTGAAGTCAGTGCCACATATAAGAGAGAAATGGTCTGAGATATTCGTCTGCACAATACCGGCTAATACCTGGTATAGTTTACCTCTTACAAAAACATGATCAATGCACGTACGTGTTTCTCTCGATACGTCTACACGCGTGCATTCTCTGATAATTTGTTGCATACCGTATGAGCAGAGCATGTCTAGGTAGAAATTTACATTGCTATTTTCTGTATCAAGAGTATTAATATTCATATCTCCCATTATTATTGTACATTCGTCTTTTTCCGCTCTTCTTAGTACGCTCTCCAATTCGTTGACGAAAGTACGCACATTGAGATTAGGAGGTCTGTATATCGCGTGTAATGCGACTGATACGTTTTTGTTTTTGTTAAAAATTTTAACCTCTATATTCTCAAATGAATTGGTACTATACATCATACGTTGATAACTCAATTTCTCTTTTATATATATAGCTATTCATCCGCCCCTTCTCTCGCTTCTGTTTATGAATTCGGAATTGAAACCATTCATTAGATAAAGACCCTGCTCATCATCTGTAATGTTTGTCTCAACTAGTACTATTACATCTACGCTATCAATAACGTCATCGAATTCTACGCGAAACAAATTAAAGTTTTTTCTTAGTGATCGGATGTTCAAACACACGCATCTAAAATCATATTCATGAAGGTTTGTTGTAAAAATGTCTTTAAAGGATTCAGTTGTTTTTGTTGTGATTTTGTTCATAGTGTAAATAGTGATAATCGACAAAGTGTAAATAGTCAGAGTAAGAAAGAATAGAAAAGAAGAAACAAAAAATTTGAATTATGTATAATAAAATTAAAATAAGAAAGTTTAAATTAAAATAAGAAAGTTTAAATTAAAATAAGAAAAAGGTAAAGGTAAAGGTAAAGGTAAAGGTAAAGGTAAAGGTGAAGGTGAAGGTAAAGATAAAGGTAAAGGTAAAAGTAAAGGTAAAGCTAAAGGGAGAGACCCATTATAACATAAAAGCTTTTGTTTGTCGCTGCGAAGCGGGACGGGTATTTGCTAGTTAGGATAAAATATACAGTTTTTATAAATATGTGACAAATGCTAACAAAAAACATGCATGTAATACTAACTTTTTTAGATGAGACACATAAAATTTTGCAAAGTTTGACAAAATTAAAAAAAAAAAAAACAAGAAAAAACGACCATTTTTTTATTTTAATTTTCGATTCTATGCTAGGAGGTCTTGCTACCAAAAAAGAAAAAGGTTCAAAAATTATGCCGGAAATCGCTAATTTAGTACTTTATTTAACACCCCAAAAATTTTATTTTTTACATGGAAAAATTTTATAATAAAAAATTGTTTCTATGGTAACTCTAATAATATTGCGCTTTTAAAAGTTAGAATTTGATATGTGCATTAAACGATAACAACCAACATATTTTCTGAACAAATTTAAAAGTAATTTCTTTAGAACCATTTTTGTCAATAACTAACGGGAGTAGTCCATCCTTGATTCTAAAAGGATAATTATATATGTCATAGTTCGTTTTTAATGTATTGTGATTACATGTTAATCTAAAAATTACTTTTTGTAAAAAAGGATATATGGGAGGTAGTTATGTCCTTGCACTTAAAAGGACGAAACTTGTCACCTAGTTTAAAAACATAATTCTATATACATACACCAAATTTCATTTCTTGATGTTTGAAATTGAAGTTGAAATCACAATTTTAAAATTAAGGATATATGGGAGGTAGTTATATCCTTTCACATAAAAGAACGAAACTTATAACCTAGTTTAAAAGCATAATTCTATAAATATATACTAAATTTGATTTCATTCTGTTTGAAATCACAACTTTCAAATCAAGGACATATGGGAGGTAGTCATGTCCTTGCATCGATTTTTCTTATCTCTAGTATTTTATGTCTGTACACAAAATTTCATTGTTCTGCGATTACTCCCCTAATTTTGCCGATTCACTATATGGAGACGAAGCACTGTGGGCCGTTACCACCGCCCTACGGGACTTGGAGGTAGAGGAGCCTCTCGTGAGGTTTGTCGAACTTCTTCTTAGTAGAAGAGCCTTCGTTTCTGAAATGGGTAATTCATCGATAACTAGGTATGCCAACAGGGGAACACCCCAGGGTGGAGTTTTGTCTCCTCTGCTTTGGAACCTAACGGTGAACACCCTGCTTTCTAAACTTCAGCACACGGGCTGCCAGGTCATTGCGTACGCCGATGACATCGCCCTGACATCGACTGGCAAGCATATACCGGTGCTGAGCGACCTTTTGCAAAATGCACTCAACATTGTAAAAACCTGGTCTCTGAAATGCGTGCTCAGTGTCAGGTCTGAGAAAACGGAAATGGTTTTGTTTACCCGCAAACATAAGGTACCTGAATTCAAACCTCCGTCCCTAAATGGGAAAGAGATTAAACTCTTTACCGAGGTTAAATACCTTGGTGTTATTCTAGACAGAAAACTAAACTGGAAACGGAACGTAGAAGTACGTTCCCAAAAAGCCATGTTAGCACTCTACGCATGTAAATCAGCGATAGATAGGGACTTAACCCCCAAATCGTCCATTGGCTGTACACAGCGGTAGTGCGACCTATTCTCTTCTATGCAGTCACCATATGGTGGCCAGCACTGGAATTCGAAACCAACAAGAGCAAATTAACTAGAGTGCAGCGAATGGCTTCCATGCTTATTAACTGAGCCCTTCCCTCCACCCAAACTAAAGCTCGTGAAACCATCCTATTTCTTCTCCCCACGGATATACAGGGGAAACTCATTGCCAGCTGCAACGCGGCAAGGCTCAATGCAACCGAACCCTGGAGGTACACCAGTTTCGGGCACGTCCCTGCCAATTTTCTAAAGCTGGACTATGCAATACCAGCCTTCTGTTGGCATAACAAATTCTCGACAAGAATCCCGGAGAGGAGCGAGTGGAAGAACTTGGGGGATCCCGACCCTAATACACTGCACCTTTACATGGACGGCTCCAAATTGAACAATTGAGTTGGAAGTGGATTTTTCTGCGAAAAGCGTCATCTGAAAGTAAGCTTGCGCCTACCTGATCACTGCAGCGTCTATCAGGCTGACCTCATAGCCATATGGGAAGCAGCTCGTCGCCTGACAGATCTGCCAGACATAAATTCTATCAAAATCTTCTCTGACAGCCAAGCTGCCATAAAATCCTTACAGAGTAACAATGCTACATCTGTAGTTGCAAAGAAATGTAGCGAGTCTTTGAACAAACTAGCCGAAAGGTGCGACCTGAACATCATTTAGGTTCCAGGCCATAGCAACGTTCGGGGCAACTGCATTGCAGATGAGTTAGCAAGGGAGGGCACAAGCTTGCAGGATATCACATCTGCGACATGGGTTGCCCCCCCGCTTAACTCATGCAAGCATTAGTTGAGATCTCGCTTCATTGAACAGGCTAACGCTAGATGGGCCAAGGAGTCAACTTGTGGCAAATCTGGCCTAGACTGGACGAGGCTACATCTGTATCGGTGCTGCATCTGAATCGGCTCTCTATAGGTCGGCTGGTAGGACTTCTAACAGGCCATTGTCTTATGAGCACTCACGCCTCTCGCATGGACCTATATAAAAACGACTTCTGCCGCAGCTGCAGGGACGTGGAGGAAATAGAGTGTTGAGCACTATCTATGCCACTGCCCCGCACTGTCGCTATCCAGGTACCGCTTTCTCCATAAACACTTTTTCGAGTGCCTGGCGGAGATGGAAAATGCAAGGACACTAGATTTTCTGCGCTTCATGAAACAAACGCGCTGGTTTAGCTTCACGGGCATCTAATCTTATCATACTATTGAATCTAATTTTTCCGGAAAGGTTTGTAAACAGGGATAAGGAAGCCAGGGCTCCCGTGGCTTATCACAATGGGCCACCTCGGCCTAAGTGTGTCCCCGCTTTCATGAATTGCGGAGACAGCCACCTCAACCTAATCTAACCTAACCGAGAGTGTTTACAGACGGACGGACATGGCTCAATCGATTTCTCTTTTCACCCTGATCATTTTAATATATATAAGTCTATATCTATCTCGCTTATTTCATTCTGTTACAATCCACCGTTATGAAATCAAAACTATAATACTCTGTGTACTAGTACAGCTGAGTATAAAAAGCAGAGACCAACATTAACAGTTAACACTTATTTTCATTCCATTTCAGTTCGACAAAAACACAAAAATGGTGAGCGCAAAGTGTTTCCCACTGACTGAAACAGAAAACTCTCACACTCATAGTGTTTTTCACCGTGGGCAACCTCTCTCAGCGATCTTTTTTCTGATGCCATTTAATAGTTATTTTTCTACACTCAAAAATATCCCTCAGCAAGTGACGGTTTCAATGCGACTTTTATTTTTTTCCGTCCTTTGATAACAGTTAAAAACAGAGGGATAAAGAAAAGTGTTGCTGAAAAATATTTTTGCATATGTTGATATGTATGTACGTTCGTGCGCATACGCATGTACATATGTATTTATGTAGTATGACTGTATTTAAAATAACCAATTTTGTAACTTAGCAGGTATGGACAGGAATTTTATTTTGAATTATTTAGTTAATACATAATTAGGGGATTCACAACCTGTTATATTGCGTCATATCGTCATAAGTCATAATATTTTGTTGTTGAATTCTATGCTATATGTGTACTAAATAAATATAACTCTGCAGATATGTTTTTGGATCGTCGTATTTGATCAGCTGTTTTTGTTTACTTCTTCACAAGGCTTCGGAAAAGTCTTTTATAACTATTTCCGTACAATATTTTAATATGACATATGACTTTATGACACTTTGTGAATCACCTAAATATATGTATTAAAATATACTTTGTATTTATTGGTTTGACAAAATTAGTACAGCAAGATTTATTCTTTAATAGTACAACACATACTTATATGGAGATCATATTACATTGCATGTTGCAGTGACTGGGCTTTATTTAAAACTTCCTCCCAGGCTGTCTGCGTATCTAATTTATTAACCTTCAAAATAAAATATAAGCTTAAATATGTTCTAAATACTAACAATAATTTTATAAAAACATACTTACTTTATTGTTTTGAAAGCTAGCAAATATCTCTTTTTCTTTAATTAGCTTTAGTACGGCTAATTTTTTCTCTATTTTTATTTTATATGTATGTGCCTATGATTCATATTGAATGTGCAGAGCAAAGGCACTTTGTATAGGAGCTCGAGCACTGCCGTAAGAAATCGAAATTTACAATAACAAATGTGTAATGAAAAAAAAATTCAAAAAATGAAAGTACTGTAAAAAATTTGTATTCAAAAAATTTTCATATAAAAAATAAAAAAAATTTTATGTATGTGATACTACCATTTGAAAAAAAATTCTAAAATAATATTTTATTGGTATTCATAAAAAAAAATTAAATGAGCAAACAAATTTTTCAGTGCATATACAAAATTTGTAGATGTATTGAGTTTTGTACTTTCAATACGAGAGCGTTGAGCAGGCCTGTTTTATATTGTTTATTGTATATTGGAATTTCAAATCAAAAATTAGAATTTTTTCATTGAAATAAAATCCTACGACTAATAAAAGTTTAAAATTTAAACCTTAAAAGTTTAAATGATAAAAAATGTAAGATTTAAACCAAAAAAGTATGAAATTTATCAGCTGTTTTTGTTTACTTCTTCACAAGGCTTCGGAAAATTCTTTTATAACTATTTCCGTACAATATTTTAATATGACATATGACTTTATGACACTTTGTGAATCACCTAAATATATGTATTAAAATATACTTTGTATTTATTGGTTTGACAAAATTAGTACAGCAAGATTGATTCTTTAATAGTACAACACATACTTATATGGAGATCATATCGACGCTTCCAAACAATACTGTACTAAGTCGACTTAGTACATTTTCCCGTTTTTTGCGTTTTCAAGTACTACGTGTCTTAATTTATATGCTGTCTAATTTTGGTATCAATCGGACAATCCAATCAAAAGTTATTAGCAAAAGTGTACACATAATACAACTCGTGATTTTTTCAGAATAAAAACTTTGAGAGCTTGCCATGAAAAACAACGTAGCAAGTTTTTATTTTTATACTCAGCTGTACTAGTACACAGAGTATTATAGTTTTAATCACATAACGGTGGATTGTAACAGAATGAAATAATCGAGATAGATATAGACTTATATATATCAAAATGATCAGGGTGAAAAGAGAAATCGATTGAGCCATGTCCGTCCGTCCGTCCGTCCGTCCGTCCGTCCGTCCGTCCGTCCGTCTGTCCGTCCGTCCGTCCGTCCGTCCGTCTGTAAACACTCTAACTCGCGCAAAAATTGAGATATTTTGATGAAATTTGGAACGCAAGTTGGTATCGAGACTGGGACGGTTGGTATTGAAAATGGGCGAAATCGGACCATGACCACGCCCACTTTTCCTATATAGAAAAAATCGGAAATTTGGTATCTCAGCCACTAATATAGCTAGAGTTTTAAAATTTTACCCACGTATTGAGCTCGGGCCCTTATGAAGAAATTTGATGAAGTTTTGGAAAATGGGCGGTGCCACGCCCACTTATTAAGGGTCAAACATTGAAAGTTTTATATGTCATAACTCAGAAACCGTTGAAGATATATCGATGAAATTTGGTACGCGTAATTTGCTTACATAGACAAATGTTTTGACGAAAAATTATCAAAATCGGTTTACGGCCACGCCCACTTTTATATATGTGTATTATAAAGTGACCTAATAAAACCATTTTAAGCGATATCTCTGTCAAATATAAAGATCTATCATTGAAATTTTGTCGCATGAGTCCAACTATGGACATAAAACAAAAAACACAAAAATTTTGGAATATGGGCGGTGCCACGCCCACTTATTAAGGGGCAGACATTGAAAGTTTTGAGTCATAACTCAGAAACCGTTGAAGATATATCGATGAAATTCGGTACGCGTAATATAATTACTTAGTCAAATGTTTTGGCGAAAAATTATCAAAATCGGTTGACGGCCACGCCCACTTTTATATATAGGAAATATAAGGGGGCCTAATAAAAACATTTTAAGCGATATCTCTGTCAAATATAAAGATCAATCACTGAGATTTTGTGGCAGGAGTCCAACTATGGACATAAAACAAAAACTACAAAAATTTTGGAAAATGGGCGGTGCCACGCCCACTTATTAAGGAGCGAATATTGAAAGTTTAATAAGCCATAACTCAGAAACCGTTAAAGATATATCGATGAAATCTGGTACGCGTGATATATTTACTTAGCCAAATGTGTGGACGAAAAATTACCAAAATCGGTTGACGACCGCGCCCACTTTTATATATGTGTATTATAAAGTGACCTAATAAAACCATTTTAAGCGATATCTATGTGAAATATAAAGATAATTCATTGAAATTTTGTGACATGAGTTTTACAATAGACCGGAAACAAAAAATAAAAAAGTTTGGAAAATGGGCGTGGCACCGCCTCTTTTTAGACAAAGGGATATATGAGATTTCTTAGCCTTTAACTCGACAAATAATTGAGATATTATGACGAAACTTGGTTTATACACTTTTATAACATGTGTTAATAGACACGCAAAAATGTATTGAAATCGGTTTATGACCACGCCTACTTTTTAACAAAGATATTTCTGGAACACCCTTTTGGAATTTGTAACGTGAAGTCTTTGTAACTAAAAGTCATAGGGGGATGAAATTTTGCACTAACAATAATATTTGTATGCTTATTTGGATGATTGATATAAATTTTGAAAATGGGCGTGGCTGCGCCCTGTTTATGCAGCACTCGTTTCATATAAAATACACCCTATATCGAACAAACGCAAACAAACAATGAAAGCATACAGCTGAGTATCTAATGTTCGATTGCACTCGAACTTAGGCTTCCTTACTTGTTTCTTACGGTTTTATACACAGCGTACCCTAACTTTGATATTGTCGAGTTTTGGTGTTGATCGTTCAATCCAAACAGAAGTTACAAGTGAAAATATACTTAGCATACAACTGAAGTTTCATATCGAGTTTAAACTTTGAGAGCTTCTCCTGCAAAACACAGTTTTCAGACTTAGTACAGTTTTGTTTGGAAGCGTCGATTTTACATTGCATGTTGCAGTGACTGGGCTTTATTTAAAACTTCCTCCCAGGCTGTCTGCGTATCTAATTTATTAACCTTCAAAATGAAATATAAGCTTAAATATGTTCTAAATACTAACAATAATTTTATAAAAACATACTTACTTTATTGTTTTGAAAGCTAGCAAATATCTCTTTTTCTTTAATTAGCTTTAGTACGGCTAATGTTTTCTCTATTTTTATTTTATATGTATGTGCCTATGATTCATATTGAATGTGCAGAAATTTACAATAACAAATGTGTAATGAAAAAAAATTCAAAAAATGAAAGTACTGTAAAAAATTTGTATTCAAAAAATTTTCATATAAAAAATAAAAAAAATTTATGTATGTGATACTACCATTTGAAAATAAATTCTAAAATAATATTTTGTTGGTATTCATAAAAAAAAATTAAATGAGCAAACAAATTTTTCAGAGCATATACAAAATTTGTAGATGTATTGAGTTTTGTACTTTCAATACGAGAGCGTTGAGCAGGCCTGTTTTTTTTGTTTATTGTATATTGGAATTTCAAATCAAAAATTAGAATTTTTTCATTGAAACAAAATCTTACGACTAATAAAAGTTTAAAATTTAAACCTTAAAAGTTTAAATGATAAAAAATGTAAGATTTAAACCAAAAAAGTATGAAATTTATTCCAAAAAATACTTAGAAGTATTTAAACTTTTGTAAATTCGAATTTTAAACCAAAAAAGTATAAGAAACTTTTAAACTTTCGAAGGTTCAATATTTAACCCAAAAAAAGTTTTAAATTTCTTTTAAACCAAATCAAAGTTTTAAAAATATTCCAATATTTATAACAGTGAAGCTATCCCTCACATAAGTCTATGTTTTTTGAGCCGACGCCAGTTGCAGTGACTGGGCTTTATTTAAAACTTCCTCCCAGACTGTCTGCGTATCTAATTTATTAACCTTCAAAATGAAATATAAGCTTAAATATGTTCTAAATACTCACAATTTTATAAAAACATACTTACTTTTTTATTGCAAAGACTTTGCAAAACAAAGCGCAACGCATAGTGAGATTTGCAAAGAATATTGTGGAACAGAAAAACTTTTCACTTTGCAATAAAATCGATAGTGCTAAGTGCAAATTTGATAAGTTTCTTTGTGGAATAGGTCCCAGGTCGCACAATGCCATGGCTGTATTTACATGATCGCCTATAACTTTTCCATTTTACCATAGATTTTCTTCGCTGTTAGCTTATCTTTTTGCCAATAGAACGGGGCTTTACTAAAGGTAGAAACGTTTATTCTAAAGATCTTGTCTGACAAACTAAAGTTTTTCTTCAAATTTTCGTAAAAAATTTAAAATTTTAAAATTGACCTTATATTTCAAAAACTATAAGACCTAGAGAAAAATCTTATAGAAGCCATGTAAAGGAAATTTAATTTTTTTGGTTGGTGTCACACCAATGGAGATGGCTCTATGTGTTAAAGAGATATACAGGATTAAGTGGAGCCATTGGCCAGATAACGGTAAATTACCGATATCTCAAAACCCTTCCCATAGAATTAAAAATTAACCCGATTTTCGGAATCAGCGACCGATTTTACATATAGATAGGATAGTGGCGTCCAAAGTACAGGCAACAAATTTAATTTTGTGATCCAGTGTAATCTTAGCCAGACACAGTAAAACTTATAATAAAAAATTGTTAAATGCAACATTATCTTTGAATTTAAAGTGGTTAAATAATTCTTCCTAGCACACCTACCCTCTATCTGACACTATTTTTGAGACCCCCATGTCAAAAACAAAAACAAACAAAAAATAGGGGTGGGCCCTGTAGGGTTCAAATGTTAGAACAGATCCTACTATTTTTCTATCCCCAACATTTCTTGTAAACATATCTACCCCTATCTCCCCTTTTTCGGGGTCCCAAACAAAAACCATATACAATCTTAATTTTAAAATAAGGCGGTATTGCCTTACCTATCATAGAAGCTACAATAACGCGAATTTCAAGAAACTTTTTAGTTAGAACGTTTGTAAGACATATTTTGTTAATATTGTAGAACAGGCCTGTTCAACGCTCTCGTATTGAAAGTACAAAACTCAATACATCTACAAATTTTGTATATGCACTGAAAAATTTTTTGGCTCATTTAAATTTTTTTATGAATTCCAATCAAATATATTATTTCCAATTGGTGTTTTTTTGCAATCCCATTTTCTGCTCACATCATTTACCAAAATTAATAAGGCATCGTTTTAAAGGTATAAATTAGCTATGCATGTTAAACGGTGTTTTATTGGGCGTGGTACTTTTTTTAATAGTATTTTGCAAAAATAAAATATTTGACACGTTGGCTGCCAGTGTATCACCGGTGATCACGACAAAAACCAACCACAGGTACCAGTGCAGTGGCAGCCAACGTGTTAAACTAAAAGATTTGCGCCTAACGCTATGTCTTACTCTAACACACTACAAATTAAATTTAAATTTCAAATGTATATGTCGCGCAAGTTGGACAAATTGAAATATTCAATGCAGAATGCAGATGTCGCGCCAGCTGAACAGCTGTTTGTGTATATTTTCTTTTATCATCATATATATGTATTATTTCTAATTGGTGTCTTTATGAAAATATCCCTTTTTCTGCTCATATAATTGTTGTTTTATTGGGCATGGTACTTTTTTTAATAGTATTTTTCAAAAATAAAATGTTTAAATTTAAACTAAAAGATTTGCGCCTAAAACTATGCCTTCAGAATTATTTTATTCTAACAAAAGTGCAGAGTTAAATACAAATTTCAAATGTAGATGTCGCTCCAATTGAACAGTCCTGTATATTTTAAAACACTTTTATAAGCTTCATCTGTATGTTTGTATGTAAACAGCACATTATTTTAGGCGAACACGTGTGTATTCATACTTACGCTGGATGGGGGTTTTTCAGCATGGAATGTGCTTATTTATACACAGCTGTACGTAGTACAAGACCATAAAATAATTGAGATAGATATGGACTTCATAAATCAACACGATCAGGTTGAAAAAAAAAATGTATTAAACGGCCGGCCGTACATAATCTAACTGGCGCAAAAATAGAAATATTTTTTATTAAATTTGGTACACAGATTCTAATGGGATCAGAGAAGGTTTGGGTTGAAAATACGGCATATGTATGTATTTCGAAAAATACGTAAAACATGATAATTCAATCACTAATAAAGTTCGAGTGATGGAATTTCATCCATGCAATGACCTTATGCCTTTATGAGGAAATATGCTGAAATTTAAAAAAATGGGCCAGGGGGGCAAATTTTCAAAGATTTATAAGTCAAAACTCAGGAACTGTAGCAGATAAATCGATTAAGCTTCGGCCACTGATTTGCTTACCAAGGGAAACGTGTGGAAAAAAAATTACCCAAGTCAACAGGGGCATACATATGTATGTATATGTAAAATATATAAAACAAGTAAGGAAGCCTAAGTTCGAGTGGAATCGAACATTAGATACACAGCTGTATGCTTTTATTGTTTGTTTGCGTTTAATGGAAACACGTTGTACTTTATATAAAGTGAGTGCTGCATAAAGTGGGCGTAGCCACGCCCATTTTCCAAAATTTTTATCAGTTATCCAACTAAGTATATGAATATTATTATTTGTGCAAAATTTCATTCCTTTACGAGTTCTAGTTACAAAGATTTCACGTTAGAAATTCCCAAAGGGTGTTTCAGAAATGTCTTTGTTAAAAAGTAGGCGTGGTCATAAATCGATTTCAATAAATTTTTGCGTGTCTATTACCACAAGTGATAAAAGTGTACACACCAAGTTTCGTCATAATATCTCAATTATTTGTCGAGTTATGGGCTAAGAAATCTCGTATATTCCTGCTTCTAAAAGGAGGCGGTGCCACGCCCATTTTCCAAAATTTTTGTGTTTTTTGTTTTATGTCCATAGTTGGACTCCTGCCATAAAATTTCAATGATATATCTTTATATTTGACAGAGATATCGCTTAAAATGTTTTTATTAGGCCACTTTATAATACCCATATATAAAAGTGGGCGTGGTCGTCAAACGATTTTGGCAATTTTTCGTCCAAACATTTGCCTAAGTAAGTATATCACGCCTACCAAATTTCATCGATATGTCTTCAACGATTTCTGAGTTATGACTCATAAAACTTTCAATGTTTGCCCCTTAATAAGTGGGCGTGGCACCGCCCATTTTCCAAAATTTTACCATATTTCTTCAAAAGGGCCTGAGCTCATTACGTGGGTAAAATTTCATCACTCCAGCTCTATTAGTTACTGAGATACAAAATTTCGGATTTTTACTATATAGGGGAGGTGGGCGTGGTCATGGTCCGATTTCGCCCATTTTCAATACCATCCGTTCTCGTCTTGATACCAACTTGCATTCCAAATTTCATCAAAATATTTCAATTTTTGCGCGAGTTATCGTGCTCACAGACGGACGGACGGACAGACGGACAGACGGACAGACGGACGGACATGGCTCAATCGATTTCTCTTTTCACCCTGATCATTTTTATATATATAAGTCTATATCTATCTCGATTATTTCATTCTGTTACAATCCACCGTTAGGAAATCAAAACTATAATACTCTGTGTACTAGTACAGCTGAGTATAAAAAAATAGAATGCACATACCTATATAGGTATGCGATATTTTTGTCAAACATATATGTAACTCATTGAAAGTTCCATAAGTTCCACCAAACCAAATAAATAATAAGTTTTTTAAAAATTGCGTGACAGCACAAACCATACCGACTGGCGCCACGTATGTTTTGTTATTTTTTGCGCAAGATGCGCATGGGTCCGGCTAGTAAAATATTATTTTAGAACTTATTTTCAAATGGTAGTATCACATAGATAAAAATTTTTTTTATTTTTTATATGAACATTTTTTGAATACGTACAATTTTTTTACAGTGCATTCATTTTTTGAATTTTTATTTCATTACACATTTCTTATTGTAAATTTCGATTTCTTACGGCAGTGCTCGAGCTCCTATACAAAGTGCCTTTGCTCTGCACATTCAATAGGAATCATAGGCACATACATATAAAATTTTTTTATATCTGAGTGCTTATGGGAGTGCAAAGAAAATTTTATTTTCATATTTGAAGTGAAAATATGTATCTGTGCCTATGATTCGGAACAAAACAAAAACAATTGTGCTTTGAGTGCCTATGAGGTGAGCAGCCCTGTTGTAGAAGATGAATTCATGAAAATTGTTGCTATATTGCGAATAAAACAGTTTTTTGGCTCTCCTGAAAAAGTTTTGTTTTTGTAGATAGGCGTTATTGAATATAAGCCCTCGATATGTAAAATTATTTTGGAATAATCTCCTGTTAATTATGTTTTCAACGACATAAAACTTTTTCATATATGACTATATACTGCAGTGGCCTACTAGAAACGAACGATAGCTTCCAGAAGAAGATCTTAAAAATATTACGATTCAATTTTATAATAAAATAAAGGTTTCGCCAAATTTAATACTTCGTTTTTTTTTTATCTTATAATTTTCAAAATTTCATATTTGTACCAGATTGTGCTTATTGCTTTCAACTTTGCGGGGCTGGAGGCAATTCAAAACGTCATCCTATCGCCGTAAAATTTTGTGGGGTTCATCAACTCGTATAAATATCTGATTTTAACTACCACTCAATTTGACTACCACTAAATTTGAGTGGTTGTTAAATCTTGAGTGGTAGTTAAATTTTCAACTACCACTCAACTTTAGTGTTGGTAGCAAAAGTGCAAAGAAGTCAGTCAAACCCCAAAAAAGCTTATGGAAAAACTTCCATACATACATATGTATATGTGTGCGTATAACTTATGCATATGTATGTACATTAAATATACAAAATTCAAGGGAAGGACATATGCATTGCAATAGTATTTGTAGATATTCAAGTTCATCTACTAGTTCGTTTTAGTTAAATTTCTAGTTCACTTCCTAGTTCACCCCTATTTCAATTTCTAGTTCACCCCTATATCAATTTCTAGTTCAACTCTAGTTCACTTCTAGCTCACCTCTAGTTCACTTCTAGCTTACCTCTAGTTCACTTTTAGTTCACCTATAGTTGACTTATAGTTCACCTCTAGTTCAATTTCTAGTTCATTTTCTAGTTCATTTTCTAGTTCACCTCTAGTACACCTCTAGTTCATCTCTAGTTCACCTCTAGTTCACTTCAAGTTCAATATTTTTGAATCAGTAAAAACGCAAACCCTTCAATATCTCGACACACCTAAAAATGGACTTATGCCAATTTCAAAACTAACGACTCACATATACTCACATACATATGTATGTATGTATGTACATTTTTTCACAAGCTGATGTGTTGATTAACTTCTCAATGATTTCACTGCCTAAATAGGTTTCGAGCACCACATTTGAGTGGTAGTTGATTCAAAATTCAACTAAATTCAAATTCAACTACCACTCAAATTTAGTGGTAGTTAAATTCAAGATTTAACTACCACTCAAATTTAGTAGTAGTTAAATTCAAGGTTTAACTACCACTCAAATTTAGTGGTAGTTAAATTCGAGATTTAACTACCACTTAAATTGAGTGGTAGTTAAAATCAGGATTTAACTACCACTCAATTTGAGTGGTAGTTGAAAATGAGTGGTTGTTGAAAATGAGTGGTAGTTGAAAAATGCCCATCCTTGGTACGTTCAAAAAAGAAACAAAACAAAAATCTCCATATGTTTTCACTCCACCTTAGTAAATATCTACGAGTACTTTCGTATAGAGCTCTATTCTTTGATTCCTAGACCGGGTATCCAAATATGGGTCAAAATGAGGACCCGGATGATCCTCGAATATTTCTGAGCAATATTGGTATCAAAGAAAGGTTTTGAGCAGGACTTCTACACGGAGCCCCGAGATATGGGTCAAACGAGGACCCGAATGATCTTGCATGTTTCTGAGCAAAACAAAACAAATCAAAATCATAAATCAAAAATCAAAATAGAAACACCAAAACAAACAAAAACAACAAAATGTGGCAGTGACAATGACAACAAAAATTATGAAAACGATAGTCGCATTTTAATCCATAGAAAACCAGGGAAAAAAGGAATAAAGGAAAGGGAATAAAAATCCGATTTCGAAACTGTTTACACATCTATGTTTATGAGTACCCGTTACTCACGCTTTCTTTTTTTGCAATAGTATAGTTAGTTAGAAAATAAAGTTTTTTTTTCATTTCTTGTAGTTTCAATGTTCAGAGGTTGGTCAGGTGGAATTGAATGTTTTTTTGTCGGAAACGAGTGATCTACTTTTAGTTGAATATACATATGTTAAAATATGGGGTTACCTCTTCTTTGATAAGGTTTTTGGTAAGATTTATTTTATTAGTGTTAGCCAGAAGAGTACAGTGGTGGTATGTATTTGGATATCCCAGCTTTGCGGCAGTTCCGGAGAGCTATAAAAAACAAAATAAACAGTTTGAACACTTGACGCTACAAATTATGTATCAGCTTAAGCTTTAAAATTAAAATAATCGTGTAATAATAATAATAATAATAATAATAATAATAATAATAATAATAATAATAACAATAACAATAATAATAATAATAATAATAATAATAATAATAATAATAATAATAATAATAATAACAATAATAATAATAATAATAATAATAATAATAATAATAATAATAATAATAATAACAATAATAATAATAATAATAATAATAATAATAATAATAATAATAATAATAATAATAATAATAATAATAATAATAATAATAATAATAATAATAATAATAATAATAATAATAATAATAATAATAATAATAATAATAATAATAATAATAATAATAATAATAATAATAATAATAATAATAATAATAATAATAATAATAATAATAATAATAATAATAATAATAATAATAATAATAATAATAATAATAATAATAATAATAATAATAATAATAATAATAATAATAATAATAATAATAATAATAATAATAATAATAATAATAATAATAATAATAATAATAATAATAATAATAATAATAATAATAATAATAATAATAATAATAATAATAATAATAATAATAATAATAATAATAATAATAATAATAATAATAATAATAATAATAATAATAATAATAATAATAATAATAATAATAATAATAATAATAATAATAATAATAATAATAATAATAATAATAACAATAATAATAATAATAATAATAATAATAATAATAATAATAATAATAATAATAATAATAATAATAATAATAATAATAATAATAATAATAATAATAATAATAATAATAATAATAATAATAATAATAATAATAATAATAATAATAATAATAATAATAATAATAATAATAATAATAATAATAATAATAATAATAATAATAATAATAATAATAATAATAATAATAATAATAATAATAATAATAATAATAATAATAATAATAATAATAATAATAATAATAATAATAATAATAATAATAATAATAATAATAATAATAATAATAATAATAATAATAATAATAATAATAATAATAATAATAATAATAATAATAATAATAATAATAATAATAATAATAATAATAATAATAATAATAATAATAATAATAATAATAATAATAATAATAATAATAATAATAATAATAATAATAATAATAATAATAATAATAATAATAATAATAATAATAATAATAATAATAATAATAATAATAATAATAATAATAATAATAATAATAATAATAATAATAATAATAATAATAATAATAATAATAATAATAATAATAATAATAATAATAATAATAATAATAATAATAATAATAATAATAATAATAATAATAATAATAATAATAATAATAATAATAATAATAATAATAATAATAATAATAATAATAATAATAATAATAATAATAATAATAATAATAATAATAATAATAATAATAATAATAATAATAATAATAATAATAATAATAATAATAATAATAATAATAATAATAATAATAATAATAATAATAATAATAATAATAATAATAATAATAATAATAATAATAATAATAATAATAATAATAATAATAATAATAATAATAATAATAATAATAATAATAATAATAATAATAATAATAATAATAATAATAATAATAATAATAATAATAATAATAATAATAATAATAATAATAATAATAATAATAATAATAATAATAATAATAATAATAATAATAATAATAATAATAATAATAATAATAATAATAATAATAATAATAATAATAATAATAATAATAATAATAATAATAATAATAATAATAATAATAATAATAATAATAATAATAATAATAATAATAATAATAATAATAATAATAATAATAATAATAATAATAATAATAATAATAATAATAATAATAATAATAATAATAATAATAATAATAATAATAATAATAATAATAATAATAATAATAATAATAATAATAATAATAATAATAATAATAATAATAATAATAATAATAATAATAATAATAATAATAATAATAATAATAATAATAATAATAATAATAATAATAATAATAATAATAATAATAATAATAATAATAATAATAATAATAATAATAATAATAATAATAATAATAATAATAATAATAATAATAATAATAATAATAATATAATAATAATAATAATAATAATAATAATAATAATAATAATAATAATAATAATAATAATAATAATAATAATAATAATAATAATAATAATAATAATAATAATAATAATAATAATAATAATAATAATAATAATAATAATAATAATAATAATAATAATAATAATAATAATAATAATAATAATAATAATAATAATAATAATAATAATAATAATAATAATAATAATAATAATAATAATAATAATAATAATAATAATAATAATAATAATAATAATAATAATAATAATAATAATAATAATATAATAATAATAATAATAATAATAATAATAATAATAATAATAATAATAATAATAATAATAATAATAATAATAATAATAATAATAATAATAATAATAATAATAATAATAATAATAATAATAATAATAATAATAATAATAATAATAATAATAATAATAATAATAATAATAATAATAATAATAATAATAATAATAATAATAATAATAATAATAATATAATAATAATAATAATAATAATAATAATAATAATAATAATAATAATAATAATAATAATAATAATAATAATAATAATAATAATAATAATAATAATAATAATAATAATAATAATAATAATAATAATAATAATAATAATAATAATAATAATAATAATAATAATAATAATAATAATAATAATAATAATAATAATAATAATAATAATAATAATAATAATAATAATAATAATAATAATAATAATAATAATAATAATAATAATAATAATAATAATAATAATAATAATAATAATAATAATAATAATAATAATAATAATAATAATAATAATAATAATAATAATAATAATAATAATAATAATAATAATAATAATAATAATAATAATAATAATAATAATAATAATAATAATAATAATAATAATAATAATAATAATAATAATAATAATAATAATAATAATAATAATAATAATAATAATAATAATAATAATAATAATAATAATAATAATAATAATAATAATAATAATAATAATAATAATAATAATAATAATAATAATAATAATAATAATAATAATAATAATAATAATAATAATAATAATAATAATAATAATAATAATAATAATAATAATAATAATAATAATAATAATAATAATAATAATATAATAATAATAATAATAATAATAATAATAATAATAATAATAATAATAATAATAATAATAATAATAATAATAATAATAATAATAATAATAATATAATAATAATAATAATAATAATAATAATAATAATAATAATAATAATAATAATAATAATAATAATAATAATAATAATATAATAAATAATAATAATAATAATAATAATAATAATAATAATAATAATAATAATAATAATAATAATAATAATAATAATAATAATAATAATAATAATAATAATAATAATAATAATAATAATAATAATAATAATAATAATAATAATAATAATAATAATAATAATAATAATAATAATAATAATAATAATAATAATAATAATAATAATAATAATAATAATAATAATAATAATAATAATAATAATAATAATAATAATAATAATAATAATAATAATAATAATAATAATAAATAATAATAATAATAATAATAATAATAATAATATAATAATAATAATAATAATAATAATAATAATAATAATAATAATAATAATAATAATAATAATAATAATAATATAATAATAATAATAATAATAATAATAATAATAATAATAATAATAATAATAATAATAATAATAATAATAATAATAATAATAATAATAATAATAATAATAATAATAATAATAATAATAATAATAATAATAATAATAATAATAATAATAATAATAATAATAATAATAATAATAATAATAATAATAATAATAATAATAATAATAATAATAATAATAATAATAATAATAATAATAATAATAATAATAATAATAATAATAATAATAATAATAATAATAATAATAATAATAATAATAATAATAATAATAATAATAATAATAATAATAATAATAATAATAATAATAATAATAATAATAATAATAATAATAATAATAATAATAATATAATAATAATAATAATAATAATAATAATAATAATAATAATAATAATAATAATAATAATAATAATAATAATAATAATAATAATAATAATAATAATAATAATAATAATAATAATAATAATAATAATATAATAATAATAATAATAATAATAATAATAATAATAATAATAATAATAATAATAATAATAATAATAATAATAATAATAATAATAATAATAATAATAATAATAATAATAATAATAATAATAATAATAATAATAATAATAATAATAATAATAATAATAATAATAATAATAATAATAATAATAATAATAATAATAATATAATAATAATAATAATAATAATAATAATAATAATAATAATAATAATAATAATAATAATAATAATAATAATAATAATAATAATAATAATATAATAATAATAATAATAATAATAATAATAATAATAATAATAATAATAATAATAATAATAATAATAATAATAATAATAATAATAATAATAATAATAATAATAATAATAATAATAATAATAATAATAATAATAATAATAATAATAATAATAATAATAATAATAATAATAATAATAATAATAATAATAATAATAATAATAATAATAATAATAATAATAATAATAATAATAATAATAATAATAATAATAATAATAATAATAATAATAATAATAATAATAATAATAATAATAATAATAATAATAATAATAATAATAATAATAATAATAATAATAATAATAATAATAATAATAATAATAATAATAATAATAATAATAATAATAATAATAATAATAATAATAATAATAATAATAATAATAATAATAATAATAATAATAATAATAATAATAATAATAATAATAATAATAATAATAATAATAATAATAATAATAATAATAATAATAATAATAATAATAATAATAATAATAATAATAATAATAATAATAATAATAATAATAATAATAATAATAATAATAATAATATAATAATAATAATAATAATAATAATAATAATAATAATAATAATAATAATAATAATAATAATAATAATAATAATAATAATAATAATAATAATAATAATAATAATAATAATAATAATAATAATAATAATAATAATAATAATAATAATAATAATAATAATAATAATAATAATAATAATAATAATAATAATAATAATAATAATAATAATAATAATAATAATAATAATAATAATAATAATAATAATAATAATAATAATAATAATAATAATAATAATAATAATAATAATAATAATAATAATAATAATAATAATAATAATAATAATAATAATAATAATAATAATAATAATAATAATAATAATAATAATAATAATAATAATAATAATAATAATAATAATAATAATAATAATAATAATAATAATAATAATAATAATAATAATAATAATAATAATAATAATAATAATAATAATAATAATAATAATAATAATAATAATAATAATAATAATAATAATAATAATAATAATAATAATAATAATAATAATAATAATAATAATAATAATAATAATAATAATAATAATAATAATAATAATAATAATAATAATAATAATAATAATAATAATAATAATAATAATAATAATAATAATAATAATAATAATAATAGTAATAATAATAATAATAATAATAATAATAATAATAATAATAATAATAATAATAATAATAATAATAATAATAATAATAATAATAATAATAATAATAATAATAATAATAATAATAATAATAATAATAATAATAATAATAATAATAATAATAATAATAATAATAATAATAATAATAATAATAATAATAATAATAATAATAATAATAATAATAATAATAATAATAATAATAATAATAATAATAATAATAATAATAATAATAATAATAATAATAATAATAATAATAATAATAATAATAATAATAATAATAATAATAATAATAATAATAATAATAATAATAATAATAATAATAATAATAATAATAATAATAATAATAATAATAATAATAATAATAATAATAATAATAATAATAATAATAATAATAATAATAATAATAATAATAATAATAATAATAATAATAATAATAATAATAATAATAATAATAATAATAATAATAATAATAATAATAATAATAATAATAATAATAATAATAATAATAATAATAATAATAATAATAATAATAATAATAATAATAATAATAATAATAATAATAATAATAATAATAATAATAATAATAATAATAATAATAATAATAATAATAATAATAATAATAATAATAATAATAATAATAATAATAATAATAATAATAATAATAATAATAATAATAATAATAATAATAATAATAATAATAATAATAATAATAATAATAATAATAATAATAATAATAATAATAATAATAATAATAATAATAATAATAATAATAATAATAATAATAATAATAATAATAATAATAATAATAATAATAATAATAATAATAATAATAATAATAATAATAATAATAATAATAATAATAATAATAATAATAATAATAATAATAATAATAATAATAATAATAATAATAATAATAATAATAATAATAATAATAATAATAATAATAATAATAATAATAATAATAATAATAATAATAATAATAATAATAATAATAATAATAATAATAATAATAATAATAATAATAATAATAATAATAATAATAATAATAATAATAATAATAATAATAATAATAATAATAATAATAATAATAATAATAATAATAATAATAATAATAATAATAATAATAATAATAATAATAATAATAATAATAATAATAATAATAATAATAATAATAATAATAATAATAATAATAATAATAATAATAATAATAATAATAATAATAATAATAATAATAATAATAATAATAATAATAATAATAATAATAATAATAATAATAATAATAATAATAATAATAATAATAATAATAATAATAATAATAATAATAATAATAATAATAATAATAATAATAATAATAATAATAATAATAATAATAATAATAATAATAATAATAATAATAATAATAATAATAATAATAATAATAATAATAATAATAATAATAATAATAATAATAATAATAATAATAATAATAATAATAATAATAATAATAATAATAATAATAATAATAATAATAATAATAATAATAATAATAATAATAATAATAATAATAATAATAATAATAATAATAATAATAATAATAATAATAATAATAATAATAATAATAATAATAATAATAATAATAATAATAATAATAATAATAATAATAATAATAATAATAATAATAATAATAATAATAATAATAATAATAATAATAATAATAATAATAATAATAATAATAATAATAATAATAATAATAATAATAATAATAATAATAATAATAATAATAATAATAATAATAATAATAATAATAATAATAATAATAATAATAATAATAATAATAATAATAATAATAATAATAATAATAATAATAATAATAATAATAATAATAATAATAATAATAATAATAATAATAATAATAATAATAATAATAATAATAATAATAATAATAATAATAATAATAATAATAATAATAATAATAATAATAATAATAATAATAATAATAATAATAATAATAATAATAATAATAATAATAATAATAATAATAATAATAATAATAATAATAATAATAATAATAATAATAATAATAATAATAATAATAATAATAATAATAATAATAATAATAATAATAATAATAATAATAATAATAATAATAATAATAATAATAATAATAATAATAATAATAATAATAATAATAATAATAATAATAATAATAATAATAATAATAATAATAATAATAATAATAATAATAATAATAATAATAATAATAATAATAATAATAATAATAATAATAATAATAATAATAATAATAATAATAATAATAATAATAATAATAATAATAATAATAATAATAATAATAATAATAATAATAATAATAATAATAATAATAATAATAATAATAATAATAATAATAATAATAATAATAATAATAATAATAATAATAATAATAATAATAATAATAATAATAATAATAATAATAATAATAATAATAATAATAATAATAATAATAATAATAATAATAATAATAATAATAATAATAATAATAATAATAATAATAATAATAATAATAATAATAATAATAATAATAATAATAATAATAATAATAATAATAATAATAATAATAATAATAATAATAATAATAATAATAATAATAATAATAATAATAATAATAATAATAATAATAATAATAATAATAATAATAATAATAATAATAATAATAATAATAATAATAATAATAATAATAATAATAATAATAATAATAATAATAATAATAATAATAATAATAATAATAATAATAATAATAATAATAATAATAATAATAATAATAATAATAATAATAATAATAATAATAATAATAATAATAATAATAATAATAATAATAATAATAATAATAATAATAATAATAATAATAATAATAATAATAATAATAATAATAATAATAATAATAATAATAATAATAATAATAATAATAATAATAATAATAATAATAATAATAATAATAATAATAATAATAATAATAATAATAATAATAATAATAATAATAATAATAATAATAATAATAATAATAATAATAATAATAATAATAATAATAATAATAATAATAATAATAATAATAATAATAATAATAATAATAATAATAATAATAATAATAATAATAATAATAATAATAATAATAATAATAATAATAATAATAATAATAATAATAATAATAATAATAATAATAATAATAATAATAATAATAATAATAATAATAATAATAATAATAATAATAATAATAATAATAATAATAATAATAATAATAATAATAATAATAATAATAATAATAATAATAATAATAATAATAATAATAATAATAATAATAATAATAATAATAATAATAATAATAATAATAATAATAATAATAATAATAATAATAATAATAATAATAATAATAATAATAATAATAATAATAATAATAATAATAATAATAATAATAATAATAATAATAATAATAATAATAATAATAATAATAATAATAATAATAATAATAATAATAATAATAATAATAATAATAATAATAATAATAATAATAATAATAATAATAATAATAATAATAATAATAATAATAATAATAATAATAATAATAATAATAATAATAATAATAATAATAATAATAATAATAATAATAATAATAATAATAATAATAATAATAATAATAATAATAATAATAATAATAATAATAATAATAATAATAATAATAATAATAATAATAATAATAATAATAATAATAATAATAATAATAATAATAATAATAATAATAATAATAATAATAATAATAATAATAATAATAATAATAATAATAATAATAATAATAATAATAATAATAATAATAATAATAATAATAATAATAATAATAATAATAATAATAATAATAATAATAATAATAATAATAATAATAATAATAATAATAATAATAATAATAATAATAATAATAATAATAATAATAATAATAATAATAATAATAATAATAATAATAATAATAATAATAATAATAATAATAATAATAATAATAATAATAATAATAATAATAATAATAATAATAATAATAATAATAATAATAATAATAATAATAATAATAATAATAATAATAATAATAATAATAATAATAATAATAATAATAATAATAATAATAATAATAATAATAATAATAATAATAATAATAATAATAATAATAATAATAATAATAATAATAATAATAATAATAATAATAATAATAATAATAATAATAATAATAATAATAATAATAATAATAATAATAATAATAATAATAATAATAATAATAATAATAATAATAATAATAATAATAATAATAATAATAATAATAATAATAATAATAATAATAATAATAATAATAATAATAATAATAATAATAATAATAATAATAATAATAATAATAATAATAATAATAATAATAATAATAATAATAATAATAATAATAATAATAATAATAATAATAATAATAATAATAATAATAATAATAATAATAATAATAATAATAATAATAATAATAATAATAATAATAATAATAATAATAATAATAATAATAATAATAATAATAATAATAATAATAATAATAATAATAATAATAATAATAATAATAATAATAATAATAATAATAATAATAATAATAATAATAATAATAATAATAATAATAATAATAATAATAATAATAATAATAATAATAATAATAATAATAATAATAATAATAATAATAATAATAATAATAATAATAATAATAATAATAATAATAATAATAATAATAATAATAATAATAATAATAATAATAATAATAATAATAATAATAATAATAATAATAATAATAATAATAATAATAATAATAATAATAATAATAATAATAATAATAATAATAATAATAATAATAATAATAATAATAATAATAATAATAATAATAATAATAATAATAATAATAATAATAATAATAATAATAATAATAATAATAATAATAATAATAATAATAATAATAATAATAATAATAATAATAATAATAATAATAATAATAATAATAATAATAATAATAATAATAATAATAATAATAATAATAATAATAATAATAATAATAATAATAATAATAATAATAATAATAATAATAATAATAATAATAATAATAATAATAATAATAATAATAATAATAATAATAATAATAATAATAATAATAATAATAATAATAATAATAATAATAATAATAATAATAATAATAATAATAATAATAATAATAATAATAATAATAATAATAATAATAATAATAATAATAATAATAATAATAATAATAATAATAATAATAATAATAATAATAATAATAATAATAATAATAATAATAATAATAATAATAATAATAATAATAATAATAATAATAATAATAATAATAATAATAATAATAATAATAATAATAATAATAATAATAATAATAATAATAATAATAATAATAATAATAATAATAATAATAATAATAATAATAATAATAATAATAATAATAATAATAATAATAATAATAATAATAATAATAATAATAATAATAATAATAATAATAATAATAATAATAATAATAATAATAATAATAATAATAATAATAATAATAATAATAATAATAATAATAATAATAATAATAATAATAATAATAATAATAATAATAATAATAATAATAATAATAATAATAATAATAATAATAATAATAATAATAATAATAATAATAATAATAATAATAATAATAATAATAATAATAATAATAATAATAATAATAATAATAATAATAATAATAATAATAATAATAATAATAATAATAATAATAATAATAATAATAATAATAATAATAATAATAATAATAATAATAATAATAATAATAATAATAATAATAATAATAATAATAATAATAATAATAATAATAATAATAATAATAATAATAATAATAATAATAATAATAATAATAATAATAATAATAATAATAATAATAATAATAATAATAATAATAATAATAATAATAATAATAATAATAATAATAATAATAATAATAATAATAATAATAATAATAATAATAATAATAATAATAATAATAATAATAATAATAATAATAATAATAATAATAATAATAATAATAATAATAATAATAATAATAATAATAATAATAATAATAATAATAATAATAATAATAATAATAATAATAATAATAATAATAATAATAATAATAATAATAATAATAATAATAATAATAATAATAATAATAATAATAATAATAATAATAATAATAATAATAATAATAATAATAATAATAATAATAATAATAATAATAATAATAATAATAATAATAATAATAATAATAATAATAATAATAATAATAATAATAATAATAATAATAATAATAATAATAATAATAATAATAATAATAATAATAATAATAATAATAATAATAATAATAATAATAATAATAATAATAATAATAATAATAATAATAATAATAATAATAATAATAATAATAATAATAATAATAATAATAATAATAATAATAATAATAATAATAATAATAATAATAATAATAATAATAATAATAATAATAATAATAATAATAATAATAATAATAATAATAATAATAATAATAATAATAATAATAATAATAATAATAATAATAATAATAATAATAATAATAATAATAATAATAATAATAATAATAATAATAATAATAATAATAATAATAATAATAATAATAATAATAATAATAATAATAATAATAATAATAATAATAATAATAATAATAATAATAATAATAATAATAATAATAATAATAATAATAATAATAATAATAATAATAATAATAATAATAATAATAATAATAATAATAATAATAATAATAATAATAATAATAATAATAATAATAATAATAATAATAATAATAATAATAATAATAATAATAATAATAATAATAATAATAATAATAATAATAATAATAATAATAATAATAATAATAATAATAATAATAATAATAATAATAATAATAATAATAATAATAATAATAATAATAATAATAATAATAATAATAATAATAATAATAATAATAATAATAATAATAATAATAATAATAATAATAATAATAATAATAATAATAATAATAATAATAATAATAATAATAATAATAATAATAATAATAATAATAATAATAATAATAATAATAATAATAATAATAATAATAATAATAATAATAATAATAATAATAATAATAATAATAATAATAATAATAATAATAATAATAATAATAATAATAATAATAATAATAATAATAATAATAATAATAATAATAATAATAATAATAATAATAATAATAATAATAATAATAATAATAATAATAATAATAATAATAATAATAATAATAATAATAATAATAATAATAATAATAATAATAATAATAATAATAATAATAATAATAATAATAATAATAATAATAATAATAATAATAATAATAATAATAATAATAATAATAATAATAATAATAATAATAATAATAATAATAATAATAATAATAATAATAATAATAATAATAATAATAATAATAATAATAATAATAATAATAATAATAATAATAATAATAATAATAATAATAATAATAATAATAATAATAATAATAATAATAATAATAATAATAATAATAATAATAATAATAATAATAATAATAATAATAATAATAATAATAATAATAATAATAATAATAATAATAATAATAATAATAATAATAATAATAATAATAATAATAATAATAATAATAATAATAATAATAATAATAATAATAATAATAATAATAATACATACATACATACATAGATATATTTTCCTTTTTGAGATAACTTAAAACAATTTTTTTTTTTATTTTTATTTTTAATGTCGATATTTCGATCTCAGCCTGAGATCAACATCAGAACTGGAAAAACAAGCACAATGATTACATTTATATACATATATGTACATATTTATGTATTAATACATATGCTTAAATATAAACATAAACATAAACAGAGAAACGAAACTTACACAAATCCCTTGTTTTAATCGACTGACTAGAAAATCAACAAAAAAATATGGAATAGGTGACATTGGAAAAATGAACAATGTAAAAAAAATTTGGAGACTTATACATATGTATAAGAAACATGAAAATGTAAAAAATTGAAAATATACCGTAGGAGTAAACAAAAATATACAGGAAAAACAACACATTGGAATAATACCATGTCTCCACATAACGTGTTTCGCTCTTTTTTTCTGCATTTTCTCTCTCAATCTTGTTTCGACACGGAAACCAGTGCCGAAACTCGCCGATTTCCATACAAATTTCTGAGAGCGAGTGAAGATTGAAACACTGTTTCATTCTGAATCATCTTGCCAACCTCAATGATATCGATGTCTTCTCTAATTTTGTATCGAAAATCTATCGAAATCTCACACAGGCCAAAACAAAGACGCAAAAATAAGCAAACATATAAACATTTAAGAAGAACAAGAAAGAGAAGGGTGCGTTCATGAAAATTTATAATTGCAGCAGTACAGCAACCCGGTTGCTTATTTTGCACTTGCCTGCAGATACTCAGCTGATATATTGCTATAACAGCATTATTAAAAGTATTTGAAATTAATTTCTGTTATTAAAATTACATTATTGCATATTCCATTAAATATATAGCAAACATGCTTACCCTTCTCTTTCCATTTTTTTTAAGCAAAAATTGCAGACACAAATTTTCTGTTGCCGATTATTCAAACAAACTGCACGGTTGATGTGTCAAACGAACGTTTGACTTTTGCAGGTGTTGCCTCAAACACGCGAAGAACGTGATACTTGCAACACTGCGGTTCTGATTGCCGTCGCGAGCGTACCCGAAATGTCAAACTGAATCACGATTAGCCACGTGGAGACGGGTTATTGAGCGAGATGTTTTGCTACATGTTTCTCTGGTGAATCAAGTTACATATGTGGAGGTGGGCTTTAAGACGAACCGTAAGACATAAATACATATATACATATGCATATCACCGCAGGTGACCGCCATGGTGCAGTGGGTAGAATGCTCGCCTGCTATGCCAGAGGTCTCGAGTTCAAACCCCAGTCCGGACAAACACCAAACAAATTTTTCTAATTAATTAAAACTAAATTATTGGGTTTTTTAGAAACAGCGGTCACCTCTCGGCAGTGGGCGGCATACCCTCCGAGTGTATTTCTGCCATGAAAAAGCTTCTCACAAGAAATGCATTCGCCGTTCGAAACCGGCATAAAACTGTAGGTCCACCCAATTAGTAGGAAAAAACAAAAGGAGCACACCTCGAATTGGGAGAGAAGCTCGGTCATAAAACTCGTCAGAGTTATAATAGCGCCATTGTATTCAGCGTTGCTACTTAAAAAATTTTAAATTTACCAAAATACAAAATAAAAGTAACCAAAACTAGAAACAAGTAACCAAAATAAATTAATAATATAGGCATATGTCCCTTTAACGTTAGGGCTATTTATTTGAAAGTAAAACAATATATACGGTTAACAAAAACAATCAATTGTTTTACATCTTTAATAGGGCTGCCAGGTCCCCCTGGGGCAAAACCGGGACACTTTGAAAATTCAAGAAATAACACCTCCCCCCCCTCCCAAAAAAAAAAATTTACATATTTTTATTTACGCACATAAGTATTTTTTATGAGCAGGGCAACCTACGCCCTCAATGCTTTTCCCTGAAACTTCTTTTAATTTACAAAATATATTATTTAGTCCCTGTCTTTTTCTTCCACCAAAGTTGGTATTGGTATTAACAGCACCAAACGCTACAAGGTTTTGCAATGGTATTTTGTGATGACTTAATGAGTCTACACAAAATGACGTTACAGAATCTGCAGTTTCATTAGGTAAATTTGTGAGTTTTAATAATTTTACTTGTATACCTTCTTTTTCCGTGAAAAAGTGAACAAGCAATGGAAACATTTTTTCGGCTTTGTGGTTGCTGGCGTCCGTTGAAATTCCATAAAAAGGCACATTTTTTATTAAAATATCTACAAAGTTTGCTACTGAATGCGGAGCCAAAACATTTTTGATTAAAGCTGTTGCTTTGGTCCTGCAAACTGATTGCTTTACTGCTATTTCCGAATCAGGATACATGAGCGCATTTAGTTTTGTAGTGCAATCTATTGAGCTGAAGGACTGATGGTGATTAATAATCTTAAATGCATTTGTTATCTCAGCGGCGGAGATCAGCTGCCTCTTTGCTGTATTTGGTTTTACAAAAAAAGAAGAAATTTCTTTTGAAGTAGACGCCTCGCATAACCTTGATTTGTGCTTGGAACTGCCGATATGATCAAGAATATCTGAGCGACCACCGTGACCAATGGCAATAAAACAATCGCAAACTGTGCACAACGATTCATGTTCACTTCTCCCACGTTTCATAAAAGACCATTCCTCTGTGTATGAGAGAAGGAATTTACATTTCCTTTTTGGCATTTTCTAAAAGTGGTTTAATGTATTATAAACATATCTATTTTATAAATTTTGTGAGAAAACTTACAATGAAATCAGAAACACTCAACTCGAAGAACCTAATACCACTGTAGACCTGTAGGCAAGGTTAGGTGAAAAAGAAAAAATGACGGAACCCATTTAGGTGAATATAGCGGACAGTAGCAGCACAGAGTTGCATTTGAATTACTCTAAAAAACTTTAGAGCTTGGAAACAAAACAAAACTAACTTTTAAGTTCAGCTATCCTTCGTTGATCACTTAAAAACACTTTCTCAATCTGTTTTAAAGAGTGCACTTTGATATAAATATTTATTATACAACTCTACCACGATCTTAAAATATTTTTTTCACACATTTTCGCTGCGCCGGCAACCCTTTTCTGTCAATGGAACCAATTTTGGTGAATTTCCCAAAATCCCATCTCAAACCAAGCAAACCCAAGCAAACCAAATAGTTGGTAGATTTCATGTCTCCTTACAATCTATTAGATTTAAAAACCGGGACATTTTAGGGTTGGACCGGGACACCGGGACAAATGGCCTAAAACCGGGACATGTCCCGGAAAACCGGGACGTCTGGCAGCCCTAATCTTTAAGCCTTATAGTCCAACTCTAATGCACCGTATGCGGATGCGTGTGCGTATGCGCATCTAAACGTTTTCTTGCGTGCGGCCCTGACTGTTCCAGTTTATGCGCATGGTTGCGTCTGTCGATTACACTACATATATTCAATTCCCGCCCTTGTTATTTTTGAAAATACATATTTTAAAAATTCAAGAAAGATTTAATAAAATGTATAATGGATGAGGATTTAGAATTGATATTAATTATTATAGGAATTGCTATTGCCGCATATACGGAATACACTAAAATTAAAAAAAACGTACTATTCGGGTACGTGGTTTGTATTTGGAAAGGGAAGTTAGTGGTTTTTTTAATTTGTTTTTCCTAATTGGGTGGACCTGCAGTTTTATGCCGGCTGCGAACGGCGAGTACATTTTTTGTGAGAAGCTTTTTCAAGGCAGAAATACACCCGGAGGGTGTGCCGTCCACTGCCGAAAGGTGGCCGCTATATCTAAAAATCCAATAATTGTTAAACTTATTTAAGTTTCAAATATGTATGTATTTGCACACGGGTTACTACATATCGACGGCTGAGAATAAGATCGCCCTATTTCAAAAATTGTTTCAAAAACGCCCTATTTGAAAAACTGTTTCAATAACGTCCTATTTCAGATTTTGCTTCAAGAAAGCCCTATTTGAAAAATTGTTTCAATAACGTCCTATTTCAGATTTTGCTTCAAAAACGCCCTATTTCAGAGAAAATTCCATATATATTTCTCTGAAATAGGGCGTTTTTGAATAAATGTCTGAAATAGGACGTTATTGAAAAAATTTTTCAAATAGGGCGTTCTTGAAGCAAAATCTGAAATAGGACATTATTGAAACAATTTTTCAAATAGGGCGTTTTTGAAACAATTTTTGAAATAGGGCGATCTTATTCTCAGCCGTCGATATATGTAATTTAAATTCATGTACTATGTACATGGGTATGCAGATAGTAATTAACATATAATTAATAATTATTAACCATTTCTCAATAAAACCCCTTTTAATTAACTTCTGCTGGCAAACAAATTTCCACTACTTCACTTTAAATCAATTTAACAACATGTCGACCAAAGAAATTTGTATACCAAACAACTAGATCTTGGCTGCGAAACGCATGAAAAACGCATAGAAGTAGAAAATTTTCAACTTAGCTGCGTTCGAATGCGTGTTCGAAATCATCTTCGAATTTTCTATGCGTGTGGTGCATTTACATCCGTGCCACTGGAGTTTGCCCCATTTAAACACAGGTATGCAACACGGCTGTCAGTGACACGCACACGCTTACGCATCTGCATACGGTTCATTAGAGTTGCACTATTAAACAGATCCAACGTCGACCGAAATATCGCCCGGTCGTAGCGTTCTATCAACATTTAAAAACACGGCCAGATATAAGAATGAACAGAACCAAAAAGCTGACGAAAATCGCCCGACGAAAATTCGCCAGAATAGATTTATTTCTAATGTGGTCGCTGGCTCCTGAGTTGAATTTTTTGAAGTGAGCCACCTAAAATTTTTTCGACGGCCATGTATTTTAATGAAAGTGGGTAGTATGGCTCACAACGCTTAAACAAAAATACGTACTTAACAATTTTTCGAAATTCGAATTATTTTCAAAGTTATAGCTATCAACACTTTTCGAAGTTCCTCAGTTTTTGCCGATTTTCTCACGATTGGTCAAACCGATTTTGCTAACTTTTGACATATATATGTATAAAAGATGATATCTTCTAGCAAACTGCATTCTTATTTTTGCAAATAATTTTTTTTGCAAACATTATTCGCAATTTTTATGTTCTGGACCACGGTCGGATGGCGTTTGGCATTCCATTAGTAACTATTAGCAAAAAAAAAACTTTTGGGGCACTTTAAAGGCGCGGGAGTTACTTACATTTTTACACTTGTTATTTTTGTATGAAATTTTTTTTTGTTACTTACTGAGTACTACGAATAATAAATTAATGCATGCATAATAGCATGTTGATAGCTATAACTTTGAAAATAATTCGAATTTCGAAAAACTGGGCCAAACGTATTTTTTTTTTGTTTTGTGAACTATACAAAAAAGTTTCAGAAAGATACTACAACTTCAAAAGAAAAGTGACTCACTTCAAAAAATTCAGCTCTCCTGTTAAATAAATTATTTGCACTTTAAAGCTTTTTAGTGCTTAGCACGAAAATTATTTAGGTAATTTAATTTTTTATTGTTGGGAGTAAATGGAAAAATTTCAACAACTATTTCCTGCGAATCTTGAGTGGACCTTGAATGTAACCAAAATCGGCCGGAAGTAACCACGTGACCAAACGAAAAAATTGTTACCAATTTTGGTAAAAAGTAACCAAAGTGGCAACGCTGATTGTATTATATTATTATATTACTGCAGCTCTCTATTGTTGTTGCTTAAGCTTAGTTGAGAAACCAGTTTGGATGGGTATACGCTCGAACAAGAAATCATGCATTGTAATGCTGCCCATTAACCATACAATTTATCGTACTACACCGTCGTACGATAAAACACATGCTTCGCCACCAACGTTCCAACTTCAACGTCCATTTATCGTCAAACATCATTTTTACCAACGCTTTGAAGAGTAAGAAACAAGCCAATGCATACGGATTGTACACGTAATAATTAAAAAAAAAGCTAATTTTTGTGTTATAAAAATATATAAGTTAACAGTTTACATTTTTCGCACTTAATATTGCATATGTTGGCACACAATAGAGCGTTCGCAGTATTTGGCAGTGACTTCTTTATATATTAGGTCTGTTTCCTTTTACCTTGGACACGTGGTGACATAAATTTACTTACCATTTTCATGTCCACTTTTCTCAATTAAAATAATCAATCTTGCTTAATTTTTTCCTCTGCTCTTTCTTCTTCTTTGCTTTTGCATCCCGCCAGCAATATTTGCTAGTGGAAATCAATTAAGTAATAGCTTAGTTAGTCAAGAACGTGTGGTCCGCCCGCTGACGCAAACGCCCGTATGCGATTTTTAGGATTTTTTGAGCCCGTGGGGCAACGGAGCAATCAGCTGTTTTACTCACACATATTTACATATATATATAGTTTGTTTACATTTTGGCAGGGTTGCCATTTAGTCATTTTTGAACAAACCAGATTTTTACTAATCTTCAAAGTGTTATGCGGATTACTCTTCAATACACAACTGTGCATTATTTGCCAAATGACAAGAAAATACTAATTTAATCGTTTTTAAAGTTATCGTTGACGACTTTTTTTTTTATTAATTTAGTTACTTTTTTACGGCTTAGTTGGTAATTAAAACACATTTCTCTTGTAATTTTGTTGCTGCCCAATATATTTCCATCACACCTTGGTGATAGTTATCAAGGGCTAAAACATAAAATAACAAAACACACAGTCAGAACATTAAATTTACAATTGAAAATCCATAAAAAAATTATATTGGGAAGCAACAAGATTCTCACAAAAATCTGTGTTTAATTAAGAAATCTGTGCTGAGTTTCTGTAACTCATATCTTATCTGGTATAAATAGGTGGTGACAAAGTGTGGTCGTATTAGTGTGACATCACTTTAATTGATTTTGTTACAGAAACTCAGATTTATTGAGGCAATTTATAACTTTTTAATGTAGAAAAATTGCAGAAGAAGACCACCAAGAGTTATCAATTAAGAAAATACAGCCACCATTGTGGATAAATACAATTTTTGCTTTAATTTTCAGTAATATCTTCATTTACTAGGAGTATTCAATATCTCAAAACTTTTACATATTTTTACGAATAGTTACGAATTTATGTTCAATAACCCAAAAAATTCGCAAAAGGGAGCCAAATTGAGAGAGTAAGACCTCGAGAGAGTTGATAAACGCTGCAAGTAAAATTTTCACTTGCAACTACTAGCAGCTTTAAAAAAATAGAAGTGTCAAAAATATATGATCACAAAAATTTCAATTGGAAATATACAAACATTTTAAACGCAATTTTCTAATTGTGTACTAAATAAGTTAGCGCAGAAACGAATCTTGATGATGTTGTGGAATAGCCAAAGTAGAATTTTGTTTTCCTAATTCAGTTATTTCCATTCATTTCCAATTTCAATTACAACCTAACCTAAAAATCAAATTGTCAAAACAGCGTATCAGCTGTTTTCTTGCGAATGTTTACGATTTTGTGTTCAATTACTTTGGTTGATATTTTCTCTTTTTCTCATTTTTACTCTTAATTTGACATTGACGCTCTTTTTGCAAGTACTTGCAAGTAAAGTTGTTGAACAAAGCTATTATCTTGTTATTAATTTATATATATATATATTTACATTTTGTTTGGGATTTAAAAAAAATTTATAAATGTTTTATTAAGTAATTAAAGTAATAATAAAAGATGTATTGTGGAACGATCCTCCGTCATCCCTTGTCAAGTTTGGTTTGGAGACAAACCGGTTTCGGCTAATATGCGCCATCTTCAGTGTCTTTTTTCGTTCTGAGTTATTTTGTGTAAGTTCGATAGTACTTATAGTAACTAACTTCCATCGTTTGGTCACGTACTTCGTGTTCGTGTGATGTTTTCGTGCATTCGTGCGTTCGGGCGACGTACATGCGTGTGTGCGTGCGAGTCTGCGCGTTTAGGTATGTAAATCTATTTTTGTATCCTCATTAAACAGGCAGGTAAAAGTCCGTTATTGTCCTCTTGTGTGTTGTTTTGTTTATGTCGGTTTTAGGTTTTCTGTCCTCTTTTCGGTATAATAGCTTAAGCGGTTCAAATAATGTATCTGATGCGGTGTTTATTTGTTCATTTATTATTTTACCTACGAATGTCTTCTGTTTGTATATCTCCATATTTTCTAATACGTTAAGTCGTTTTCCCTTGTGTTGTATGTGGAGAATTTTAGCTGTTTTTCCTATTTTCATGGGTGTACATTTGTTTTCTGCCATGTGGATGGCGAAATTTGATTCCACTGTCGTTGATGATTTCTTTATTTTCTTATTGTAATCTCTTACGTGTTCTCGATATCTCGTCTTGATTTGGCGTCCTGTTTGTCCTATATAGCTATTTTGGCATTCGCAAGTCAATTTGTATACGCCTTGTTTGTCAAAGGGGTCTTCCTTGTTAATGTTGTTTCGTAGAAGTTTTTCCATGCTGTTCCTCGTTTTAAATGCTGCATTAATGTTATATTTTTGGAAAACTTTAGCCAACTTGTAAGATGTTGCTCCGGTATATGATAAGACTGCCCATTTCTTCTCTACCTTTTCTTTGTTTTCCGATTTCCTTGAAGTTGTGTTCTTCTGTATTTTCTTCACCAAACTTTTTTGATATCCGTTGTTCTCCGCGATTGTGTATATTGTGCTGAGTTCCTTGTTGTAAGCTTCCTTTTCTAACGGGGTCCGTTCAAGTCGTGTTAATAAATGTCTGAAAGCGGCATTCTTGTGTTGTTGAGGATGGCGAGATTTATTGTGTATTACTGTATCCGTTGCTGTGGGTTTTCTGTATATTTCGTAAGTAAATTTGTTAGTCTCTTTGTTTATTTTAATTGTGAGGTCTAAGTAGTTGCTTTTTCCATTTTTCTCTGCGTCCATGGTGAATTTTATATTTTTGTGTTGGCCGTTGAGGTATTCCAAAATTTCTTCTTCTTTATTTTCTGAAATGAGGCAGATGATGTCGTCTACATACCTGGCATAAAAATTTACCCCCAGATTTTTCGCCAGTTCTTCCATGTAACTTTCCTCCAAATGTTGCATAAATACTTCCATAAGAATGGCTGATGTGGGGTTACCCATTCCCAGTCCGTGAGTTTGTCTGTATATTTTATTGTCAAATTTGAAATAATTCTGGTCCAGGGTTACTTTCAGTGTGTTTACGATCTCTGTTGCAATGTCTCTGTTCGTTTTTTCTGTCAATATTTTAGTTAGAGTTTTTAGTGTTTCTGTCAGTGGTATCGAAGGGTATAGGTCCTTCACGTCAAACGATACCAGTTTCGAGTTCTTAGGTACGTTCAGGTTGTTCAGTTTTTCGACTAGTTCCGTCGTGTTTTTGATTGTGTATTTATTGGACAGGTCAAGTGTCTCGGTTAGTAGCTTATTTAGATGTTTTGATAGTCTATATCCTGGTGCCGATTTATGGTTTACTATTGGTCGCATAGGTGTTCCTGCTTTGTGGATTTTGGGTAGTGCGATCAGTGACGGGGCCGATGGATTCATTGCCGTGAGAGTGTAGGCTATCTTGTTGTCTACTATATTTTTTGTCTGTTTTATTGCACGCTTTATTGCCATTTGGTATTCCTCCGTTGGGTCCTTCCTCATCACTCGGCAGAATGCCGCTTTCAGACATTTATTAACACGACTTGAACGGACCCCGTTAGAAAAGGAAGCTTACAACAAGGAACTCAGCACAATATACACAATCGCGGAGAACAACGGATATCAAAAAAGTTTGGTGAAGAAAATACAGAAGAACATAACTTCAAGGAAATCGGAAAACAAAGAAAAGGTAGAGAAGAAATGGGCAGTCTTATCATATACCGGAGCAACATCTTACAAGTTGGCTAAAGTTTTCCAAAAATATAACATTAATGCAGCATTTAAAACGAGGAACAGCATGGAAAAACTTCTACGAAACAACATTAACAAGGAAGACCCCTTTGACAAACAAGGCGTATACAAATTGACTTGCGAATGCCAAAATAGCTATATAGGACAAACAGGACGCCAAATCAAGACGAGATATCGAGAACACGTAAGGGATTACAATAAGAAAATAAAGAAATCATCAACGACAGTGGAATCAAATTTCGCCATCCACATGGCAGAAAACAAATGTACACCCATGAAAATAGGAAAAACAGCTAAAATTCTCCACATACAACACAAGGGAAAACGACTTAACGTATTAGAAAATATGGAGATATACAAACAGAAGACATTCGTAGGTAAAATAATAAATGAACAAATAAACACCGCATCAGATACATTATTTGAACCGCTTAAGCTATTATACCGAAAAGAGGACAGAAAACCTAAAACCGACATAAACATAAGTGAATATTTTAAAAATATAAATACACGCGTGCCATCTGCCGTAAGATAGCGGTATTTAAAACCTACTCTCATTAGAAAATATGTTGCATATATTTAGGCAGCAGCTAGAAATTACATACATACATACATACATACATACATACATACATACATACATACAGGTGAAGCTAATAAAAGCGTGTTAAAAACAACACACAAGAGGACAATAACGGACTTTTACCTGCCTGTTTAATGAGGATACAAAAATAGATTTACATACCTAAACGCGCAGACTCGCACGCACACACGCATGCACGTCGCCCGAATGCACGAAAACATCACACGAACACGAAGTACGTGACCAAACGATGGAAGTTAGTTACTATAAGTACTATCGAACTTACACAAAATAACTCAGAACGAAAAAAGACACTGAAGATGGCGCATATTAGCCGAAACCGGTTTGTCTCCAAACCAAACTTGACAAGGGATGACGGAGGATCGTTCCACAATACATCATACTATTTTTTCCATGTGAACACATATATGTATATTCGATAACATCCCAGCAAAAATCTGGTCATCGCTATTACCTGTCAGGCATGATAGAAGGCCTTGCCATGGAACATCTGGCGAGTTCATCACTTCTTTCACGCATTGCCAGTAATGCAGAGTGGAATGAGCTTCCATTACCTATTCCATGTAATGCAAAGTAGAATGGAGCGCGAAAAATGAACTGGAATAAATACCCCTGGAAATTTCGATCATGCCTTACATTTTTCGCCTTCTTTCTCTGCTTCCCTGTAAGGTGTTCTTTATTTGATTCACTAGAATGCTTGCGGTATTGCGTGATTTATTCGTTCGGTGGTAATGCATAGGGGAAGTCCTTCCCTCCAATGACAAACCCATGCTAATGTCAGGCATTATGTCAACGAATGTGGAAGCGATTGCCAGGGTTTTTCTGGATTACCCTCTTAATTCCACAGTCATCGAGTTTTTTGGTGGGATTTTACAATCTTGTTGAGTTAGTTGTATAATGCTGTGAAAATTACTGTTTAAATATTTAATAACTAAAAATGTTCAACTGGCAACCCTTCTACCTTGCAACCATGCGAGCGATCAGCTGACACGTGTTTACGTAAAAAATCGAAATGATTTTGATTTCTGCGGTACGGGCTTCTGCGTCGTACGTCGTTGAATAATCGGTTACATACAAATCCCATTAAATAGGTTGGATCAGCTGACACGGTACACGGGTTTACGTTCTTGACTAACTGGACTATAAAAATTAAATTCTCTCCCGCTTGCTGGCATCAAAGTACGGAAACACAAAATTAGTAAAAATATATTACATTGGATAGTACGGAAACAGACATAAGTTCACATCAGCACTTAGAAGTTGGCTGCGATTCAAGGCAGCGGCAGCGAATTTCGAATTTGGGCTAAACGGAGCGGTGCTGCCAGCTGCCTCTGCTGTATTATGTGCCACTTCATTGCAAACCGTAGTTTCTAAAAATCAGCTGATTTCGAAAAACGATCGCTGCTACTGCCACAGCGCTATTGTAATTCCGGCTTTATTTCTGATGCGATGCGCGCGATGCGAGAAAAAAATAATGAAGTTTGTCAAACGCATCCACTAACCTTCCAATTTGTTGCACAACGCGACGAAATATCAAAATTGTTTGATCTTCATCCAACAGCTTGTCCAACTTGTACAACAGGGCCACTAATGCGACGATTTGTTGGACAACGAGTGTTTAGACCAGCAGTCTAAATATTTAGCACCTCCCTAATGTATGCACAAGTTGTTACACGTATACACATGCATATGTACATATTCACATATGTATGTGTATGCAGGACATATTTTCAAAGCCGTTGACTGAACGAAGATACTTTTCTGTCAGTCAGCGCGCAACAAAAGAAAATTTAATTTTTACTTATATTTCGACAGCAAGCCACAGCGGTAAGTGTTTCCATTTCCATATATACATATGTACATATTTCCGAACATATTTATATATATCAAAAATTATTTCCTGCATACATATATTCCTATATATATGTATGTATATAGAAAATAAAGCAATCCTTGCTAATTATTAATCCAAACATTTTCTTTTTATTTATTTTCGGAACTTCCTTATTATAAATCCTCCTGAGCACCAATTGGGTCCAGGACGATTTATTCATGGTCCTTCGAGCCGGATCTGAACCAGCGACCTATGGATAAATCGTCCTGGACCCAATTGGTGCTCAGGAGGATTTATAATAAGAAAGTTCCGAAAATAAATAAAAAGAAAATGTTTGGATTAATAATTAGCAAGGATTGCTTTATTTTCTATATACATACATATATATAGGAATATATGTATGCAGGAAATAATTTTTGATATATATAAATATGTTCGGAAATATGTACATATGTACCGCACCGAGTAATGTGAAAGCGCTCTAAATCGAATTTACGGTCTACGCCTGACTCATATGAAATTAGTCAATCCATTCGCCATTTTCCGACAGATGGCACCGAGAACACCTCGATCAGTGCCACTTAAACTGTCGGAACAATTAGGCGAAAACGCTTTTTTCAAAGTATGGTGACCTGAATTTAAAACTGTGATGACCGATATTGTGCGAGTGTGGTGACCTACATTCCAATTATGCTGAACTACCTTCGGCGTAGTGGGAGAAGGAAAACCAATAATCAGAGTTGCCAGTAGAGAAAATTTTCGTTACGAAATAATAATTTATGCATACCATTTTACAACTTTTGTGTATTGCAAACCGAAAGTGTATGCCGCGAATTGATGTTTAAGTGAAAGGGTTGTGGCACGTTATACTCGGTGGCAGTAAACCAAATGCACCCAAAATTTAATTCTTTTTAGCATATTTATTTTCCACAAATATAATTACATTTAAATCTACATATATCTAATCGAAGTGCCTCAAGAGGCTCACTAACACCGGTGCGATACCACGCCACCTAGTAGCGGGCGCCGTCGCGAATGCATACAAATAAAAATATTTGCGTTAACAACTGCAAACCAAATATAATATACATATATTATACAATATCCAAAAGTACTTATAGGTACCTATATAATATGCAACCACCAAATCAACCACGTCACTTTAATTAATTTGCAAACTTGTAATTCAGCGCAAACCTACCACTGTGGCATTATCATTCAAGTTCAAATATTATTATTTTTTTTATGGTTAGGGTTTTGAGATAACGGTAATTTTGGGTTTTTTGGTTACAACATCAATCAAAAATTATTTTCGCTGAAGTTACAAATGCGATTACCACAAGCCGTATCTACTTGGTTCGAAAGATAATTAAAATACGCTTCTAAAAGCCCGTAACCACATAACCTGATTCGCCAGCGAAACATCTCGCTAAATAACCCGTCTCCACGTGGCTGATCGTTATTCAGTTTAAGATTTCTCTTTCTTGTTCTTCTTAAATGTTTGTACGTTTGCTTATTTTTTGCGTTTTTGTTTTGGTCTGTGTGAGATTTCGATAGATTTTCCATACAAAATTAGAGAAGGCATGGATATCATCACGTTTGGCAAGAGGATTGAGAACGAATCAAGTGTTTCATTCTTCACTCGCTGTAAGAAATTTGTATGGATATTGGCGAGTTCCAGCACTGGTTTCCTTGTCGAAACAAGATTGAGAGAGAAAATGCAGAAAAAAAAGAGCGAAACACGTTATGTGGAGACATGGTATTAGTTAAGATGGCTCTGTGTGTAGAAGTCCACGTAAGTGGGGAAAGCTTCTGACTGCCATCCACCTGGGGGTGGCCAGAGCGATTCTTTTGCATGCGGAGCAAGCAGCTCCCGACTTCCGCGCAGTGTCCTCTGGATAGCCACCGAACACCCGTTTGGTGGTGAACTAAAGTGAGAAGGCGACAACTCGACAAGGCCACTCCGGCATATTCGGTTTAAGGGATTGTTGAGGGGAATACCTGAAGCGTCTGTTCACCAGAAGGTGCGGCTGCGAGCGGGCGTCTGTCTTGGAGCAAGCGGCTCGCTATATAAACGTGTAACAATATAGAACTCCCGCAGGGCGGGTTGTGCGTCGGGCTTGGGACCCACCACGTAAAAATCCTAACAAATGAAAACAACAACAAAGCCTCGGATGAGACCACCCCTTTCTAATGACGACCATGGCAAACTTTTAAAGGACTATTATTTGAGGGTAAGCACCTGGAACGTCCGGACCCTTAATTGGGAAGGTGCCTCTGCCCAGCTGGTTGATGTCCTCGGAAGAGTGAAAGCTGACATCACCGCCATACAAGAGATGCGGTGGAAGGGGCAAGACAAGAAGAAATGCGGGCCTTGCGCTATATATTACAGTGGCCATGCAGAGGAGCGTATATTTGATGTTGGTTTTGTGGTGGGAAATAGACTCAGCCGCCGAGTACTGTCGTTCACGCCAGTGAACGAGCGTCTAGCCACCAACCGCATCAAAGCGAGATTTTTCAACATATCTCTCATCTGCGCTCACGCCCCGACGGAAGAGAAGGACGATGCGATCAAAGACACTTTCTATGAGCAGTTAGAGCATGCCTACGACCGCTGCCCCCGTCACGACATTAATATTGTGCTTGGCGATTTTAATGCCAGGGTGGGTAAGGAAGGTATCTTTGGCAGCACAGTCGGAAAATTCAGTCTCCACGACGTAACCAGTCCCAATGGGACGAGGCTGATCGACTTCGCCGGGTCACGAAACATGGTCATTAGCAGTACCAGATTCCAGCACAAAAAAATACACCAAGCCACATGGCTGTCTCCTGATCGAAAAACGCGAAATCAAAAAAGGGGCAAATTCCTGCCGGAATGATAACGGCGATCTGGTAACTGATGTCTAGAGCATACTTAAGTTGTGGAGGTATCATTTCTCCTCCTTGCTAGATAATGGCAACAGTGAAATTGCTGAAGGAGAAGATGTACGAACCGAATCCCCAATAGCAGATGATGGTAGGCATGTTCCACCACCCGATTATGGCGAAGTGCGCATAGCAATGTCTCGGCTTAAAAATAACAAGGCCCCGGGCGCTGACGGTTTGCCAGCCGAGCTATTCAAACATGGTGGCGAAGGGTTGATAAGGAGCATGCATCAACTCCTATGCAGAATATGGTCGGACGAGCGCATGCCCGACGATTGGAACTTAAGTGTGCTCTGCCCAATCCACGAAAAAGGAGACCCCACAGTACGCGCCAATTATCGTGAGATAAGCCTCCTGAATATCGCATATAAGGTCTTAGCAAGTGTATTGTGCGAAAGACTGAAGCCCACCGTCAACAAGCTGATTGGGCCTTATCAGTGTGGCTTCAGACCTGGTAAATCTACCATCGACCAGATCTTCACAATACGCCAAATACTGGAAAAAACCCATGAAAAAGGAACCGACACACACCATCTTTTTGTCGATTTTAAAGCCGCTTTTGATAGCACGAATAGGAATTGCCTATATGCCACAATGTCTGAATTTGGTTTCCCTGCAAAACTTATACGGCTATGCCAAATGACGTTGACTAACACCACCAGCTCGGTCAGAATTGGAAAGGACCTCTTCGAACCGTTCGAGACCAAACGAGGTTTCAGACAAGGTGACTCCCTTTCGTGTGACTTCTTCAATTTGATGCTGGAAAAGATAATACGAGCTGCAGAACTTAACCATACACGAAGAATTTTATACCACAAGAGTGTACAATTGCTGGCGTACGCCGATGATATCGAGATCATTGGCACTAACACTCGCGCCGTATGTTCTGCCTTCTCCAAGCTGGATAAAGAGGCTAAGAAAATGGGTTTGGCGGTCAACGAGGACAAGACGAAGTACCTCCTGTCATCACACAAAGAAACAGCACGCCTTGGCAGCCACGTCAATGTTGATAGCTACAAATTCGAAACTGTTAAGGACTTCGTCTATTTGGGAACCAGCATTAACACCAAGAATGATGTCAGCACGGAGATCCAACGAAGAATCACGCTTGCCAATAAATGCTACTTCGGACTAAGTAGGCAACTGAAAAGTAAAGTCCTCTCTCGACAAACAAAAATCACACTCTACAGGCCGCTCATCGCTCCAGTCCTCATGTACGGCGCAGAAGCATGGACAATTTCAAAATCAGATGAGATGGCACTTGGAGTATTCGAGAGAAAAGTTCTTCGTAAGATTTATGGACCTTTGCGCGTTGGCGTGGGCGAGTATCGACGGAGATTTAACGATGAGCTGTACGAGCTTTACACAGACATCGACATTGTTCAGCGACTAAAGATCCAGCGGCTGCTCATGCCGTGAGAATGGACGAAGGCGCTCCGGCCAAGAAAGCATTTCTATCGAAACCCGCTGAACGCAAAAGAAAAGGGAGACCTCCACTGCGTTGGGAAAATCAGGTGGACAGCGATGCTGCCTCCCTAGGTGTTCCCAAGTAGCGCCATGCTGCACGAAACAGAAGCAATTGGCGCGCTCTGTTGGACTCGGCCAGAATCGTCTAGACGGTTAAGCGCCAATCAAGAAGAGGAAGTTAAGAAAAACTCCAAGAATGGTTGAAATCGGTCATTCCCCAGGGGTACATTCCTTGGACCTATAGTAAACATTTTTGAATTTCAGCTCAAAAATTTGCGATATATTCACGAAAATTGGCAATTAAGTTATTATCGTAATACGCATCGATGTAGGTGACGGCGTTCCGGCCGCAACATATTCCTCTTTACATAAAAACTATTTGTCAATTTTAATACATTTATTAGACATACATGTCTTTACACTTTAACAATTATATAGCTTCTGGCTTATGTGCCAAGAAAAATCAACTCGCATGGCGGTTTTTTAGTCAACGAATTATAACAAAAGGAAACAATGAATACATAAGATACAAATCTATCGATAACATTAAACTCGTCAGTTAATCAGTTGGTTAGCAAATTGAGGAATTACAGATGAGCTTAAGTACAACTTAGACTATTCAAACTTGTCGTATTTATCAAATTGTATACATCAATAAGACAGAACAAATAATAATTATGTAAATGCAAATAAAGGAGTTATAGACACAAAAATGGTAAATAAATTGAGAAAGGAAAAAGAAAGAAAAAAGAAAGACAAAAAAAAAAGAACTAAAATTTGGCATGTCATCCCCGTTTTGTCGGTCGTGATTCACCACATCCCACCTCCTGGCGAATCAATCCGGGGATTCGCAATTATTTAGTACGGCAAGTCGGCGGACTGGTCGATGTATAATGCCTTGTGATGTGCGTACTCTTGCGCTTCGAATTCGCCCATCGTTTCCTCTGATGGCTTCGACAATTTTCCCTTTTTTCCATTGGCTTCTCGGCGCCGAAGGATAACACACTATGACTAAATCGTCAGGCTTCATCTCCTTAATGTCGTCTTGCCACTTCGACCGACAAAGAAGACTTGGTAAGTATTCTAGCGTCCACCTTTTCCATGCCCGGTCCTTCAGATTCATTGCAATTCTCCACTGCTTTCGCAAACATATTTGTTCTCCATCGGGATTTGGCGTTTGTGTGGAGTTTAGGCATCCAGTCAAAAAATGGTTCGGTGTGAGCGGTTCTTCTTATCCAGGACCAAGCGGTATATCTGTCAATGGCCGACTATTTATTATATTTTCGATTTCGATCAGAACGCTACGAAGAGTTTCGACCCTTGGCGCTTCCTCCTTTAAAATTTTATGTAAAAGTCGTTTTGTGCAATGGATGAGGCGTTCCCAACTGCCACCACTACTAGGATCTGCAGGACAGTTAAAGCGCCATTCAATTTTATAGTTCGACATTTCGCGCTCGATGGCGTTGAAGTCAAAAAGTCTATCTTCTTGTTTCATTTCTTTTTGCGCCCCAACGAAATTCGTGCCATTATCTCTACGGATGCGTTTTGGTACACCTCGCCGGTTAACAAAATTGCGAAGGCATATAATAAAGGCATCGGTAGAGAGGTTTTCTGCCAACTCTAAATGCACTGCTCGGGTCGTCAGGCATGTGAATAATGCGACCCATCGTTTTTCTCTTCTGCGACCAATGGCGACGTTGAACGGACCGCAATAGTCAACCCCCGAATAAGTAAATGGACGGACGTAAGGAGTGATACGATCAACAGGCAGCTGTCCCATTAATGGGGCATTCGGTTTAGCTCTGTCATATATGCATACTGGGCACTTCTTTTTGACCCGTTTAAGTAGGTTGCGTATCGCAGGCACCCAAAAACGTTGGCGAATTTCGTTCATTATCAGTTTGTCATTTTGGTGATGTCTTTTCTGATGATGTTCTGCTACCATTAACTCTGTGACATAGTGGTTCGGCGGCAATATAATTGGACGACGTACATCGAAAGGCAAACAGTCGGCTGCATCCAGTCTTCCATACACGCGAAGTACATTGTTTTCATCAAGGTAAGGCGTAAGTTGGTACAGACAGGAACTTTTTGGCAAATGTTGTTTCTGGTATAATATATCAACTTCTGGCTTGTATGACTCCTGCTGGACTATACGACATATGTGGATTTCTGCGTTAGTAATTTCATCCATGTAGCCAGCGTATATGATTTGAGGGTTCTGTTATTTTGGTGCGTGTTGCGTCATCGGCGACGTTTTGGCTTGTGGGCACCCAGCGCCACTGGTCCATTGTAGTGGTTGTAAGAATTTCAGCGATTCGGTGAGCGACGTACGGCTTATACGACCGCGTATGCGAACGTATCCAAAGTACAGCGGTTTGTGAGTCGCTCCACAGGATTGTTTGATTAATTTTAGTGTTGAGAATTTCTTCGACAAGGCGTTTTATCCTGCAACCCATAACAGCTGCTTGCAGTTCTAGTCGTGGAACTGTTATCTTAAGTGGTGCGCATGATGCTTTAGCGCACACCAGTGCCACTTCTACTGCATCACCTCTTCTTACTCTCAAATATGCGGCAGCGGCGTATGCGCTCGTGCTAGCGTCGACGAATACGTGAAGCTGAATACTATGAGCGGTGCCTGCTAGGCGTGAATAGCACCGGGGAATTGATAAAACTTTGACTGCTTGGAATTTCGCCCACCAGCATTTTCATTGCTTGAACAAGTGAGATGGAAGCTCTTCGTCCCAGGCGACCTTTTCCTTCCATAGTTCTTGGAGTAGCAACTTCACAGCTATTGTGATGTTCGTAAGAAGACCGAAGGGATCGTATATAGCCATAACGATTCCCAACAGTTCCCTCTTCGTAGGTGCACGTTTACCTTCTATAATTTCTTTGGATATTTAAAAAAATTTAAAATTAAACTCAAAACAGTCTGTTGCCGTGTTCCAATGCATGCCCAGTATTTTATCTACGATGGCCTGCCGTTCGAAGTTTACGATGTTTGATGATACAGCGTTTCCCATATTTAAATCTGCTTCTAAGGCTTTACAATTTGACACAAACCTTCTGAGTTTAAAACCGGCAGATGCATTGATTTTTATTGCCTCTCTTATAGTTTGTTCAGCTTCTTTGACGTCATCAAAGCTTACTACCAGATCATCTACATATGTCTTGTTTACGATGGCATCCACGGCTTTTGGCTTTTCGCATTGGAATTTGGCGGCGTTTATATTTTTGACGTACTCTGCGCAACATGGAGAGCAAGCGGCACCGAAAATCATGGACGTCATAACGAAAACTTCTATGGGTTTGCTGGAATCCCCATTCCTCCACAGAAATCGCTGCGAATCCTGATCTTCGGCTCTGATTCGGATTTGGGAAAACATCTCCTCAATATCACCGGCAACGGCGACTACTCCTTCGCGAAATTTAAAAAGTATTGACAGTAATGACTGTGCCTTCTCAGGTCCTTTGAGCAAGACATGATTAAGAGAAACGTTGGATACAGCAGCAGCTGCGTCGAATACGATGCGTAGTTTACCGGGTTTATGTGAATTAATGACACCGAAGTGCGGCAAATACCACGTTGTGGGTTTTTCAATTTTGATTTCATCTTTTGCTAGTTGTCTGGCATACCCTTTCTCGGCGTACTTATTAATTTCCTTGGCGTAGTTTTGTGCAAACTGGCTATTCTTTTCCATTTTTGCCTCTATTTGTAGCAAACGTTTTTTGGCCATGTTGTAACTCGGTGGTAATAAAATTTCGTCGTTTTTCCACAATAACCCTACTTCATATCATTCTCCTAAACACTTTGTCCTCTCTTCTAATATACTTTTTGCTCTTATATTGTTATCCGACTCCATTACGATGTTGGTTGGTGTTGGTACCAACGTATCTGTAACTATGTAATCTTCGACCAATTTATGCAGTGCTTTCATGGCTTGCGATTCTCTGACAATCATAACTCGTGTGGCTGTGCTGATATTCTGTGATGGTCCGTACACCGTCCATCCCAATTTAGTTTTGGCGGCAATCGGTTGGTTAGGCCCATTTTCAATAATTTCCTGAGTTATACCTAAAAAGGAATTGTCTAAGCCGAGTAGCAATTCTGGCTTTGCTTCAACGTAGCTGGCAATTGATAATGACGATAAATGGGAAAAATTTCTTTTGTCAAATGATTGTGTTGGCAAATCGAGACTGCGAATAGTTCGTACGTTTTTTATTGCGTAGGTACGATTTGTGTTTAGACCTCGAATTTCGACGGCTACCCTACGAGAATTTTCAGTGGTTTTGTTTTTACCATACCACTGTAGCGACAATAAAGACGATTGACCCTGCACTCCTAAATAGGATGCAAACCTTTCACTGATCAAGGATATAGACGAACCCTCATCAAACATGGCATAAATTTCAATCTTACCTCGAGGCCCAAACAATGTTACCGGAAAAACTTTAAATAATGTGGATTCATTTTCTTGCCGACAGTTGTAAACATGCTGTGTTTCATTTTCATTGTTGTTATTGTGCGACTCGTTTGGCACATGCAAAAGCTTATGGTGTTTACGTTGACAACCGTTGATACCACATGTGGCTCGCTGTTGACAGTTCAATAAATTGTGACCTTTGATGAGACAACCAAAACACAACTGATGTCGCTTTACTAACGCCCATCGCTCGTTTGGATTTTGTTCGTTAAATTGGCGGCATTCTGTCAATGCATGATTTTGACTACACTGAGTGCACCGTTGCTGACGTCGATTGTTTGATACTTCGTTGCTATGCAAAATCCGCCGAGCATTACCTCCTATTGGCTGTTGATTATTGTTACCACCTCCTGGTGCCGATTGTATGCGATTACCACCACCTGTTATTGGCTGCTGACGACTCGTACTTCGCACGTTTACTGGGTTACTATAATTTATTGGCACGCTTCTGTCGATTGTTTTTGGCATTAAAGATACCACTCTTGCTAACTCGCTAAGCCAGCTCGCAAATGTTTCTACTGTTGGGAATGACTCTATTTCAGCAACCCTCTTACCCCACTCAAATTGTTTCGACGGAGGGAGCTTTGAAACTAGCTGCTCTAAAAGAGTAGGATTTATTAAGTGTTGTTCAAATTTTGAGGATTTGAAAAATGCTACTATATTCCTAAGGGTGCGTTTATGTCGGAGCAATAGAAGAAAGAAAGATAGCTGTGCGTGATAAACGCTTATCGGAATAGCGCTATTGAGTGTTTATGTCGGAGCAGTGATAAGAGCAATAGTAGCGAAGAGGTCAATAAGCGGAGGTAATAGCGCTGTTCGACCAAAGCATATAGCGCTATTGAGTGTTTATGTCGGAGCTAAGCTAGCAAAGAGTGGAATAGCGCTGTTATCTGCGTATATTGAAGCTATGGTACTAGATTTGTCTTTAGTGTATTGTGGTACTTAAATAAAAATTTTAGAGTAACCGAAAAGGAGAAGAGACGTTGTTATTTTACACATAATAAATATTTACATATATTTCTGCTCCACACATACTTATCTATATATTTCATTTTTTTTAATTTGAAAGGTTATATAAAAATTGTGTATAGAAAGTAATAAAACACATAAACAATGTCCCTCTTATTCATAAAAAATAAAATAGATTTATAAAATTTTAGAAATCGAAAAATTTTATGAAAATGCCACTTAAAAATTTTTAAAACCTATTTTATTTTTTATGCATGAATTCGTATATATTTACTTACGTTTGGCTTTCATTTCACATGCTACGGCCGTCCACAGTTTATCCAAGACAAGCCTATTGGGATGATTTGGATTTCTTTGATCCCACAAAGGTTGCCTTTTAAAAATTGCACTGATGGAACTTTCTGTTTCCATAATGAATAGCGCTAATCGACTAAAGAAAATCAATGAATTAATTTTCTTCGCTCTTATACTTTGATACGCGCTTATAGCGCGGCTCCGACATAAACAGAAGTACAGAACTCCCATTTACAATTTTCGTTGCTAGTATCCACTCTTTCTTCTATTGCTCCGACATAAACACTACACGCGTTTCCCATAAGGTATTTTCTCTGCTATGATAATAGCGCTAATGTGGTGAATTTCTTTAGTCACCCACTGCTCCGACATAAACAGAAGTACAGAACTCCCATTTACAATTTTCGTTGCTAGTATCACTCTTTCTTCTATTGCTCCGACATAAACACTATACGTGATTTCCGTAAGGTATTTTCTTTGCTATTATCTGTGGTGAGCTTAGCGCTTATCGCAGCTCCGACATAAACAGAAGTACAGAATTCCCGTTTACAATTTTCTTCGCTATCTTTCTTTCTTTCTTCTATTGCTCCGACATAAACGCACCCTAACACGCGTGGAAAATTCTAAAATATTCTCAAGTCGATTCTCATAAATTATAGGAAAATTTTGCACCCTTTGCAATTGTGCACGTATTAGCAGATCAGGTCGACCAAAGTTAAATTCAAGTTCGTTTAGCATACTAGGTACATCGTCGGGGTAGACCATTAACGATACTACAGCTTGCTTCGCTGCGCCCTTTAATGCCCTTTGCAAACGAATTAAATTTTGCCTATTGCAGTAATTAAACTCGGCTGTCGTATCGCGGTAGCAAGCGATAAAGAGCGGCCAATCCTCTGGATTGCCTTCGAATATGGGCAGAGGGTATAATTTAGTAATGGCACTGTCCATAAATACTGGTGGTTGACTGGGTTGTATTAACGCTGACTGTGGCTGCGGCGTCACCGTTGGCAAAGGTTCTTGACGCGTCACCATTATATTTTGAGTGACAGCTGGCTGTGGCGCTGACGAAGTTGGCTGCGTAGTTCTTTCCACGTGAGAGTCCATACGCTCGCGAAGATTCTGCAAATCTGCACGGTGTGTGCTCGTCTCGTTGCGTAATTCTACGATAGTCTCGCAGTGCTGTAATTGACGCGACTAAAGCGGCAAAATTGTCCGTTGGCTGCTGCTGCATTGCGGGAGCAAGGGGCTTTCTACTACTGTATCATTTAAATCGGTATCTGTCTCTGAACCATCTTGTTGAGTCCGACTCATTGCTCTTGTCCTCATCTATACCGCAAAAATACCGGTGAATATGTATTGCAGAGTATATAAAAGTATGTCTGATTTATGGCTAACGGCTCAAATGGCAATTTTATACTTTGGCGAACAACTATACGGCAGTTATATACTTTGGCTAACGGCTATACGGATGTTATATACTTTGGCGAACGGCTTTATGGCTGTTATATACTTTGGCGAACGGCTTTATGGCTGTTATATACATATGTACACGCTTTGGCGAACAGCTATGTGACAATGACCATTTACACTGCACTTACCCTATAACTGCATGTATACATATATATATGGTAGCTGATTTTGGCGATTTGGCCCACGAGGCGAAAAAACTTGAGTCTTCAACAATTTGGGCAAATTGCAGCGTCTTTGTATGTATGTTGGCGTATTCCTATAACGCTCGGGAGCGATTCCCACGACTATGAACGGCAAATTAACAATGGCAAGTTTGTTGCGTTTGATACACGGGATGACACAAATTTTAGATGATGTAGGTGACGGCGTTCCGGCCGCAACATATTCCTCTTTACATAAAAACTATTTGTCAATTTTAATACATTTATTAGACGTACATGTCTTTACACTTTAACAATTATATAGCTTCTGGCTTATGTGCCAAGAAAAATCAACTCGCATGGCGGTTTTTTAGTCAACGAATTATAACAAAAGGAAACAATGAATACATAAGATACAAATCTATCGATTACATTAAACTCGTCAGTTAATCAGTTGGTTAGCAAATTGAGGAATTACAGATGAGCTTAAGTACAACTTAGACTATTCAAACTTGTCGTATTTATCAAATTGTATACATCAATAAGACAGAACAAATAATAATTATGTAAATGCAAATAAAGGAATTATAGACACAAAAATGGTAAATAAATTGAGAAAGGAAAAAGAAAGAAAAAAGAAAGACAAAAAAAAAAAGAACTAAAATTTGGCATGTCATCCCCGTTTTGTCGGTCGTGATTCACCACACATCGATGATACCAAAAATTGTTGAAATCGGCCAGTCCCTAGGAGTACCTCCCTTGGACCTATAGTAAAATTTATTTTTTCATAAAATGAAGAATTTGCATATGATGGACAAAAGTGGGCAACTAATGTTTTTATCACATGAAAACAGATACTACATGTTATAGCTGTACATAAAATGTTCCCAAACCAAATATTTAATTCAATAAATTCTTGAAGTATAAGAAAAGAACTTATGTACTTAAATCAAAATTGCTTTTCATAACGGTACATTTTTCAGACATAAATTTCTGGAGAAGGTGTGGGTGATGACAAGTAAGCCATTTCTACAAAAAAGTGAAAATCGTAAATCATGGCCTTTACATCTTTACGGCGCATACGGCTCGATATTATTCTTTCTTGTATTTTTTCTTGCATATGCGATGCGATCTCTCTTGTATAATTTACTAGCTGACCCGGCAAACTTCGTTCTGCCCAAAATAGATTTTTTTACTAATTTCATTTCAGAAATTGTTATTACACCGGTATTATTTTTAATAGAAAATTAACGATTTTTCACTACTTCATTGTGTATACAACTTCAAAAATATACAATTTTAGTATTCAGTTTAAGGCTGCACCATACACAAAATTTTTAGTATTCTGTTCCGGATATTTATTTTCACTGAGTATTGGCTATTTTAACTAAGTAAGTAAGAGTATTGATATAGTATACCTCCATAATGGTTTTCAGGCCCCTCCTCCAACCCTTTTAGATATATTCAGCCTCAAAAGTTTAGTACGTATGGGAGGTGCAATGCCCCATTTTTTGATAAATCTTTTTTTTTTGGTGAACATGGTATTGATATCGTATATCTGCATAGTGATTTCTATGAACATGCCATGAACGCTTTTAGGGATATTTAGCCTTAAAACTTAAGAACGCATGGGAAATGCCACGCCCCCTTTTCCCAAAACTACTGTTTTTATCATAAGCATGCTATTGATATCGTTAATCTCCTGATCAAATTTCAGGTCCCAACCTTAAACGCTTTTATAGATATTCAGCTTGAAAAATTTAGTTTGTATGGGAGGAGCCACGCCCCCTTTTCCGACAACCTACACTTTTATACGCAAAAATTGTTTTGATATCATATAGCTCTGTACCAATTTCCAGGTCCCTGACTTAAATCCTTTTAAAGATATTCAGCTTAAAAAGTTAAGTGTTGTTGGGAGGTGCCACGCCCCTTTTTCGTATAACTCCTATTATTTTGCGTTAATATGAAATTGTTATCGTTTATCTCCACACCAATTTCCAAGTCCCTAGCGTAAACAATTTTAGAGATATTCAGCATGAAAAATTAAGTTTGTATGTGGGGTGCCACGCCCCTTTTTCCGATAACCCCCACTTTTTTGCGTGGTAATGGTTTGATATCATTTAGCTGTATACCAATTTTCAGCTCCCTACCTTAAACTGTTTTAGAGATAATCAGCTTTAAAAATTATGGTTGTATGGGAGGCGCCACGCCCACTTTTCTGATAACCCCCAATTTTCTGAGTGAGAAGGGTTTTGATATCACCTACCTCTATACCAATTATCAGCTCACTACCTTGAACTATTTTAGAGATAATCAGCTTTAAAAATTAAGGTTGTATGGGAGGTGCCACGCCCCCTTTTCTTATAACCCCCACTTTTCTGAGTGAGAAGGGTTTTGATATCACATACCTCTATATTAATTTTCAGCTCCCTACCTTAAACTGTTTTAGAGATAATCAGCTTTAAAAATTAAGGTTGTATGGGAGGTGCCACGCCCCCTTTTCTGATAACACCCACTTTTCTGAGTGAGAAGGGTTTTGATATCACCTACCTCTATACCAATTATCAGCTCCCTACCTTGAACTCTTTTGGAGATAATCAGCTTTAAAAATTAAGGTTGTATGGGAGGTGCCACGCCCCCTTTTCTGATAGCCCCCACTTTTCTGAGTGAGAAGGGTTTTGATATCACCTACCTCTATACAAATTTTCAGCTCCCTACCTTAGACTGTTTTAGAGATAATCAGCTTAAAAATTAAGGTTGTATGGGAGGTGCCACGCCCCCTTTTCTTATAACCCCCACTTTTCTGAGTGAGAAGGGTTTTGATATCAGATACCTCTATATTAATTTTCAGCTCCCTACCTTAAACTGTTTTAGAGATAATCAGCTTTAAAAATTAAGGTTGTATGGGAGGTGCCACGCCCCCTTTTCTGATAACACCCACTTTTCTGAGTGAGAAGGGTTTTGATATCACCTACTTCTATACCAATTATCAGCTCCCTACCTTGAACTCTTTTGGAGATAATCAGCTTTAAAAATTAAGGTTGTATGGGAGGTGCCACGCCCCCTTTTCTGATAGCCCCCACTTTTCTGAGTGAGAAGGGTTTTGATATCACCTACCTCTATACCAATTTTCAGCTCCCTACCTTGAACTGTTTTAGAGATAATCAGCTTTAAAAATTAAGGTTGTATGGGAGTTGCCACGCCCCCTTTTCTGATAACCCCCACTTTTCTGAGTGAGAAGGGTTTTGATATCACCTACCTCTATACCAATTTTCAGCTCCCTATCTTAAACTGTTTTAGAGATAATCAGCTTTAAAAATTAAGGTTGTATGGGAGGTGCCACGGCCCCCTTTCTGATAACCCCCACTTTTCTGATTGAGAAGGGTTTTGATATCACCTACCTCTATACCAATTTTCAGCTCCCTATCTTAAAAAATCAAAATGGGGGCGTGGCACCTCCCATACAACCTTATTTTTTAAAGCTGATTATCTCTAAAACAGTTTAAGATAGGGAGCTGAAAATTGGTATAGAGGTAGGTGATATCAAAACCCTTCTCACTCAGAAAAGTGGGGGTTATCAGAAAAGGGGGCGTGGCAACTCCCATACAACCTTAATTTTTAAAGCTGATTATCTCTAAAACAGTTCAAGGTAGGGAGCTGAAAATTGGTATAGAGGTAGGTGATATCAAAACCCTTCTCACTCAGAAAAGTGGGGGTTATCAGAAAAGGGGGCGTGGCACCTCCCATACAACCTTAATTTTTAAAGCTGATTATCTCTAAAACAATTCAAGGTAGGGAGCTGAAAATTGGTATAGAGCTAAATGATATCAAAACTATTCCCACGCATAAAAGTGGGGGTTATCGGAAAAAGGGGCGTGGAACCTCCCATACCAACTTAATTTTTCATGCTGAATATCTCTAAAATTGTTTCCGCTAGGGACTTGGAAATTGGTGTGGAGCTAAACGATAACAATTCCATATTAACGCAAAATAATAGGAGTTATACGAAAAGGGGGCGTGGCACCTCCCAACAACACTTAATTTTTAAAGCTGATTATCTCTAAAACAGTTCAAGGTAGGGCGCTGAAAATTGGTATAGAGGTAGTGATATCAAAACCCTTCTCACTCAGAAAAGTGGGGGTTATCAAAAAAGGGGGCGTGGCACCTCCCATACAACCTTATTTTTTAAACCTGATTATCTCTAAAACAGTTCAAGGTAGGGAGCTGAAAATTGGTATAGAGGTAGGTGATATCAAAACCCTTCTCACTCGAAAAATTGGGGGTTATCAGAAAAGGGGGCGTGGCACCTCCCATACAACCTTAATTTTAAAAGCTGATTATCTCTAAAACAGCTCAAGGTAGGGAGCTGAAAATTGGTATAGAGGTAGGTGATATCAAAACCCTTCTCACTCAGAAAAGTGGGGGTTATCAGAAAAGGGGGCGTGGCACCTCCCATACAACCTTAATTTTTAAAGCTGATTATCTCTAAAACAGTTTAAGGTAGGGAGCTGAAAATTGGTATAGAGCTAGGTGATATCAGAAAAGGGGGCGTGGCACCTCCCATATAACCTTAATTTTTAAAGCTGATTATCTCTAAAACAGTTTAAGGTAGGGAGCTGCAAATTGGTATAGAGGTAGGTGATATCAAAACCCTTCTCACTCAGAAAAGTGGGGGTTATCAGAAAAGGGGGCGTGGCACCTCCCATATAACCTTAATTTTTAAAGCTGATTATCTCTAAAACAGTTTAAGGTAGGGAGCTGAAAATTGGTATAGAGGTAGGTGATATCAAAACCCTTCTCACTCAGAAAATTGGGTGTTTCAGAAAAGGGGGCGTGGCACCTCCCATACAACCTTAATTTTTAAAGCTGATTATCTCTAAAACAGTTCAAGGTAGGGAACTGAAAATTGGTATAGAGGTAGGTGATATCAAAACCCTTCTCACTCAGAAAAGTGGGGGTTGTCAGAAAAGGGGGCGTGGCACTTCCCATACAACCTTAATTTTTAAAGCTGATTATCTCTAAAACAGTTCAAGCTAGGGAGCTGAAAATTGGTATAGAGGTAGGTGATATGAAAACCATTCCCACGCATTAAAGTGGGGGTTATCGGAAAAAGGGGCGTGGCACCTCCCATACAAACTTAATTTTTCATGCTGAATATCTCTAAAATTGTTTACGCTAGGGGCTTGGAAATTGGTGTGGAGATAAACGATAACAATTCCATATTAACGCAAAATCATGAGGAGTTATACGAAAAGGGGGTGTGGCACTTCCCAACAACACTTAATTGTTTAAGCTGAATATCTTTAAAAACATTTAAGTCAGGGACCTGGAAATTGGTACAGAGCTATATGATATCAAAACAATTTTTGCGCATAAAAGTGAGGGTTATCGGAAAAGGGGGCGTGGCACCTCCCATACAAACTTAATTTTTCAAGCTGAATATCTATAAAAGCGTTTAAGGTTGGGATCTGAAAATTGATCAGGAGATTAACGATATCAATAGCATGCTTATGAAAAAAACAGTAGTTTTGGGAAAAGGGGGCGTGGCACCTCCCAAGCGTTCTTAATTTTTAAGGCTAAATATCCCTAAAAGCGTTCATGGCATGTACATAGAAATCACTATGCAGATATACGATACAATACCATGTTCACCACAAAAAAAAAAGATTTATCGAAAAATGGGGCATTGCACCTCCCATACGTACTAAACTTTTGCGGCTGAATATATCTAAAAGGGTTGGAGGAGGGGCCTGAAAACCATTATGGAGGTATACTATATCAATACTCTTACTTACTTAGTTAAAATAGCCAATACTCAGTGAAAATAAATATCCGGAACAGAAAACTAAAAACGTTGTGTATCATGCAGTCTTAAACTGAATACTAAAATTATATATTTTTGAAGTTGTATACACAATGAAGTAGTGAAAAATCGTTAATTTTCTATTAAAAATAATACCGATGTAATAACAATTTTTGAAATGAAATTGGGCAGAACGAAGTTTGCCGGGTCAGCTAGTCTATATATATAAAAATGATTTGGTATTTAATTGTAACGCTAAAACTTGAAAACGGCTGAACCAAATCAAATACTTCCTTAGGGGGGTTTGTTTTTTGTTACCCCGCGAAGGTTTAGTCGAAGAAAAAATTAAAAAATGTTAGAAGGGGCGTGGCACCTCCCATACAACCTTAATTTTTAAAGCTGATTATATCTAAAACAGTTCAAGGAAGGGAGCTGAAAATTGGTATAGAGGTAGGTGATATCAAAACCCTTCTCACTGAGAAAAGTGGGGGTTATCAGAAAAGGGGGCGTGGCACCTCCCATACAACCTTGATTTTTAAAGCTGATTATCTCTAAAACAGTTTAAGGTAGGGGGCTGAAAATTGGTATAGAGGTAGGTGATATCAAAGCCCTTCTCACTGAGAAAAGTGGGGGTTATCAGAAAAGGGGACGTGGCACCTCCCATACAACCTTAATTTTTAAAACTGATTATCTCTAAAACAGGTTAAGGTAGGGAGCTGAAAATTTATATAGAGGTACCTAGGTGATATCAAAACCCTTCTCAATCAGAAAAGTGGGGGTTATCAGAAAAGGGGGCGTGGCACCTCCCATACAACCTTAATTTTTAAAGCTGATTATCTCTAAAACAGTTCAAGGTAGGGAGCTGAAAATTGGTATAGAGGTAGGTGATATCAAAACCCTTCTCACTGAGAAAAGTGGGGGTTATCAGAAAAGGGGGCGTGGCACCTCCCATACAACCTTAATTTTTAAAGCTGATTACACTGGTCGACAAGTTTTTGTTACAGAAATAAAATTCTACTTTTCTAAAGGATTTCGGTGCGCTGAATCCGAATCTGAACTCAGATTTTCGCTAATACGTACAGTTTTTGAGATATTCATGTTTAAAGAGGCCAAAAACACGATTTTTGGCTATATTCACTCCTCAATATCTTTTAAATTACTTACTTATTTTAAAAATTGATTAAAGTTATTGAAAGCGCGGACATTTCTCTTGGAGAAACCGTTTTAATATTTCAGATATCTTTCTTGTAACTTGCAATATTGCATATTAAGGTTCATTAGTTTTGCAATATTTTATCCATACAAAAATAATTAAAAATTTTGAAGCAAGTTTTTAGGCAGTTTATTATATTATGGACGTATGTAAGTGGCTTCGTAAAAAAAATTGTTCTGCTGAGCAACTACAAAATTTGATTGCGCCTATAAGATGCTACAAATGCTGCCGTTGTTTTCGACGACAAATACCTTATTGTGCAAAAACATATATTACTACATACCTAAATTAGATATCCGAAAAATTAAAACGTTGTCTTCAAGAGGAATGGCCGAACTTTCAATAGCTTTAATCAATTTTTAAAATAAGTAAGTAATTTAAAAGATATTGAGGAGTGAATAGAGCCAAAAATCGCGTTTTTGGCCTCTTTAAACATGAATATCTCAAAAACTGTACGTATTAGTGAAAATCTGAGTGCAGATTCGGATTCAGCGCACCGAAATCCTTTAGAAAAGTAGAATTTTATTTCTGTAACAAAAATTTGTTGAAATTTTGTCGACCTGTGTTATCTCTAAAACATTTTAAGGTAGGGAGCTGAAAATTGATATAGAGGTAGGTGATATCAAAACCCTCCTCACTGAGAAAAGTGGGGGTTATCAGAAAAGGGGGCGTGGCACCTCCCATACAACCTTAATTAGTAAAGCTGATTATCTCTAAAACAGTTCAAGGTATGGAGCTGAAAATTGGTGTAGAGGTAGGTGATATCAAAACCCATCTCACTCAGAAAAGTGGGGGTTATCAGAAAACGGGGCGTGGCACATCCCATACAACCTTAATTTTTAAAGCTGATTATCTCTAAAACAGTTTAAGGTAGGGAGCTGAAAATTGGTATAGAGGTAGGTGATATCAAAACCCTTCTCACTGAGAAAAGTGGGGGTTATCAGAAAAGGGGGCGTAGCACCTCCCATACAACCTTAATTTTTAAAGCTGATTATCTCTAAAACAGTTCAAGGTAGGGAGCTGAAAATTGGTATAGAGGTAGGTGATATCAAAACCCTTCTCACTGAGAAAAGTGGGGGTTATCAGAAATGGGTCGTGGCACCTCCCATACAACCTTAATTTTTAAAGCTGATTATCTCTAAAACAGTTTAAGGTAGAGACCTGAAAATTGATATAGAGGTAGGTGATATCAAAACCCTTCTCACTCAGAAAAGTGGGGGTTATCAGAAAAGGGGGCGTGGCACCTCCCATGCAATCTTAATTTTTAAAGCTGATTATCTCTAAAACAGTTCAAGGTAGGGAGCTGAAAATTGGTATAGAGCTAAATGATATCAAAACCATTCCCACGCATAAAAGTGGGGGTTATCGGAAAAAGGAGCATGGCACCTCCCATACAAACTTAATTTTTCATGCCGAATATCTCTAAAATTGTTTACGCCAGGGACTTGGAAATTGGTGTGGAGATAAACGATAACAATTCCATATTAACGCAAAATAATAGGAGTTATACGAAAAGGGGTCGTTGCACCTCCCAACAACACTTAATTTTTTAAGCTGAATATCTTTAAAAGGATTTAAGTCAGGGACCTGGAAATTGGTACAGAGCTATATGATATCAAAATAATTTTTGCACATAAAAGTGTAGGTTATCGGAAAAGGGGGCGTGGCACCTCCCATACAAACTTAATTTTTCAAGCTGAATATCTATAAAAGCGTTTAAGGTTGGGACCTGAAAATTGATCAGGAGGTTAACGATATCAATAGCATGCTTATGAAAAAAACAGTAGTTTTGGGAAAAGGGGGCGTGCATTCTTAATTTTTAAGGCTAAATATCCCTAATAGCGTTCATGGCATGTACATAGAAATCACTATGCAGATATACGATACAATACCATGTTCACCACAAAAAAAAAAGATTTATCGAAAAATGGGGCATTGCACCTCCCATACGTACTAAACTTTTGCGGCTGAATATATCTAAAAGGGTTGGAGGAGGGGCCTGAAAACCATTATGGAGGTATACTATATCAATACTCTTACTTACTTAGTTAAAATAGCCAATACTCAGTGAAAATAAATATCCGGAACAGAAAACTAAAAACGTTGTGTATCATGCAGTCTTAAACTGAATACTAAAATTATATATTTTTGAAGTTGTATACACAATGAAGTAGTGAAAAATCGTTAATTTTCTATTAAAAATAATACCGATGTAATAACAATTTTTGAAATGAAATTGGGCAGAACGAAGTTTGCCGGGTCAGCTAGTTTTTATATATATAGATTTCGAGCTTCTGACGCATTTTCTCCAAAACAACCCATAGGAATTACGCATTTTGATAATTTTTCGCTAACATATGCCAACAAATTTTGATTTTTTTTCTTATTTCATCTTTTTTCTGTAAACTTAACTTATTGGTATTAATTTTTTTTAAAATCAAATCCAAAACCACATTAGTTTTGCGATCTCCCTCTAGCCAAACTCCAAGTATTTCTTCGTGTTGGAACTCAAAGGTTGCTGAAAATTACAAATATACTTAAATAGGGCAAAAACGGGAAAATAATACATACATGATTTTAAAGAACATACTCCAAACTTTCACTTAAAATAAAAATCTGGAATAATACGGGACAATACACACAACTTTCACTCCACAGAACACAGGTGAATACGAAATTTTAGGTTAAAAAACCTACTAAACAAAACTCCGCACCATACAGATATGAGACAATAAAACACATTTTTTTTTTTGTTAAGTTGCAAAATAGAGACCTTTCTTATATTCCTTCATTATAAATTTATTCACTTTTTTCCTTTTTTAGCTATTATCACACAGCTGATTTCTTACAATATTTTACTCAGCTGTTTACAAGTTTGTTGTTGCTTCAGAAGCATCATGTTTGACAGCTCATATTTAGAACAGGGTTGCCATATCCAAATAATTTTTTGTATATTTTAGACCACTGAAATGTCTAAATTAATACTGCGTACCTATTTTTTTTAAATGAGAAAAAAAAATTAGGATTTATGCCAAAAAATTTGAATTTCAGACCATAGTGCAATAGCTCATATAAAATTCACATAAAATAATTATTAGAAAAAACGGCCATGTAAAAAACATACGTAAATATGTAAATCGGAGAGCCTGTCGAAAAACAAAAATCTGAAAACAACATTGCCTGTACAAAAGCTTTGCTTGTTAATAGCTTTAGAACTTTGTACAAAACAAACACACAATCGCACCAACATACTAGGTAGCACAGACAGAGTGTCATTAAGCTAGTGTTGTTGGTATGTGGATTGTAATAAAAGGAAAAATTGAGAATTAAGCTAAACAAAGCTGACGGCGGTGGTAGTTCAATGGGATTGTCATTGGATTACCAATCGAAAAAGACTTAAGTTCGATCCTCGGTTGAGGCCGCCTGAAGAAGTCTGATGAGAGGATGTCGTGGCCTCCGCAATGGATCCATAACTTCTACCAAAAATTTTTTTTAAATTTTCCTTAATTAAAAATTGGCCAATAGCTCATATAAAGTTCACATAAAATAATTATTATAAAAAAGGCCATGTAAAAAACATACGTAAATATGTAAATCGGAGATCCTGCCGAAAAACAAAAATCTGAAAACAATAACAAGTAGGGATGTGCGATTAATCGATTAAATCATTTCTTGATTAATCATTATTCCGATTAATCAAAAATATTGATTAATCAGATTCTGATTAATCAGATCCAGAGTAATCACTGTTTACTCAAAAATAATTAATTAAAAACTCAGTAACTTTGTTCATTTTCTTCACGAAACATAGATTTCTTATTTGGATTTTCTCATGCACCTACTCTTCTGCATTATACATATATTTGTATATATGCATGTATGCGCCTTTGCTTAAAATAAAACAATCGAAGTAGCTCCTGCAATTGAAAAAATATCGTTTTCTTTCGTTTTTATATAAATAAAATAAGCAAAAAATTTCTTTCACTGTGACTCACTGTATTCCCATCAAAACAAACTTCAGCCATGGAAATTGTTGTTGCAAAAAGTGACAGACACATTATGTGTCAATGGGAGAATGGAATTAAATAAACAAAATGTGAAGAAGAGTCGACCACAGTGTTGTATTCAAACGTAGGAAGATCTTCACAAAAAATAGCCAAAATTCCTAACAAAATCAATTAAAATTCAAAAATATGTTAATTTTTTACTATTATCGCAACAAATACAGCATTAAAAATTCAAATCACAATCATTTTAAAGATTTAAAGATTTCAAAATTCATTTGAATTTTTTTCTGTAACTTTTGTACAGCACTGCATGGTGACAGGCACAACATGCCAAACGATCAGCTGAGAGTGTCGCAACTTACTATAGATATAAACTAGAGCTGATGATACCCGTGTACACGGGCAGGCGGGTAATGCCCGGGTACCCGGGTACCCTGGCATCGTTGTTGATGCCGGCTAATGCGACAAACGCTGCTTACCACAGTAGGCCGCGCGTTTATGGATGTACAAGATATGTATATATATATATATACGTATGTTGATATGTATGTGCGAACCATGTGTGCAGCGTTCCCACTTTGGTTATTTTTAACCAAAATTGGTAATTTTTTTTCTCTAAAACCGATTTTGGTAATTTGGTAAAATTTTTTCCGGTTTGGTATTTTTTCCATACCTTGGGCTGTTATATACATATTAGATTAAGATCACCTGGTAACCTTATAATGAATTGTAATAGATTACTGAATAGAAATGTCGTAATAAAGAATGTAGAATCGTGTGAGACGAGTGACGAATACAACATGGTGTCAGGTGTTAAAATAAGTAAAAAAATAAATTAATGTCGAAAACAGAACCACAGAACCACAGAACCCCGGTGCATCCACTTCCGAAAAGAGTGCTGATGATCGAAAATGGTTTTTCGTGAAATAGCTATACACTCAACCTTCGCTGTAAATAGTTGTTGAATTTTTTTCCACTTACCCCAACAATTAAGAACCAGATTCGGTTGAATTGGAAAGCGAAAACAGTCCGCCACCGGCAGACGAAAGTATTTTACAACCACCGGCTCAAAAACCAAAAACCGTCGTCATGGAAAATTTTTTTCGTCCACCGGAGCAAATGAAATTAACCTAAGTCAAGCTTGGAAAGCATGGTCTCAAAAATTTAAGAATTACGTAACTGCAAGTAACCTAGATGCCGAAGAAAGTTCGCGCAAAATAGCGATTTTATTACATCTACTTGGCGATTAAGGCATAACATTTTTTAACACATTCCTTTCAAATCTAAGTTACGATGCCGTGCTTGAACAATTCAACCAAAATTTCGAGCCAAAAAAGAATTTAATTTATCAACGCTATAAATTTCTTTCATCTCGTCAAAAAGCAGCTGAGACAGTTGACTCCTTTTTAACAAACCTTAAGGAAAATGTCAAAACGTGCGAATATAATACGCATGAAACTTTTAGACATCGAAAATTTAACACTGGCTAAAGCAGAAATTACTGCCAAGTCGTACATTCTTAACCAAAGTCAAGCAAAGGAAATGTCAAACCATAACGAGGTGGTCAATGAAGGTGCAGTGAATATTTTAAGGAAGAGCACGGGCAAATTCAAGCAACAGCACTAAAAGCGTAGTGACTCGAAGCCGATAACAACAATGGGTTCGCAGAAGAAAAGCGGAAAACCTGACGTCCACAGTCAAAGTATATGCGAAAGATGCGGCCAACAACATAGGTCTAAATGCCCTGCACTAGGTAAAACATGCTTTAATTGTCAGGGTGCAAATCATTTCTCAAAGTATTGTAAAAAGAAACAAGTCAAATCTATTGGCCTAGAAAAAGCAAATAGCGAATTCGGTAGTTTAGGTTCTGTAGATAACTTTTTCATAGGCACTTTGAGCGTAGATATTCCTATTAATAGCATACAAAATTGTAACTCTAATTTCATCAGAAATATTATTGTTAACAACACCAAAATTGAATGTGAACTTGATACCGGCGCGGAGGCGAATGTAATGTCTATTAATACATTTAAAGAAATTAATCACAATAATATTTTTAGAATGAGTAAGACAAACGGATTTCTTACTGCATTCGGTGGTTTAAAGGTTGCTATTATAGGGAAATGCGCAATTGATGCTACGCTAGGCAACAGATCAATGCCACTGGAATTCATTTTAATAAGAGAAAATGTCAGGGCTATCATAGGAAAGAATGACCTTATGAAATATGGTCTTATACAAATAAAACAGGCAAACATAAATTCTGAGTGTAAGTTAGAAACAAGAATAGATAGACAATTTCAATGTTTGTTTGAAGGTCTCGGACACATAAATAAAAAGCCAATAAATTTAAAAATAAATCGAGACATTACGCCAGTTATAGATGCTCCTCGTAGAATACCATACACCTTAGTTGAGAGGTTGCGAAAAGAGTTATTCAGAATGGAGACAATCGAGGTCATTGAAAAGGTCACCGAGCCAACAGACTGGGTGAATTCAATAGTCGTGGTTGAAAAACCAAAGAAATCATTGCGTGTATGCCTGGACCCGAGAAATTTGAATAAAGCGTTAAAAAGAGAGCACTATCCACTACCAGATTTGGAGTTTATTAAATCTAAATTAATGGGTGCTAAATACTTTTCTGCATTAGATGCAAGCAATGGGTTTTGGATGTTAAAACTAGACGAGCCAAGCTCTTATCTCTGTACATTTCAAACACCGTTCGGCAGATATCGATTCAAGAGGATGCCATATGGCATCAATGTGGCACCTGAGATCTTCCACCGAGAAATTTCAGAAATTTTTTCCGACTGTGATGTCATTACATACATAGACGACATTCTTATATATGGCAAAACCATAGAAGAACACAACAAAAAATTACAAATGGTCTTAGAGAAATGTAGGTTGGCAAATATAAAATTAAATGCAAATAAATGTCACATTGGTCTTAGTCAAGTCAAATTTTTTGGTCACATCTTTAGCGCAGAAGGGGTAAAACCAGATTCGACAAAATTAGAGGCAGTTATGAATGTGCCAACACCCAATTGCATTAAAGATGTTCAACGTTTTCTTGGTTTAGTAAATTACTTTCGACCGTTTATTCCAAACCTATCTGAGAAATCGGTAGCTCTACAGCAACTTCTCTGAAAAAATGTCCTCTTTGAATGGAATAACAACCATGAGAAAGCCTTCAGAAGTTTGAAATTATCAGTTGTTAGTCCGCCTTGCTTAGCATTTTTTGATCCAAAGAAAAGAATAACAATATCATGCGACGCACAATTCGCAGTAGGTGCGGTCTTGATGCAGGAAAAAAAGCCGATTGCGTTTGCATCAAAAACGCTCACTGACAGCCAACAAAACTACGCCCAGATAGAAAAGGAGCTTTATGCAATTTTATTTTCAGTGTCGAAATTTCATAAATTCGTGTATGGGCAAGAGGTAGTGGTTGAAAGTGATCGCAAAACCCCTTTTTCCGTTGTTTAAGAAACCGTTAAAATCAGTTCCGCCACGTTTGCAGAGGATGCTTCTCTCTCTTCAAGCATACAACTTAATTGTGGTATATAAGCCCGGCAAAGAATTGGCCGTTGCAGATGCCTTATCTAGGGCACCATTAAAGACACTAGAAGAAGATTTTGTAGATAAAACGATTCAAATACACGCCGGTATGTTTAAATGCAATTTATCAATGTCTGATTCACTTCTTGATCTCGTTAAAATTGAGTCGAGGCGCGACTCGCAATTTAAAATGATCAAAATGTTTATTAAAGATGGGTGGCCCGAGCACGTGAGGCAGGTTCCTGATGACATACGAAAATTCTGGAATTTTCGCTATGACTTCCACGAAATAGATTATGTGGTTTTTAAAAGTGGGGCTATCTTTATTCCTAAAAAGCTACGACAAAAAATGCTTGAATATGTGCACGATGGACATTTTGGAGTAGAAAAATGTTAGAACAGGGCCAGAGGTCTAATTTACTGGCCAAAATTAAGCACGGAGATTGAGAAATATGTTACCTATTGCAAAATATGTCAACAATACCAAAACTCAAAACCGAAACAAAAACTCATAACTCATCAACTACCAAATCTACCCTTCGAAAAGGTTGGTACAGACATTTTTGAATGGCACAAAAATCTGTACATTCTTGTTGTTGATTACTATTCTAAATTCGTCGAAATTTCAAAAATTTCATCCACAAATGCACAAAGTGTAATACCACAACTAAAACAAATTTTTGCTCGACATGGCATTCCCAAAGTAGTAGTGTCAGATGGGGGACCTCCCTTCAATTCCAATAACTTTCGAAGTTTTATGGCAGAATGGCAAATAAAACATATCAAAAGCAGCCCTAATTATCCTCAATCTAATGGGCTAGCAGAGAGGTCAATAAATACAGTAAAAAAGATGCTGACTAAATGTCGTGAATCCGGAACAGATCCATATTTAGGCCTGCTTAGTCTGCGAACAAATGCGTTTCTTAAATACTCCCCTGCACAACTTTTAATGTCAAGAAACTTGCGTACAAGGATCTCTACCTCAGTTTCAATGCTAGAACTTAAAATTGTAGATAAGGCTGCGTACCGTGACCATCATAAATACTACATAATGAAAATGAAATCATATTATAACAAAAACGCCACTACCCGGAAAGAACTTGAAAATAACATGCCAATTTTTTTTTTAATCTCCAAATGATAAAAGATGGGAGAGTGGACGGGTTGTTGAGGTTAGGAAAGAGCCGAGATCAGTTGTGGTCACAGATAGTAATGGCAACAACTTTAGACGAAACGAAATTCACGTTAGGCCAGATAACTCCGAAAGCAGTAAGAATACCGAGTCGTTACAAACAAGCAATTTGAACGCTCCAATGAAATTAAGATCTAGACGACATATAAAGAAATAGCTCCGCTTAAACCTCACAATTTCGGTAACTTGATTCCCATAATGAATAAACTACTTAGATATAAGCTCATTAAATACTTGAAAACCGTAATGAATTTTGAAACGTTATACTTTGTACCCTTATTGATATTCGAATTGAATTGTTAAAATTAAAAAAAAAAAAAATGGAACATGTTATATACATATTAGATTAAGAACACCTGGCATCCTTATAATGAATTGTAATAGATTACTGAATAGAAATGTCATAATAAAGAATGTAGAATCGTGTGAGACGAGTGACGAATACAACAGGGCTAATACACCATTATATGAGAGGTACCAATCCACCTTGTACGATATCGACAATTGTTACACATTTTGTATATAATTATATCCTATATTTCAATGCTCTAACACAAATATTTCAAGACATAAAACGCGAAAATCTCAGTTTCCTTTCATATGATATATATGTATTTTATTCCGACACGACGATATTAAGACCTTCAGTTTGGTACGACAAAAAAATATGTTTGTGTATTAATATATATGTAGATGACAAACTAAACTACTTGGAACATATATGTATGTATAAGGGATAATCAAATAGAGCAGGTTGACATCCTACAGATAAAAAAAAATATAATTTTATTAATTAAGTAGGTACTTCAATTTTGGGCTTTTTTACAACCATATAAGAAAAATTTTGGTGTTAAACTTTTAATTTTTTTTTGGGAGATGTTATGCCTAAATATATTTTGGAGATCACCACATCTTTTCCCAGACTACTTTTTTTCTGGGCGCCCGCCGAGATTCGAACCTTAGATTTTTCGGTTGGTAAGCTAATGGCATAACCAATAGGCTACCGCCACCTTGCATTTTGCTTGGATTAATTTTTCTTTTGTTTTTTTCTTTTTAAAACCTACCATCCAGCATCAGTGAATTTGTCGATGTTTGTCACCAGTATGTTGGCGGGGTTGTGTGCTTTTGTAACCGTAGCTTTCCAGAAGAAAATGTGTAAATTTTGAAGTAAATTAGTTAGTGGCCGCTGTGGTGTAGTGGGTAGAGTGATCGCCTGCTGTACCAGAGGTCTCGGGTTCTAACCTCAGTCCGGTCAAACACGACCGTTCGGAGCCGGTATAAAACTGTAGGTCCACCCAATTTGTAGGAAAAACAAAAGTTAAGGAATTGGGAGAGAAGCTCGGCCATAAAACTCGCCAGAGTTATAAACGCGCCAGTGTATTATTATTAGGGCAACCAAAAAATTGCTCTAAAAAATGCTTTTTTGGCGCCATTATTTGCCGTTAAACTTAAAGAATTGGCACTTTTTAGCCTTAACAATTTTTTTTTTTTTCAGTTAATTTTCTTAAAACATAAAACAAAATAAAATAAGGGCCGATTTAATAAAGAAACTCTTAAAGCTCCTTTTGTTAAAAGTTCCTTTTAGTTAAAGAGCCATTTAATCGTAAGTACTTTAAAGTAGGAGTGATTTCATAATAATATAAAATTAAAAGGCTCCTTTAAGCGAAAATATTGCAAATGGCAATGCCATCTTCGACAGTTCCACGTCAAATTATTGTCATAAATTTAAAAATATTGAAATTTATCATTTGTTTTTTTTTCTGAAAATAAATAAATGTTTTGATTGTGGCTTTAATTATTTTGAAAAAAAAAAAGTAAAAAGAAGCATAATTTGGAAACCCAGTGCAGAAAAAATAGGAAGCGGTCATCCAACCTCACAAAAGAGGAAGAAGATGAATATTGCATTATAGGACTCAACAAACAAAATCGGTTGAAACATTTTAATAAATTCTTGATATTTGATTTTGGCAGACTACGGACTGCCTTAAATCACTTAAATGCCCGTTTTTGGGTATTTTACTTTAAAGGAACTTTTATCTTGAAAAAGATTTTATGAAATCGATCAACAAATTAAAGGCTCTTTTAGATTTTAAATGAACTTTTAATTTGATTATGAAATCGGCCTCAAGTAAACTAAAATAAAATAAAATGAAATAAAATAAAATAACAATATGTAAACTCTTAGGTACATATCTCAAAAGAGAAAGACAATATGCCGTAATCGTAATTTGGCGTTAGGTCGATCGCGCGTTGATTATACCTCAAAGTTGCTTTACTCTTACATTCGATATTACATGTTGAAGTGAAAAAATGCTAACTGTCACAAATATTTTGTTGAATTTTTTACATATTTAATAGCTTTTCATCGAAAGAGAACAATTTGAATTTATTTTTTCATCGATATTTACAAAAATTTTACGATCAAACGCTTGAGGTCAAAATGCGATTTGCTCCATATATTTTCATACATTTCTACTCACCTGTCAAAAGCGTGACCGACAGAACGCCATATTTGGATTCCGGTATAAAAAATTTAATTCATATTGCCACATACGGCATCCCCGATCAACACAACAAAAAAATGGGAGCGAGAGCAGAGCTCGCCGCAAAAAAGTGGGAGTTAAGAGCAGAGCCAGGGAAAAAAATGTTTGAGAATGGAGGGGGGTTAGATGTGCAATAAAATTTCGTTGAAATTACCCGACGTCTATACATGCCATATCTGGAGCAATTCAATTGACAAATTGAAGCAACTAGCCAATCGGAGAGCAGAAAATCCGCAACATATTTTTTCCGATAGTGAAATTAGCATAAATTAGCATTTATTATGAATTTGGCAATTTTTAGCTCTATCAGTAGGTCAGAATGTATAATTTTTCTTAAAAATTACCCTAAATTAAGCATTATGTGATAGCTACCATAGAAAAAAACTTGCTTGTGCCAATTTTTGGTTGCCCTAATTATTATTATAAGTTAGTTAAAGAGCTTGATATATAATATGCGATATTTGTGTACTAAAATGAAAACTTATAGTCAGAGATCTGATTTTTATTATTTATAAAGAAAATGGTAATTTTTTGGTAATTTTTTTTTTAATTTTTGGTAAATTTTTTATTTTGGCTGTGGCAACGCTGCATGTGTGTGGCTGAGCATTTGTACGGTACATATATGTGTGTAAATATGTATGCAGTTGTTTACATATGTTTAATATATATATGAGGCAAATATAAGAAATGCGCATATGGCGCAGTAGTTTTTTGATGATTGAATATATGTATATATGTATGTACTTATGAGATTAGCGCCGCTGTACATATGTACATACATATGTACAAACAAATGCATGTGCATCTGTGTATAAATTTTTATTTTATGCCATAAAACAGGCTAAATTCGCATTATCTCAAGTTAGACTACTTTAATTTGCGGGTACAGATATGTGTGCATATGATTGGTTTATTTTAAAACTCAATCCTTTTTAGTCAGCTTAGGTAGTTGGCTATGAAGTTTTGTTTTCGGCTAACTTGTCTCCATACATTCATATATACATATGTATGTATATACTAAACCCCTGCAACGATTCACTCATTTGACGATGTAAGCCACTCGCATAAAACGGCGTGAGCCGATCTGCATAACATTGGCTCAACATGTGAGCGAAAGAGCTTGTAAATAGAGCATAAGTGTTTCTGCACTGCACGTCAACAAAAAGAGATATGCCCTCATTCACTCATAACTTGAAAAGCAATTGAGTTGAATGACAAATGATTCGTAAGGCAATAGATTCGAAAGGCAATAGATTCGGAAGGCTTGAAACATGCAACTGAGCTATGTATGTGTGTACATACGTAACGAATGCGAGTAAAAGAGGAATTATAATAGTATACATACATATGTACATACATATGTACATACATAAATACATAAAGCGCTTTACTAAAAAAATGCGAAATAAGAAATACATAGTAAAATTGTAGCATTGGATACTAGCTCATACCTAAATTCATATATAATTAGTATATCAGCCAAATACTATTACTACAACTATAATAGTAAATATTTATTTTATTAAAATATATACATTAGACTGGCCGCAAATTTTTTTTTCTCGAATTCTATTAATAAACACTGCCTAAAAGGTGAGGTATGGTATAAGAAATAACGTCCTATTTTTTTATTCAGATCGCACCAAGCTTTGTTGACCCTCATCAAGCTTAAAAGGTTAAAAAATTTTTTCTTTAATTAATTTTTTATTTTTTTATTTTATGAAATTTCAAGAAATTAAGAATAATAAAAACAATATCAATTCAATGAAATGGACTTTTTGTGAGACGGAAATGTCTTACGATAATGTTCAACTACTTGCAGTAGGAATTGTTTATCCTCTTCGTCATACGTTAAGGTACGGTTAAAGTCTGTTATCAACTTAACTGCCCTTTCGGCTGCATCGTTCACCACTGCCAAAGTTTGACATGCCGATTTCGCTTTGCGATAATCATCTTTGGCTTGCCACGTAGAAGGATCCGAATTTATAAATGATGTATTAATATTCAAAGAAATGCTTTCATCGAAAAATGATAACCCAACAATTTCCTCACTCAAGTACCACAAATGGTTTTTAATCTTATGCAACAAGGCATTAGAAACTTCTTTATCAAAATATAAAATGGCATCTTTTATTAATTTGAGATCTTGTGCTGGTGCATCTATTGCATTAATGCATGTAAACCAATATGGAATGTAAATGTTTGTCAAGAAGATACAAATACTGCGAAGGTTTTTCAATTCCGATGAAGTCAATTTGAACTGATCGCGAAACAAAAATATTTTATAGCAATATATGCATTTCGACATGAACCTAGCATGCGATGTTGCTCCGGGTTGGCGTACTTTAGTAAAGTTTGGAACATTTTCTCCAATAAAAAGCAATGACAGTTGGAGAAGCTCCTAATAATCGGACCTTGAACTTTTTGATTTTTCGTACAACCGATACACAACTTCATACAACAGCCCCAAAAACATTGCGATTTCCAGCGCAACATGCTCATGTTGTATAAAAAATTGCAAGGTGTGTGGCTGGCATCATGACGATCGGATAGTGTACGCACACTATTCATTGTGGTTCATGTACGAGTAACATAGTTCTCATAATAAAGCGAGTTGTTGTACTTCACTACAAGAAAACCAAACGAGTAAGGTCCGGTTATACTTGCATAGCACAGCAGCGCACAACATAAGAACTGTCACATACGAAATCTGTTTAATGGGATTTCCGTGTAATCGATTACTCAACGCATAGCGGCACAGGGCACAGCATAGAAGTCTGTTGAATTTTGATTTCTGTGTTATGTGCTATGCGATTTGACATTTGGCAACACGAATGTGTGTGTGCTGAGTGTGCGAAGGGTTGCACGCAAGGCTAATTTATACAGGTTAACTTACTAAACAGCTGATTTTTCACTTTTTTCTACTGTTTTACTTTAATAATGGTGCGTATATCAAACTGGGATCAATTTTGAGCATGGTGCAATATGATTTCTACAAAGGCGAACTATGATTTTGACAGAAGCACCACAGAATACACAAACAATTTACATGGAGTGTGTATGTATGTATGTACGAATGTCGGGATGCGAAAACTTTTATTAATTAACCATGGTTGCACGTCTATGCGAAGTATAATCAGCTCTATGCGCTATATGTTTTGCGCTGCCCTGCTTTGCAATGCTATGCAAGTATAACAGGGCCTTAACTCGTTTGGACATATGAATGTACTCATGCAACAGTCTACTGACTACTGCTGACTATTTCTGGTAAAACTGTCAAACGATCAGCTGTTTGGAAATTTACTTCCCTGCTGGAATAGTTAGACTCATTTCAACATTTGTATCAGCACGTTAAGAGCAGGGTGAAAAACAGCAGCAATGTCTTGGAATTTGATTGTTTTTGCTCGTTAAGTACCGTTATATTCACTTAGCAACTCAAAGCAACGGTACTGATACTTTGTTTTAGGTGTAGAAAACGCAAGAAGGGCTCAGCAAGAGAATTTTTATCTCTCAAAACAGACATATTAAAAAAAATCATGTTCAAGGTTAAAAAATAAAATTTTCCATACATTGGGCTCAATGAGGGTCAACTAGACAACAACGGATCGGGCCAAAAAATTAAGGCCGTCTTTTTAACCCTAAACCTCATATTTTAAGAACTGTTAATATACAAATTTCAACAAAAAAAAAAATCCATACATGCTGCGGCCAGTCTAATATACATACACACATATATATATATACATATATTTCATTTAGTTTAACTAATCAATATAATTACAATAAAACAAATGTATGTATGTACATATATGTATATGTTCATATGTACATATATACATAAGTACAAGCTATCAAATTAATGTACATATATGTATGTATACACAAATAAGTAGAAACTTACTTCTTCCATTGCTGCGTCGTTTTACTTCACTGCATTCACTCAAACAAACTAGAATGATTCGGTTGATTCGTTTATTTTTCTAGTGCTTTTACTGTCCTCTCGCACACTACTCGCAAGGCACAGAAAATATACTCAAGCCTGTGTGTTCATGGCTAAATGGAAATGAGCAAACTGCATTGTCACTCAACTCATGCTAGCATATACTGTCGTGCGAGTGCTGATCGTATGTTAAACCGAATCAAGCATAACATTGGCAATGACACCGAATCACACAGTGTTCAAAGAAAAGCGAGTGAGCTTGCGCAGGTCTTTAGTATATACCTACTAGGTAGATGCTATGTATATACATATATACCACCTAAGCTGACCAAAAAGGGTTGAGTTTTAAAATGGACCAATCATATGCGTTAACGAGTGGAACATCCCGGAGGTGGGTTAACGACTAAGGTTGTGATATTCAATGCAGTTTTAGGCTAAAACAATTTTGGTTTGCTCGTTACCTATCGGTATATTAATATATTAACAGACATGCAATACAAACTAGGTACCTATGTACATGCATATGTGGAAAAATATGGCGATTAATCTCTAAAAGTATAGGTACCTACCTAGTCCAGGATCATTCTGTAAACATAAGCAATAAAGATACATATATAAATTAAGCTTCTCAGTTTAATGAGCCTTTGAAGTTGAAAACGCTGTCGACGGTTATTTAAGAAACAAAAGTCAAGTGAAGATGCATATATGTACATATCGACGCTTCCAAACAAAACTGTACTAAGTCTGAAAACTGTGTTTTGCTCTCAAAGTTTAAACTCGATATGAAACTTCGATTGTATGCTAAGTAATTTTCACTTGTAGCTTCTGTTTGGATGGAACGATCAACACCAAAACTCGACAATATCAAAGTCAGGGTACGCTTTATATAAAACCGTAAGAAGAAATAAAAATTTGCTACTTGGTTTTTCATGGCAAGCTCTCAAAGTTTTTATTCTGTAAAAATCTCGAGTTGTATTATATGTACACTTTTGCTTATAACTTTTGATTGGATTGTCCGATTGATACCAAAATTAGACAGCGTCTAAATTAAAGCACGCTCTACTTGAAAACTAAGTCGACTTAGTACAGTATTGTTTGGAAGCGTCGATATGTATGTATGTATGTAGGTACATATTTATATGTGTAAATGCATATGGATGTAGACAAGTTAGCTGGAACAGCCCACTACCTAAGCTGACCAAAAAGGATTGAGTTTTAAAATAGACCAATCATATGCAATAACGAGCGAAAAATCCCGGGATGAGTTAACGACTTAGTATCGGCTGCGACCTTCAGTGTAATTTCGGGCTAAAAAAATTGCGCTACCTATCTGAATATGTACATTAGAGCGTGTTTAAAATTCAAATTACCGATATTTCGCAGTCTTTTTATGAACTTTTAATTTTTTCGTGCAAATTAAACACAGTCTAATGTACCTACATACATACACACATGCAATGCAAAAATATGTATTTACATACATATGTGGAAAAATATGCGATTATGGCTTTTGCCATAAAACACGTTTAAGAAATGCTCCAGAAAAATTTTGTTTGTCAACTTTTCTTTTGCAGGCCTCATAAAGAAACAAATACTATTAACTGGAAAACTAAAAAAAAATGAATTCCACACAAATTAATTGAACAAAAAATACGGAAAAAATCATGAAAAATCGTGGTTTTGCATCAAAACTAGCTCATTCCAACCTAATTACTTTAACTACTTCCAAGGTAATGCACATGAATGAAAATGAAAAAAGCAATCAATTTCTAGGAGGTTATACCTACAAACGAAAAAAAATTTGATATTTTTTTTATATTTATTGCAATAATATGAATTTTACATTTTTTTATTTTTTAAAATGAATTATTTCTTAATAAACGAAATTATATTTTATTTATCTTTAAAAATATCAATAAATGTTATCCTGTATAAAGAGTACAAAAAACACGAAAACTAGAAAAAACGACTAGTTCCCAATTTATTCCATTCGAGTCTATTTAGTCTGCACAGGCCATGATCCAAACGGCGGGGTGTAATAAGGCCTTTTGAAATAAAATAATAACAAAACTTCATAGCCAACTAGGTACCTACCTAAGCTGACTAAAAAGGGTTGAGTTTTAAAATAACTGCTTGCCCAGAATGTTGTACTACAGCTACGGACTACATAGCTTACTACATCAGCTGATGACTGATTTTGTGGCAACGCTCGAAAATGTGAACACAGTGGTGTAGCTCAGTGTATCTCATATATGTCATCTTTTTTATATTTTTGTACAGGGGATTCCTTAAATTCCATAAAAACTCTTTATTTTTTACAAGTTCAATTCATTTTTCCGTTTCTTCGCCCTTCATTTCGAATTTCCGTCATTAAAAAATTGAGCTGTCACACTGTAGCGCGCTACAAAGTTAAAGTTAACTCTACTTCTACTACAGCCACAACTACACGCTACAGACACAGCTACACATTGTGGGCATTGCAATGCAATTGTACTGTTTTAACTTTTGACAGCTCTTACTACGTACTACAGCCACACCATTCTGGGCAAGCAGTAAACCAATCATATGCACACATATCTGTATCCGCAAATTAAAGTAGTCTAACTTGAGATAATGCGAATTTAGCCTGTTTTATGGCATAAAATAAAAATGTATACACAGATGCACATGCATTTGTTTGTACATATGTATGTATATATGTACAGCGGCGCTAATCTCATAAGTACATACATATATAGATATATTCAATCATCAAAAAACTACTGCGCCATATGCGCATTTCTTATATTTGCCTTAAACGCTTTTATAGATATTCAGCTTGAAAAATTAAGTTTGTATGGGAGGTGCCACGCCCCCTTTTCCGATAACCTACACTTTTATGCGCAAAAATTGTTTTGATATCATATATGTAGCTCTGTACCAATTTCCAGGTCCCTCCCTTAAATCCTTTTAGAGATATTTAGCTTAAAAAATTAAGTGTTGTTGGGAAGTGCCACGCCACCTTTTCGTATAACTCCTATTATTTTGCGTTAATATGCAATTGTTATCGTTTATCTCCACACCAATTTCCAAGCCCCTAGCGTAAACAATTTTAGAGATATTCAGCATGAAAAATTAAGTTTGTATGGGAGGTGCCACGCCCCTTTTTCCGATAACCCCCACTTATATGCGTGGGAATGGTTTTGATATCATTTATCTCTATACCAATTTTCAGCTCCCTACCTTGAACTGTTTGAGATAATCAGCTTTCAAAATTAAGGTTGTATGGGAGGTGCCACGCCCCCTTTTCTGATAACCCCCACTTTTCTGAGTGAGAAGGGTTTTGATATTACCTACCTCTATACCAATTTTCAGCTACCTACCTTAAACTGTTTTAGAGATAATCAGCTTTTAAAATTAAGGTTGTATGGGAGGTGCCACGCCCCCTTTTCTGATAACCCCCAATTTTTCGAGTGAGAAGGGTTTTGATATCACCTACCTCTATACCTATTTTCAGCTCCCTACCTTGAACTGTTTTAGAGATAATCAACTTTAAAAAATAAGGTTGTATGGGAGGTGCCACGCCCCCTTTTTTGATAACCCCCACTTTCCTGAGTGAGAAGGGTTTTGATATCACTACCTCTATACCAATTTTCAGCGCCCTACCTTGAACTGTTTTAGAGATAATCACCTTTAAAAATTAAGTGTTGTTGGGAGGTGCCACGCCCCCTTTTCGTATAACTCCTATTATTTTGCGTTAATATGGAATTGTTATCGTTTATCTCCACACGAATTTCCAAGTCCCTAGCGTAAACAATTTTAGAGATATTCAGCATGAAAAATTAAGTTGGTATGGGAGGTTCCACGCCCCTTTTTCCGATAACCCCCACTTTTATGCGTGGGAATGGTTTTGATATCATTTAGCTCTATACCAATTTTAAGGTCCCCTCCCTTGAATTGTTTTAGAGATAATCTGCTTTAAAAATTAAGGTTGTATGGGAGGTGCCACGCCCCCTTTTCTGATAACCCCCACTTTTCTCAGTGAGAAGGGTTTTGATATCACCTACCTCTATACCAATTTTCAGCTCCCTACCTTGAACTGTTTTAGAGATAATCAGCTTTAAAAATTAAGGTTGTATGGGAGGTGCCACGCCCCCTTTTCATATAACCCCCACTTTTCTGAGTGAGAAGGGTTTTGATATCACCTACCTCTATACCAATTTTCCGCTCCCTACTTTAAACTGTTTTAGAGATAATCAGCTTTAAAAATTAAGGTTGTATGGGAGGTGCCACGCCCCCTTTTCTGATAACCCCCACTTTTCTGAGTGAGAAGGGTTTTGATATCACCTACCTCTTTACCAATTTTCAGCTCCCTACCTTGAACTGTTTTAGAGATAATCAGCTTTAAAAATTAAGGTTGTATGGGAGGTGCCACGCCCCCTTTTCTGATAACCCCCACTTTTCTGAGTGAGAAGGGTTTTGATATTACCTACCTCTATACCAATTTTCAGCTCCCTACCTTAAACTGTTTTAGAGATAATCAGCTTTAAAAATTAAGGTTGTATGGGTGCTGCCACGCCCCCTTTTCTGATAACCCCCACTTTTCTGAGTGAGAAGGGTTTTGATATCACCTACATCTATTCCAATTTTCAGCTCCCTACCTTGAACTGTTTTAGAAATAATCAGCTTTAAAAATTAAGGTTGTATGGGAGGTGCCACGCCCCCCTAATATTTTTTAATTTTCTCTTCGACTAAACCTTCGCGGGGTAACAACATACAAACCCCCCTAAGGAAGTATTTCTTTTGGTTCAGCCGTTTTCAAGTTTTAGCGTTTCACTTAAAAACCAAATCATTTTTATATATATAGATATTTCCACATTTAAAAAATATATTTATTAAGAAAATTGTTTAGCAGTTATATAAGAACGTAAATTTAATTTAAATTTTTATGTTGCAGTTTTCCTTAGATTTTACTTACGTTACTAATTTTATTTTCCTTTCTTTTATTATTTATCTAATTCCGAAATAGATTCTTCGATCTGATCGTTTTTGTTTGAAGCCCGTTTGTTGTTCAAATGCCCGTACAAACATACGGGTAATGAGCAAACAAACAACTGTTCGAGCATTTGAACAACAATTGTTCGGGCTACTCGAAAATGTTCAAAAAAATCAGCTCTACATATAACCATGCCATCAACCGCACTTGTTTTTTCGGTTACAAGTACATAAGTCGTGCCAATATTCATAATTTCTAAACCACTGAAATTTTTCAATGAAATTCACAGGAGGTGTAGTGGGATTGTAGTATGTACTATATTTCATTTCATTTCGATATTTATTTAAATTAGTACAATAAGATCTTAAACGATCTTTTATAGTACAACAGATGACATACAAACGAGCAACAAAAATAAAAATTAACCAAATACATAATACATATCTTAACTTATATTAAAACTAAAATTAAAACTACATTTAAAAATAAACAAAAACAATACAATACTGCTAAGTAGTAACTTTTTGAATAAAGATAATAAGCAAAACACAGCGCCTAACATGCCATTTATTATTTGTTTATATTTTCACGAAAAAACGAATATATAACGTTTTTGAAGTTGCTCTTATTCATCCTACTGCGGATGTTACTAGGAATAGAATTCCATATGCGGATAGCATTGACAAAAAACAGCCTTGCAGAGCACAGATAATTATACCTAGGAACAATTAGGTCACTAACACGAACAGATTTTGTAAATTCCAATTTTTCATACAAGTAGGCAGGCACCCTTTCTTCCATTACCCTGTATAGAAGAATACAGATTCTTGCTTTGAAGTAATCTTGGATTTCACAGCCTAAGAGACGCTTTTTCCACTCAGATATATGATCGAACTTCGCTAACCCAAAGACGTAACGTGTTATATGGTTAAATACTAGTTCGATTTTATGTGCAGATGTGGAACTTAGCTTGCTGTAAACACACTCTGAGTAGCAAATTATAGGTAATATTAATTGTATAGCAAGCTGTCGTCGTATTCCAACTGGGGTAAATGACGCTGATATTCTCAAATTACGCAAAACATGGTAGACTTTACTAACAACAACATTAACATGATCATCACACGATAGACTGGAGTTTATAACAAAGCCAAGATTCGTTACCTTAGAGAAAAATTTAAGAGGCATGCCGTTAACATAGAGACAAGGAAGTTCTAACATATTTATAGACTTTTTGGCTAAAGGCATCACATACGATTTTTTACTGTTTAGACAAAGACTGTTCTCAGACGCCCACAATGCAATAGAAGAAAGATCACTATTAAAATTAGCGCATAGTTGAGAGATTTGACTCTGCATACCAGACATATGTATATAATTGCACATCATCAGCATATGCGTGCATTTGAGCAAAACGACAGGTTTTAAAAATATCATTCACAAATAAAGTAAATAACAACGGACCCAGTATTGAACCTTGTGGCACTCTGGTTACCAAACGCTTAATGTTAGAGTTCTCAGACCCCACCTTCACACGCTGCACTCTGTGTTTTAAATATTCCACAAACTTGCCGCAACTTATTTTAAGAATAAATCTTATTTTTTATATATGCCACTATCACGAACACCGTCGGCGGTACCGAAATGACGTTTTCAGCAAATCGGCATTATGACAACCGACGGCGAGCCGAATCTTTCGAAGTTCGGTAAATCGACATTATGAACACCGAATGAACGAACATTTTGACAGTTTTTCGTGCCGAAATTTGCCACAAGTATTTGCTTGCGGCGATATTAACAAAATATCAAAAATTACAATAAAAATTTAAGTAAATTATGTAAATGCATGTATAAAGTTGTAATAAGTGTCAATGAGTGTGAATATATGTAAATACATTAATCAACCGGTCGCGAGAAGCCACAAACATGGTGTGGGTCCATTGCATCTTTCTCCGCGATTGAATTGCTTATATGCAAAGAAAAACTTCAAAAAAAAAATTGTGAAATGATAAGAAGAGTGATTTACGTGCGTATGTAGGTTTTGGAAATTATAATATATTTTCACCCAAGAATAATAATGCATTTTCTGAAGTTGATAATTATTGTTTGACTACTATAAAAGAGCAAATAACGAATTATGAATGTGTATTACCAACAATTTCCCATTTACAGTCCTATTCTGAGCGTTACCGGAAAATTACTTTACTGGTAGGTTTTGTTGCCGAAATTTGTTACCATCTTTTCAATTGTTATTCTGGCTCAAATGGTAACGCTGTCAAAGCATTTCCATACGAACGCAATGGAATCGGGCTGAAAATGGTAACAAAATGTTTCCACGTATTGAGGTGGTAACTTATGCCGTTTTCTTTTCTCGAAAAAATGTTGCCCTGTTTGATTTTCTTAGCCATTTTTTAAGCTTGTGTGGTGATTTCAACGCCAGAAAAGAAAACGCCATTAATTTCCCTGCTGCCAGAATACGAAAAGGATGTTTAAAGTACCAGATTCTTCATTTCACCAGTAAAGTAAATTATGATAACACGCCGGAATAAGGCCGTTAGTAAAAATTTTCGTCTCAATAAAGACGCGTTCAAATAAATATTGCAGGTGGTGGAAGGTCGGTTTCAGTATAATGCGCCTGCCGTATTTATTTTCAAACCACTAAGAATGTTTCAATGAATCCTTCAGGAAAAGTTCTGTGAATGATAATTTTACTAGTTATAACACTCCCGACTACGCAAAATTACTGTAAATCTCTCCAGATCTAACTCCAGAAATGGAGTTCTGTCGTCTGATGGTTACTTTTCAAAGCGCGGCAGCCTTCGCAATGCATAAGGGTGCTCTACGGCAAAATACTGTGTTATTAATGAACTATAAGTTTCCGCAAGATTTCGTTTGCATTTTAGTGATCTATCAGAAACTAAAATTCCGGTGCCGGGTACATTGTTATTGAAATTTTCCTCTGTTTTTGTATACAATTTGCTTTTATGTAGTTCAAAATAATTCTATGAAAAACAGAAAAAAGGACAAGGTAAAGATTTCTTTCACGCAAAATTAAGACTATTTTTTTTTTTTTTTTTTTTTTTTTAATCTTCAGCCTGTAATTAAATTTACGCTTTTTTACTTAAAGTAAAAGGATTGCTATGATCTCTCAAAAACTTTCTTTCGTTCAGAGAAATCCTTTGCTCCTCTTCCTTTACTAATAAAGCTGCTATCGCAATAGAATCCATTATTTTATTATTTAAATAAATTGTTTTTAGTAAAATAAAGTAAAAATGTTTTTGGTTTTATCAAAAAGATAAGAAACCTGAGAAAAACCCGCTCAATTTCGCATCAGCACTTGGTAATGCTGATTCGAACATAGTTCATATAGTTGGCAACACTTAACTTCGAACCGACGGGGTAGCTGATGCGATTTTCGAGGAGTTCGGCACCGTGTCTTTCGGCGTTTCGGTAGTTCGTTCGGTGTTCGTGATACTGGCAATAATTATTTGTGATCTGATATTATGAAGAATTTAATACGTAAATATACGTATTTATATATATATATCAATATTCAAATTAAAAAAATTCGTTTTGTTGCAATCGATACCATGGTTACCATGGAAATAAAATAAATGGAGGATTTTTAGCACTGCGTATGGCAGCACGAAATGTCATAATCCATATAATTGTCAGGTGGTTAATATGGCGATAAAAATTTGACGTTTACACTACCTTCTTTCTTGTATCATGATTCTATGTGATTAATGACATTTTTGAAGAAAACAACAATAGCAAGAAACACATGAAAAACGGAAGTAAAATGACCTATTTGGATAAACCTTGAACAAAACTATGCTTACCTTTTTGTCATTAACACAGATATCATCACGTTCATTTATGTAAGATTTTATTGCCCATTCACGAAAAATCGATCTCGTTAATATATTCAAATTATATTTTCTATTGTAGCGCTCTCGAGGTGTAAAGAAAGTACAATTCAAATTGCCACGGTCATGGTATACCGCTCCGCCACCACTGTTACGACGCGCTACAACAATCCCTTCGGAGATTAATTTCGAAACATTTGCTTCCATAAAAGGATTTTGATGGCGACCTATTACTACGCAGGGGTTATTTACCCAAAGTAATAATACATGTTGAGTGGTAAAGTCAAAATGTCTATATAACCAATCCTCCAGCGCTAAATTCGTGAATATATCGTTTGATTGCGATATGAATACAGATTTTCTTATATTTTCACCAATAATACCTTTACATTCATTTGACGTGTAATTTACAGATCTTTCTAACTTTGGATATTGGCATTTTCCAAATATATTATATTGATTTTTGAAAGATGTATGAAAATAATTTAGCATTCCAGCATAACTCTCTGCATTTAAATGAAGATGATATTTCTTTACGTCTTTTTTTAAAGCTTTTGAAATTACTGCAATCATTTCACAAGCTAGTAGGTACTTTTTATAATTTTTTGAAGATCTATATACGTATTCACTTTTTATTGCTACTCGCGAGTTTTGTGGTGGGACTGAGTTTACGTTAATAACTTCAGTTACATTTATAAAGTCATATTTATGAATTATATATATATAATTGGAATAGATGTGGTGACCTTGAGAAGCATCGAAATTCCTTCAATATCTGCAGGTTAGTTTCGCAAAATTCGCTGCAGTAACGGATATTAAATACTCGTGTAACTCAATTGTTTGATGTAACCACTTCCAAGTCTGATGAAGTGCGCTTATCCGTAAACAAAGCCCCAAGCAATCCTTGCTGTAATCCCTATTCATTCCTTTGAGTGCCTCCCAACAAGAAAAATGGAAATATTCTTTGAATATATTATAGGGCCCTTACACGATCAAATATTTGATCAAATCGTGTATCTGTGGTAGTAAAATTGTCTATGTGTTTTTCACACGTACGTGTTTGATGCCGATTTGACCGAAATCAAAAATTTTTGTTTTCCATCAAATTGGATGGCTATTTGACGTGCGTTGTGGATGCGTGGAAGGTGCTGTTTGATCAAATTTCAGTGCCAAATTAGCATTTGACGTGTGTTGCAACCATTTGATCAAATTTCAAATGTAAACAAACGTGTGAGTAGGCAAGTGCGCAAAATTAAATTAAAAACACAGTTAAATTTGGATTGGGACAAAAAAGTGATAATTATGGTGTTTTAAAACTCAAATATTGTTAATTGTACATGCTACGGCCATTTATCGCGCTTCAAATCGCTTATATTTTAACAATTTCCTTTGTAAATTAATAGAAAGGTAGCATGAAATTTGATGCCGATTTGATGTGTGTATGGCAAACCGTCAAATTACACAGACACGCGATGTGATCAAATGATTTGATCATGTAAGGGCCCTATTAGGTCTGTTTGGTGAGATTTTGGGTTATAATAATAGCTTTGTTTCTTTATACACTAATTAACGTTAATAAACACTAATTTTTAGATTTGACATATAATTTGTGTTTCTTTGGTTTCTCTCCAGTAAAAGAGAGCGAACTGAACGAAAATTGAGAGAGCACTGAACGAAACTGGTGAGAGCGGCAGTGATAGTTCTACTAACTTTTTTACTGGACAAATTTCCACTAGCAAGACACTAGCAAGAAGAAGAAGAAATGTCAAATGTGGAAAAAGGAATTCAAATTTGTATTTGAAAATACAAAAGTAAATATATACGTAGTAAATCAAGTTATATAGCTATTTTTATTAAAAAAAAGGTTTAATATGGAAACGGGAAGTTATTTATAATGTATGAATGCTGTCAAACTAATCCTATATTGAAATATATGTACATATATATGTACATTAGACAGCGGCTCAAAACAAGAACCATGATGAGAGTGCATCTTCCGCCGGATCGGCTGTAATGGAAGAAGTAAGAAAAATTATTCTTACAATTCACTCTTACCTTTCACTCTTTGCTATTAGACAAATCCATCTTCATACATAAGTACATACAGAGATTTTTAAGAATTGTAACAATGCTTATGGAGCCTATTGAAAGCGATGGCGAGATTGAACAGGTAGCTGTAGAAAGTTTAAGGTCAGTCGACATCGGCTTGTTTCTAATAATAATAATAATACAATGGCGCTATTATGCCTGAATCGCAATTTGGCTTTAGGTCGGTCGCGCGGTGATCGTACCTCAAAGCCGCTTCACACTGACATTCGATATTAGATGCTGGATTGGAAACATTTTCACTGCCACTAATATATTGTCTTGAATTTTTTCATAAATTTCACAATTTTTTCATCGAAAGAAACAATTTGAATTTTTTTTAATGTCAAACGCCCGACTTAGTAGAGAAATGTTCAATGAAGATACGATAATACAAAAATTTTACGATCAAACGCTTGAGGTCACAATGCGATTTGCTCCATATATTTTCATACATTTCTACTCACTTGTCAGAAGCGCGACCGACCGAACGCCAAATTGCGATTCCGGCATTATAACTCTGGCGAGTTTTATGGCCGAGTTTCTCTCCCAATTTGGGGTGTGCTCCTTTTGTTTTTTACTACTAATTGGGTGGACCTACAGTTTAATGCCGGCTCCGAACGGCGAATGCATTTTTTGTTTCTAACCAATCGAAATACCAGGAATTGTTTACTTCAGTACATTGAAATTGTAGTTCCGAGCTATCGTCATAATTTTCGAATCTCCAGAAGCTTGCTTGAAAGCGTTTTCGAGCGAATATGTCAGTCGAAATTGGTTTTTCTAAGGCAATAGAACACTTAAAGGGATATATTAAAATCCATATTTTTCTTTTTTGATGATGATTTCAATTTTTTATTTTTAAATTTTCGGGCGTGTCTTTTATCTTTTTTCATGCGCCAAACAATCATATCGTCGTTTAAACTGCATAACCGCTTAAGCGAAACTTTCATAACCGCCTATGCCAATATTGAGATTTTCCAAACTTTAACTTCTAGTGTTCAGCTCTATGGATTTATACCACAGATTTGGCCTTTGGGAAGCTCTATATTTCCTTCTAATGTTCTTTTCACCTCTGAAGTCGGAGAGTTGGGTGGTTATGAAAGTCTCACTTGGGCGGTTACGAAGTGTAAACGGTGATATGTCACTAACATTTGCTAATTCAGGTTTCCTAATCTATTTTGCTAATATATCTCACTGAGAGCAAATGTCACTTTACTCTCACAAATTTCGTTAAAAGAGATTAGCAAGAAATGTTAGTTAATGTTTTGCTGGAAAGTAAAGAAAAGAACCTAATAGCTTTGTTTCTCTATCCACTAATTAACGTTAATAAACACTAATTTTTAGATTTGACATATAAGCTTTGTTTCTCTATCCACTAATTAACGTTAATAAACACTAATTTTTAGATTTGACATATAATTTGTGTTTCTTTGGTTTCTCTCCAGTAAAAGAGAGCGAACTGAACGAAAATTGAGAGAGCACTGAACGAAACTGGTGAGAGCGGCAATGATAGTTCTACTAACTTTTTTACTGGACAAATTTCCACTAGCAAGACACTAGCAAGAAGAAGAAGAAATGTCAAATGTGGAAAAAGGAATTCAAATTTGTATTGGAAAATACAAAAGTAAATACATACGTAGTAAATCAAGTTATATAGCTATTTTTATTTAAAAAAAGGTTTAATATCGACACGGGAAGTTATTTATAATGTATGGATGCAGGCAAACTAGTCCTATATTGAAATATATATACATTAGACAGCGGCTCAAAACAAGAACCACTATGAGAGTGCATCTTCCGCCGGATCGGCTGTAATGGAAGAAGTAAGAAATTTTATTCTTACAATTCACTCTTTGCTATTAGACAAATTCATATTCATACATGCAGAGATTTTTAAGAACTGTAACAATGCTTATGGAGCCTATTGAAAGCGATGATGAGATTGAACAAGTAGCTGTAGAAAGTTTAAGGTCAGTCGACATCGGCTTGTTTCTAACCAATCGAAATACGAGGAATTGTTTACTTCAGTATATTGAAATTGTTGTTCCGAGCTATCCTCATAATTTTCGAATTTCCAGAAGCTTGCTTGAAAGCATTGAACCCCCTCGAGCGAGTATGTCAGTCGAAATTTGTTTTTCTAAGGGATTGTTTTTAAAGGGATATATTAAAATCCATATTTTTCTTTTCTGATGATGATCTCAATTTTTTTTCTTTCTTAAATTTTCGGGCGTGTCTTTTATCTTTTTTCATGCGCCAAACAATCATATCGTCGTTTAAACTGCATAACCGCTTAAGTGAAACTTTCATAACCGCCTATGCCAATATTGAGATTTTCCAAACTTTAACTCCTGGTGGTCTCCTCTATGGATTTATACCATAGATTTGGCCTTTGGAAAGCTCTATATTTCCTTCTAATGTTCTTTTCACCTCTGAAGTCGGAGAGTTGGGCGGTTATGAAAGTCTCACTTGGGCGGTTACGAAGTGTAAACGGTGATATGTCACTCTAAATGCTCCTCTGGCTAGAGCTTTATCTGAATTTAACAGCCTTTCCAGGCATATTGATATCGATTTTTCAGTTTCCAAATTTAATTTTGTAAATTCTCTTAACTTGTTTTTCAAATAGTTTTAATTGTTATGTGTTAGCTTTAAGTTTAGTAAATCCTATAATCTTTCTACATCATTCAATTAGCCGTTAAGTCTTTTGTACCTTGTTTGGCTAAATAAATAAATAAATAAATAAATAAACATTTGCTGATTCAAGTTTCCTAATCTATTTTGCTAATATCTCTCACTGAGAGCAAATGTCACTTTACTCTCACAAATTTCGTTAAAAGACATTAGCAAGAAATGTTAGTTAATGTTTTGCTGGAAAGTAAAGAAAAGAACCTATAATTTGTGTTTCTTTGGTTTCTCTCCAGTAAAAGAGAGCGAACTGAACGAAAATTGAGAGAGCACTGAACGAAACTGGTGAGAGCGGCAATGATAGTTCTACTAACTTTTTTACTGGACCAATTTCCACTAGCAAGACACTAGCAAGAACAAGAAGAAATGTCAAATGTGGAAAAAGGAATTCAAATTTGTATTGGAAAATACAAAAGTAAATACATACGTAGTAAATCAAGTTATATAGCTATTTTTATTTAAAAAAAAAAGGTTTCATATCGACACGGGAAGTTATTTATAATGTATGGATGCAGGCAAACTAGTCCTATATTGAAATATATATACATTAGACAGCGGCTCAAAACAAGAACCACTATGAGAGTGCATCTTCCGCCGGATCGGCTGTAATGGAAGAAGTAAGAAATTTTATTCTTACAATTCACTCTTTGCTATTAGACAAATTCATATTCATACATGCAGAGATTTTTAAGAACTGTAACAATGCTTATGGAGCCTATTGAAAGCGATGATGAGATTGAACAAGTAGCTGTAGAAAGTTTAAGGTCAGTCGACATCGGCTTGTTTCTAACCAATCGAAATACGAGGAATTGTTTACTTCAGTATATTGAAATTGTTGTTCCGAGCTATCCTCATAATTTTCGAATTTCCAGAAGCTTGCTTGAAAGCATTGAACCCCCTCGAGCGAGTATGTCAGTCGAAATTTGTTTTTCTAAGGCAATAGAACACTTAAAGGGATATATTAAAATCCATATTTTTCTTTTCTGATGATGATCTCAATTTTTTTTCTTTCTTAAATTTTCGGGCGTGTCTTTTATCTTTTTTCATGCGCCAAACAATCATATCGTCGTTTACGAAGTGTAAACGGTGATATGTCACTAACATTTGCTGATTCAAGTTTCCTAATCTATTTTGCTAATATCTCTCACTGAGAGCAAATGTCACTTTACTCTCACAAATTTCGTTAAAAGAGATTAGCAAGAAATGTTAGTTAATGTGTTGCTGGAAAGTAAAGAAAAGAACCTAATATATTATGTCAAACTGAAGATGATAGGAAAAGTTCAACAAAACCATTTTCATGTCCATTTTTTTCAATTAAAATAATCAATCTTGTTTCATTTTTTCCTCTGCTCTTTCTTCTTCTTTGCTTTTTCATTCCGCCAGCAATATTTGATAGTGGAAATCAATTAAGTAAAAAATAAATTCTCTCCTGCTTGCTGGCATCAAAGTACGGAAACACAAAATTAGTAAAAAATATATTGCATTGGATAGTACGGAAACAGACATAAGTTCACATCAACACTTTGAAGTTGGCTGCGATTCAAGGCAGCGGCAGCGAATTTAGAATTTGGGCTAAACGGAGCGGTGCTGCCAGCTGCCTCTGCTGTATTATGTGCCGCTTCATTACAAACCGTAGTTTCTAAAAATCAGCTGATTTCGAAAAACAGTCGCTGCCACAGCCACAGCGCTATTGTAATTCCGGCTAAACCCATTTGCATGGTATAAGTATACAGGTAAAACAAACGTCAAATTTTTGTCGCCATATTAACCACCTGACAATTAAGCAGATTATGACATTTCGTGCTGCCATACTCAATGATAAAAATCCTCCATTAATGGCGTTTTTCACTACTTTGTTTTAAAAATAAATTGTAACCATGGTATTCATAGTAACGAATTTTTTCAATTTGAATTGAATGAAATTTTTTCAATTTGTAAAAATTACACAACCCTGCAGTGAATTTGTTTCACTGCTGAATGACCATTGATGATTTTTCGTTGAATATTCATCACTGTCGTCACAACTGAGTACAATTTTTATTATTATTATTTTTTTTTTTTTGAGAAAAGCAAACCATTTATATGAAAAATTCAGCAGTTTATTTGAAAGTACTCACTGATGCCTCCTCAGTCATAGATGAATTACATCAGTGATTCATAAAAGATTCATTTCGGATTTTTACTTCGCGGAATATCAGTTTGGCCGTGCTACAAAGTAGCCTCTTCCCGGTATTCTCGGTGAGTTTTTAATTTAGTTTAGTAGTTACGATCACTTTTAATTTAGGCTTTGTGATCACTCTGGTATATAGTTTGGGGAGGTTTTGGAGATTGATCTATTATAACTCCATATCGTCGCATAAAGTGCAATACCGCGTATCCGCTACCACCCAAATTTTACAGGAGACAGTAAAAACTCTTAATTCAAAACGGTTCGGAATTTTGCAAACCCACATTCAAACCAAGGTGTAAATTTTTGGATTATATTCTTAATCCAAATATCATTTTGGCGAAAAACAGTTGAATGTGCAGTTATTGGCTTACTTATGTATTTATAAGCGATTTTGCGTCTTTTATTTTGTTCAATAGTGACGTATACGCAGTTTTGCAGGCGTACGTGAAAACTTTTCTTCAATAAAGCAAAGTTATAATCCATTTCGTGTTTATGAAAGTATAATCAACTTTAGTACGTTACAGTACAGTAAAGCAATAACACCTATTATTCGCGGTATTGGTTCGAAAAATTTCCTCAATTCTTGAAAAACGGTTTTGAAATTGTGTCATTATTTGGAATTGCGTTGTGTGAATCTCAAAATTGTTGCATGAATGGATGGGGACGGACGCCAGGAATGTATTTTTGATGAAATCTCATTTTGGGCAAAGATGTCACGCGGTTTTGCACTTTAAACGATGATATGTATGTACACCACCATACCAAGTGAGCATCCGAGTCTATATGTGTATGTATGTACATACATGATACAAGAAAGAAGGTAGTGTAAACGTCAAATTTTTGCCGCCATATTAACCACCTGACAATTATATGGATTATGACATTTCGTGCTGCCATATTCAGTGCTAAAAATCCTCCATTTATGTTATTTTTTATTTCCATGGTAATCATGGTATCGATTGCAACAAAACGAATTTTTTAAATTTAAATATTGATATATATATATATGTACGCACATTTACGTGTTAAATTCTTCATAACATCAGATCAAAAATAATTATATAAAAAATAAGATTTATTCTTAAAATAAGTTGCGACAAGTTTGTGGAATATAGTACATACTACATTCCCACTGCACCTCCTGTGAATTTCATTGAAAAATTTCAGTGGTTTAGAAATTATGAATATTGGCACGACTTATGAACTTGCAACCGAAAAAACAAGTGCGGTCGATGGCATGGTTATATGCAAAATTTATTAGTAATTAATTTAGATGAAAGGGTACTAATAAGATTTTTTTGCGAAGATTCTATTTCAGAATTAGGTAAATAATAAAATAAAGGAAAATAAATTTAGTAACGTAAGTAAAAACTAAAGAAAACTGCAACATAAAAATTTTAACTAAATTTTCATTCTTATATAACTGCTAAACAATTTTTTTTTTAATAAATATATTTTTTAAATGTGGAAATATTCTTGTATAAAACATTGAAACCAAATATGCATATATATATTTATACGTACGCAATAAATAATACATATAAAGAAAATCAAGAACTCTTAACTTATTCATAAAAAGTCGAACAGTTTTCAAATCTATATATATAAAAATGATTTGGTATTTAATTGTAACGCTAAAACTTGAAAACGGCTGAACCAAATCAAATACATCCTTAGGGGGGTTTATTTGTTGTCACCCCGCGAAGGTTTAGTCGAAGAAAAAATTTGAAAATGTTAGGGGGGCGTGGCACCTCCCGTACAACCTTAATTTTTAAAGCTGATTATCTCTAAAACAGTTCAAGGTAGGGAGCTGAAAATTGGTATAGAGGTAGGTGATATCAAACCCCTTCTCACTCAGAAAAGTGGGGGTTATCAGAAAAGGGGGCGTGGCACCTCCCATACAACCTTAATTTTTAAAGCTGATTATCTCTAATACAGTTTAAGGTAGGGAGCTGAAAATTGGTATAGAGATAGGTGATATCTCACTCAGAAAAGTGGGGGGGCACCTCCTATACAAACTTAATTTTTCATGCTGAATATCTCTAAAATTGTTTACGCTAGGGGCTTGAAAATTGGTGTGGAGATAAACGATAACAATTCCATATTAACGCAAAATAATAGGAGTTATACGAAAAGGAGGCGAGGCACTTCCCAACAACACTTAATTTTTTAAGCTGAATATCTTTAAAAGGATTTAAGTCAGGGACAGAGATATATAATATCAAAACAATTTTTGCGCATAAAAGTGTAGGTTATCGGAAAAGCGGGCGTGGCACCTCCCACGCGTTCTTAATTTTTAAGGCTAAATATCCTTAAAAGCGTTCATGGCATGTACATAGAAATCACTATGCAGATATACGATATCAATACCATGTTCAACCAAAAAAAAAAGAAAAGATTTATCGAAAAATGGGGCATTGCACCTCCCATACGTACTAAACTTTTAAGGCTGAATATATCTAAAAGGGTTGGAGGAGGGGCCTGAAAACCATTATGGAGGTATACTATATCAATCCTCTTACTTACTTAAGTAGTGAAAATAGCCAATACTCAGTGAAAATAAATATCCGAAACAGAAAACTAAAAATGTTGTGTATCGTGCAGCCTTAAACTGAATACTAAATTATATATTTTTGAAGTTGTATACACAATGAAGTAGTGAAAAATCGTTAATTTTCTATTAAAAATAATACCGGTGTAATAACAATTTTTGAAATGAAATTAATAAAAAAAAATCTATTTTGGGCAGAACGAAGTTTGCCGGGTCAGCTAGTATTGTATAAAGGACGTTTTGATACCATTTTTCGACTTTAATAACTGCATAAATCTATTTTATTTTTTATGAATAACTTATTTTTTATTTTCTTTGAAAAGCTCATTACATCGGCTCATTTGTTTTATTGATTAGCATATGTGAAAAACACCATTTCATTTAAAATACCCAATATTTTGTTCAAATATACCCTCAGCCAAAAGCTTTTGATTGGGCAACGCTATCCTAAATTTTTGACTTAAAATGAGACGTCAATAATCCATATTATAATCAAAAATGACAAAGTCAAAGTGAAATGGAACTACCTTGATTGTTTGTATCATGTGTACATATGTCCAATCCAATTACAAAAAAATATGTACTCTAGATTTTAACAATATGACTTGCATATTTCCGCGGTGTAATAATACTAAATATGGCTGCAAAGACGGTGATATAAAATTTTTCCAATTTCCGACGATGAAGATTTGTGGAGTGAGCGAAGAGCTACCGGAAGTTCCATAAATCTGCTCACTAGTGCACTTTCTAAGTAATTTCACTTTCTCTTTCTGTCCTTTGATTCCTGAAATACCCAAACTTTCAAACAAAAATCTACGCATTCAAAAAATAAAAGTCTGGCATCGCTATACTCCACAACTGACATAAGATCAAACATCAAAAATTTGCTTTTTAATCAAAAAGACAGCGTCACAATGACAATGCACGTATCTGTATTTTTTATACCATGCCCATTTGTGCGAAATGATATTTATTGTCAAAAATGACGCTTAGGCACAGTGTTACCACAGCCTCAAAAATTTTGGTACCACAATTGATGCCTTCATTGTTTTTTTTCGTGGTCACGATTTCCTTTACCGATCCAAGGGGGCGCTAAAACCGTTTTTAAAAGGGGCTTTGCACCGTCCTCCGATAGATAGTTTTCGAATTTTGGTGCACACCTGGTTGAAAAGACCACTTAATCCTCTTTCTGGGGGCAATATCTATGTACGCATCCACAGTAATCCTGCGTGGAACACCTTCATCGTCTTCATCAGCGAGTACTTAAATTTATCAAAAAACCACCTCAGCAAATTTTTGTTATAACACATCTTAGCACAATTACATATGAATGATACGTACATAATTTTTATTTTGGCTTAGAACTAATTTTAACTCAAACTTTTGGTATGGCCACTGCCGATAGCATGCATTTAAAGTAAGGCAACGCGACAAATATTTAAGAACTGATTCAATCACCTTGTTTATACGCAGCAGTAGCCGAGACCGCATCCCCTTAATACACTAACCTTCCGTCTGTTTATACAATCTAGTTTGTAGCGTGTATAGTGAAACCCCATTGTAATGCATTTTGATCAGATGTTCTTTGTTTACATTCGATTACTTTTTCACTACAAATGTGCCGCGAAATCGCACTATTCATAAAAGAAAAAGGAAAGAAAACTTTTATTTTCGTCCATCTTAAAATATTATTTAAGTTAATTGATTTGAATTGAATACACACGCTTTTAATAAGGCAATCGGCTGACCTTTAATTCGCTTCGATAAATTTAGTCGTTTATACGCTCCCTTCAACCGTTGCGAGAAATAAAATACGGATTTTGAAATGAGTCTGAGCGAATTCAGTGATGCATTTAAAACCGTATTCAAAATCGATTTATACATGCGTGTGTATTCAGTGAAACCGCATTATGCCGCCGTATAAATAAGGTAAATTACTCCAATTCAATTCCAGAATCAGCTCTGGCAACTAGATCACCCAGGGCGTTTCACCCATTGCATTTTATAGAACTTTTATATTACTCGGTACAGTTCGCAAGTATTCATATTTATTAGCATGTAAAATATAAGCATTATCTTTATATTTTTATATTATTAAGAAAAAAAACCATATCGTTAAAAACACGAAAGTAGCTTACTTTATGAATTTTAATTTTTTCTGAAAAATATTTCGGTGATACGAAAAAAAACATGTAGGTATCAAATTGTGAAACGGGTTAGAGCCCCAAAAGCAGCATACTCTATTAATTTTAATTTTTTTTTCACACATTTTTCGGTGATACGAAAAAACGATGAATGTATCTATTTCTGATACCAAATTTTTTGAGGCTGTGGCAACACTGTTTACAATTTGACACATTCTAGGAAAGTACCCACACAAATTCTGTGTGCGGATTCCTACAAATAGCTAGACTTTTTTCTCGCTCAATCCTCTGATCCTCTCGCTCTTTTGTGGTAAAATTTCTGCAACTCATACACTTTCCTACCGTCAACAAACGGTGTTATTGATTAGGCAAATCTCACATCACATTGACGTAATTTCAGCGAAATTTTTATTTTGAGCGTAAATTACGTAGCACTGTACACTGCAGTGTACGTAGTTTCGCTACATAAGGCTCCATTCACACATGAGATTAAATTTACTTGATCTGTGAGTTTTTCGTGCCGGTTATACCACTGTAGAACTGTAGGCCATGATCCAATTAAAAGGTCATGTCAGTTCGCTGGCGGCCATATTTTTTTCGGTTTTAGAAAAAAGTATCAGGTCCTCATACGTCATTTCGTTTTGCAATTGGCACAGCTGTTTGTTTGGTTGTTCGCGGCTTTATTGGTCCTGTGACGTAAGCAGTATTTGACATTTCCGCCTACTGGCATTACCGTCTCAATATATATACCGTGACTGTAGGCAAGGTTAGGTGAAAAAGAAAAAATTAAAGTGAGATTTGAGGTGAATATAGCGGACAGTAGCAGCACAGATAATATCAGTGTTGCATTTGAGTTGCTCCACCACTATCCTAAAATGTTTATCTCACCCTCTTCTGTTGACACTGCTTTGGGAGGTGAATTTCACAAAATCCCATCTTACGCCCTTATTTTACAAAACGCCATGACTCGTTGCGTCGCAGTCACTCAGGTTCACTCACTTTCACCTTCACCTAAAAGTTGGTATTTTAAAAGCTTTTACGTTTTCTCGTGCTCTTTTACATAGCCACGACGATTGTCAAACGCGTAACATATTTACCACTTTTCTGGTTTTCTTCATTTCCTTAGTCATTTTTAGGGCCGTTTACTCAACATCTGATTAATTTAACCGCTGGTTAGTTTGACGTAAATTGTATGGTGAGCTGTCAAATAAATTGCTTAACCGGACAAAAATCTGTGGTTAAGTGCTTAACCGGAGCTTGAGTAAACGGCCCTTAGTGTGTTTTTTTAATTGAGCTGTTTTATTGAGTGGTTAACCCTCTAAAGTTGGCAGCTGGCAACCCAATAAAGATTTTTCTTCATTTTCAATTTGAGGTTCATTTGAGAAGTAACCCTATTGTCATATCAAACGTTAGTTATCAAATGCACCTCAATTTTCTCTTGATAGCGTTCTCAAACAAAAAGGCACATTTAAATTTCATTTTCTCAAATCAATTTCAAAGTTTGTACGAAATGGAATGCAATCAATAGATGTATGTATGTTTTACATATTTGTACTCTAAGAGTACAGACAAATTGAGGGATAGTGAGAGAGTTTGTGTTATGAGCGCAGAAATGGAATGGAATAAATAGATCTATGTACATATGTATTACATATTTGTACTCTGATGTGAGTACACCCGTGCGGGAGAATTTTGGCGGTGCCTTTTGGACAGTTATGCTGTGGTTATGGTACCAATCAACATTGCCAATCAAAATCGGAAACATTTCGTGATTGGTGAGAGGTGGTTATGCTTACATTGGTGATTGGAGCGCACATACACAACATAACACATGATAATTACTGAGCACATACACAACATAACACATTATTACCTCTGAAACCTCGTTTGCTGGCTGCCTGTTTCACACAGCAAGTTTGCTGGATGTGAGAGTCCGAAAATTCTCTCACCGTCGGAGTGCACAACAACAATTACACGGTGCTCGACCAGCTTGATTGGTAGCATAACCAGGCCATAACATGGCTATATTAATATCTTTTTTAATATGCATACACACATATGAGAAACAAACTATGTTTTTATTAAAGTTTGTGTAACTTCACAAAAAGCGACAAACAAATAAAATAAGAGTAAGAAATACAGAATCATTATTACACACAATAATTTTCATCCATCATCATTTCAACCGTTAAGAGACTACTCAAGTAAAACAACGAACGCTGATTGAAATTTGCAAACATACAAAATTTCTTCGTTCTTTGAAACCTTGACATGGTGAAATTCGTGAAATGGTACAAAATGCAAAACAAGTTTTTTTTTAAATGTGTTGTAAGTTATTCTAAAATTGATAAACAATGTTTAATGAACTTGAAAATATGCTTATTTTCAAATTATATATATGCTGATTCTCAAATTTAGAAACAATACTTTTTCAAACGTTTGAGAAGTTCTTTTTCAGTGTTTAATGGGAAGTCAAAAAAATAAAAAAGTATTTTTTGACATTTTGTTTAAATACATAGATACGTGTTTTGTTTAGTTTGTTTTTTTGAATAAAATATATTATTTATATACATTTTAAAAAAATTTGTGTGTAATGCAGTTAATATACATATATGTACGTGTTATCTAATGTTAAAAAATAAGATGCATTTGTTTGGTCGTGTGTATGCAAGTAGCAAGACAAAAGTTAAAACGTTTTTATTAATAACTTTTTATTCAAATCAAAGAAAAAATTAGTTCAGCATCATATTCGGGTTCGCGAGATTGAACGCGTCGATTGATACCACGTTTTGGCTAATTTTAGCCGTTGCAAATTAAACTATATCGAATGCTCACTCGCGTCATCAACTCCGCTATCGACGGGAAAGGAAATTTGCAAACATGCAAAAAATAACTTTATTGAACTATAATTCACACAACTACGCGGCACTTCATTTTTCTTTATTTAAAATAGTTTTTTTTTTATAATTTTCACATTTATTGCACACAATCTTTAGCTTTTATATAACTGGAAACGAAACTGGGTGAAAGAGAATTTATAAGTCTGTTTGGTGAGATTTTGGTAGAATGCTATTTTATGTCAAACTGAAGATGAAGGCAAAGGTTCAACAAACGCATTTGTGCGAAATGCTATTTAGTGTCAAAAATGACGCTTAGGAACAGTGTTGCCTCAACCTCAAAAATTTTCACAAATTGATGCCTTCATGGTTTTTTTCGTGGTCACGCTTTCCTTTACCGGTCCAGGGGGCGTAAAAACCGATTACAAAAGGGGCGTTGCACCGTCCTCCGACCCTATATCTGAAGTCGGAACAGTCCGGAGGCCGATAGTTTTCGAAATATAAGTATTTGGATGGGTACGTAGGCAATACATTTAGAAATACATAACTATAAAATATTTAAATTAATTTAAATTAAAATTATGTGTGCGGATTCCTACAAATAGCTAGACATTTTTCTCGCTCACATCCTCTGATCCTCTCGCTCTTTTGTGGTCCTGTAGCTCATGCACTCTCCTACCGTCAATAAACGTTATTTATTACTACGTTTTTACGGCAGAATTCGTGAACTATTAATTTCATGAATTCGAAAATGGTCTCGTTTATGGAGCATTTATGAACTCATGAAATTCAGCTTTTTTAAAATGTGGCAACGTTCTAACAACATCAGCTGTCAAGGCAGATTTACCAGGTAGACTCGGTGGCGAATTCTGAAACTACTTTTTTTACAAAGGTAGTGTGTAATGTCAAAATTTAAGCGAATTCACATCATGGCCAATGGGAATGCGCGAGTCACAAGCGAGTTCAGAATTTAACCACGGCGAAATATAATTTTGACATTACACTACCAATTACAATAACAAAATACATTGGACGTTTCTGAATTCGCCACCGAGGCTACCTGGTAAATCTGCCTTGCCTGAATGTCAGCTGTTGGTTTGGCGTTGCCGGACTTGTACTTCATAATTTCATGAAATGATGGCGAAATTCATGGATAATTTTCGTGAACAATTAAATCCATGAAAATTCGTTTATGCAGCGAAAATTCATGAAATGATTTTAGATATATTCAGCCTCAAAAGTTTAGTACGTATGGGAGGTGCAATGCCCCATTTTTCGATAAATCTTTTTTTCTTTGGGTGAACATGGTAATGATATCGTATATCTGCATAGTGATTTCTATGTACATGCCATGAACGCTTTTAGGGATAGTTAGCCTTAAAAATTAAGAAAGCATGGGAGATGCCACACTCCACTTTCCCAAAACTACTATTTTTTTATAAGCATGCTATTGATATCGTTAATCCCCCGATCAATTCTCAGATCCCAACCTTAAACGCTTTTATAGATTTCAGCTTAAAGAATTAAGTTTGTATGGGAGGTGCCACGCCCCCTTTTCCGATAACCCCCACTTTTATGCGTGGGAATGGTTTTGATATCATTTAGCTCTATGCCAATTTTCAGCTCCCTATCTTGAACTCCTTTAGAGATAATCAGCTTTAAAAATTCAGATTATATGGCAGGTGCCATACCCCCTTTCCCGATAACCTACACTTTTATGCGCAAAAATTGTTTTTATATCATATAGCTCTGTACCAATTTCCAGGTCCCTGCCTTAAATCCTTTAAGATATTCAGTTTAAAAAATTAAGTGTGTATGGGAGGTGCCACGCCCCCTTTTTCGATAGCCCCCACTTTTATGCATGAGAGTGGTTTTAATATCATTTAGCTCTATAGCAATTTTCAGGATCCTACCATTTATTCTTTCTGATATATTCAGCTTCCCACGCTAATTACACTGGATCACAAAATGAAATTTTTCGTCTGTACTTTGGACGTGACTATCCTATCTATATGTAAAATCGGTCGCTGATTCCGAAAATCGGGTTCATTTTTAATTCTATAGGTTTTTGAGATATCGGCAATTTACCGTTATTTGGTCAATAGCTCCACTTAATCCCGTATATCTCTTTAACGCAGTGAGCTATCTTCCCTTAAATTACAGCAGCCGAAAGAAAATTAAATTTCCTTTTCACGGATTCTATAACATTTTTCCCTAACTTTTATAGTTTCTGAAATATTGACGTTTCAATTTGAATTTTTTCGATTTTTTACGATTTTTTTAAGATTTTTTATACCCGTAAATGGGCTCGTATATACTGCGCTACCCATACGCTGCTACTGCAGATGTGTAGGTATTGGTAAAATATGCATAGAATGTACCGTATAGTTGCATTGTGAGACTTGGCTGTATTTACTTGATGGCCTGTAACTTTTCCATTTTACCATGGATTTTCTTCGTTTATAGCTAATTTTTTTGCTAATGGAATGGAGCTTCACGTAAAGGAGTAAACACGAAGGTCAAAACATTGGTTTTAAAGATATTGCCTGACAAAGTCAATTTTTTCTTAAAAAAATCGTAAAAAATCAAAAAAATTCAAATTGAATCATCAATATTTCAGAAGTATTTGACTTGGTTCAGCCGTTTTCAAATTTTAAGCTTAGTATCGACCTCTCAAGAAACGCAAAAGTTCCATATAAAATGACGTACAAGAAATGCTCAAGAAATTTTTCTTGTGAAACTTTCTTGAGCGAGTATCGACCTCTCAAGAAATTTAATACAGTTTTTTATTTTTCAACATAATGCGAACACAGCAACACAGGTTTTGCCAAGAAATATATCATCGAGCATTTATTTCTTAAAGAAATTTTGACGTCTGTTAGCTTTTGTTACATGTTGATAAAAATGGTGGTGAAAATGGAAAAATTATTCGGAAAAAATATAGTGCACAATTTTTGTAATGATGCAAAGCGGAATTTGACATCAATTTCCTATATCTACTTCCATTCCAGCCATCAATGTACCACAGTTTAGCAGTAATATAAGGTCAAACAACAAAATAAAACTATTGAAAACAAATATTTAAAGCTTTTTTTTATGAACTTAACAATTGCTCATGTTTACAAAATGGTTTATTTTGTTTTATATATATAGATGAGGATTTAGAATTGATATTAATTATGATAGGAAGTGTTATTGCCGTATATACGGAATACATTAAAATTATTAAAAAAAAAACGTACCATTCGGGAACGTGATTTGTATTTGGAAAGGGAAGTTAGTGGTTTTTTTTTTAATTTGATGAAAACCCGTGAAGTGGATCAATTTCAAATTAATAATAATATAATAATAATACACTGACGCTATTATAACCCTGATGAGTTTAATGACCGAGCTTCTCTCCCAATTCAAGAAGTGCTCCTTTCGTTTTTCCTAATTGGGTGGACCTACAGTTTTATACCGGCTGCGAACGGCGAATGCATTTTTTGTGAGAAGCTTTTCATAGCAGAAATACACTCGGAGGGTATGCCGCCCACTGCCGAAATGTGACCGCTATTTCTAAAAACCCAATAATTGGCTTTTAATTAATTAGAAAAATTTTTTTTGGAGTTTGTCCGGACTTGGGTAGAACCCGAGACCTCTGGTATAACAGGCGAGCACTCTACCCATTGCATCACAGCGGCCACATTGCCAAATTGCTATCGTTGATTTTTATGTATTGTATGTTATCAATTCGTTACTGGTCACTCGTCTGTTGCTCTCTTTATGGTTTGTTTACATTTTTCCTTTGTTTTAGTTACTGGGTTAGATATATATTCGTCACCGCTAACATATGTTTACAACAACAAAAACACGGGGTAACCGATACGTTGGTTTGCTAACCGATGTATCCGTTACCCAAATCTTCCCCTTCTTTTTTTCAAATGAAATGCATATATTAGCTTTAATACATTTATTTAAATAAATTTAATTTCAATAAATACAAATTATACTAGAACTTATAAAAAAACTAATAACACCCCGCCCCCGTGAATCAACGAGATTCACCAGCTTCCACGTCCAATGAAACCAATTTGGATGCAGCTCGCCGCAATGTTCCCTTGGATGTTCGAGCGTCCACTTGCCTAACGACCCCATCCACTCCGGGATAAACGTGATCTACAATGCCTCGACACCATTGGTTTCGTGGTAAGGAACTGTCGCAGACAAAATACGACGTCACCAATCTTCAAGGATCTAGTATTGAAAGTACAAAACTCAATACATCTACAAATTTTGTATATGCACTGAAAATTTTTTTGCTCATTTAAATTTTTTTATGAATTCCAATAAAATATTATTTTAGAATTTATTTTCAAATGGTAGTATCACATACATACAAATTTTTTTTATTTTTTATATGAAAATTTTTTTAATACTAATTTTTTACAGTGCTTTCATTTTTTGATTTTTTTTCATTACACATTTGTTATTGTAAATTTCGATTTCTTACGGCAGTGCTCGAGCTCCTATACAAAGTGCCTTTGCTCTGCACATTCAATATGAATCATAGGCACATACATATACAATTTCTTTATATCTGAGTGCTTATGGGAGTGCAAAGAAAATTTTATTTTCATATTTGAGGTGAAAATATGTATCTGTGCCTATGATTCGGAACAAAACAAAAACAATTGTGCTTTGAGTGCCTATGAGGTGAGCAGCCCTGATCTAGTGGCTTCACACGACTTCGCACGACGAGTCAACGTTGGCAGATATTCTGCGATCCACCTCTTCCAAAAGTGATCGCGCAACTGACGAGCAATGCGCCACTGTTTTCGCAAAGCGCATAGCCTCTCTGATTCCACGAATGTCGCTGGTGTTTGTGCAGTGTTGGCTGTGCCAAGGAGGATGTGGTTGGGCGTGAGTGGTTCCTCTTGGCCAGGCGTTATTGGCAGGTGTGTGAGAGGGCGAGAGTTCACTACTTCTCCGCCTCGATCAGGAAGCATATTAATGTGTGTTCTTTCGGGCTTACCTCCTTTAACGTTTGGCGCAGGGCTCGCTTCACACACTGGACCATCCGCTCCCACACACCGTCTTCGGATGGGTTGATCGGACAGTTGAACCACCACTCCACGCCACGACCAGACATTTCGCTCTGCAAACGCTCGCAGTCGAACACCTCGCTAAACCGCCTGGCCTTATTCTGACAGGGACGCCGCGCCGATTTATAAAATTTCGCATAGCTACGATGCATGCGTCAGTACTCAAATCATGGGCGAGCTCCAAGTGTATCGCCCTCACGGTCAGACACGTAAACAGTGCCACCCAACGTTTCTCTTGACGGCGACCGATCGTTACATTGATTGGGCCAAAATAATCGAGGCCGGTGTAGGAAAATGGTCTTACATATGGCGTTAGACGGTCGGCGGGCAATGGGCCCATGGGTCGAACGACTGGTGATGCCTTCGACGCTCGACAGACTCGGCTGTTGTTAATGACGGTACGCAGAATCCTTCGCAAACGTGGTATCCAATACTCACGACGTATTTCGCAAATTGTAGCTTATATGTTTTGATGTTTCATGGCGACATGACGATGATGCACAAGAAGCTTCGTAAACGTGTGATTCGGTGGCAATATTACCGGACGTCGCGTAGAGATTGGTAGACATTCAGCGGCATCAATGCGACCATTCACGCGTAAAATACGATGTTCATCGAGATAAGGCGACAATTGGTAGAGTACACTGGATCGAAGAATTGCAACGTCCTTTTCGAGCAGATGTAATTCAGTGGCGAATGCTTCCGATTGCACTTGATAAAGAATACGCTCCGCTGTTTCCAACTCCCACGAAGTTAGCCCATGTAACTCATCCGGTTGCTTGCCGTTGCGACATCTACCCACGAACCGCGTCACCCATGCCAAAGTTCTTACTAGTCTGCCAAGGGATGAAATTCGATTATAGTCAATAAATTCATTACTCACAACAGCCAAGGCGTATTTTGGACGGATTTCCTCATCATCAGCTGTGCTTCTGCTCTGTATCTCGAGATTTTTCGACCAATGCTTTTCCTTTACCTTCAAAAACTGTGGACCACCTAACCAGCATGATTCAGTACAGACACGTCTAGCACGAGTGGCTTCGTCGGCGATATTGTCAGCTGTTGGTATCCATCACCAATTTGAAGGCGTTGTTGCGGCTAAAATTTCCGCCACTCTATGGGCGACGAATAGCTTATACCTTCTATGTTCGCTGCGTATCCAATTTAAAACAGTTGTTGAATCCGACCAAAGTACGCAGTCGAATATGGTGACCTCATGCTCCTCGCGGACTGTCTGCATTAATCTTGTTCCAAGAACGGCGGCTTGTAGCTCAAGGCGGGGTACGGTGAGCGGTTTCAACGGTGCACAGCGTGATTTTGAGCAAATAAATGCCACGCTTGCTTTGCCGCTTGAATTTGTTGTTCTCCATTATGCTGCTGCTGCGAAAGCCTGCTCACTAGCGTCGACAAAGATGTGAAGATGAACATCCTTTGGCTTTCCATATAGAAAATAATGTCGTGGAATCTGCAGGCGTGTCGTTGAGGATAGTTGTTGTTGCCATGAACGCCAAGCATCGTTCAATTCGTCGGGTAGTGGTTCGTGCCACTTTATTTTCCTCCGCCAAATTTCGCGCATTAGTAGTTTCGCCGTAATCGTTAGGTTATTGAGAAATCCAAGAGGGTCAAATACTGACATCATTATACTCAGCAGCTCGCGTTTGGTAGGTCTTCGTTTACCAGTGATGATGTCGTTATCAACGTTATGGAATTGGAGCCTGAACGTAAAACATTCGGTGGATGGCTGCCAAACCATACCAAGAATTTTCTCTACGGTTAGTCCTTCTTTACTGAGAATGGGTATGCTTGCTTCGGTTCCATTCAGCGCTTCCAAGACATCCTGCGAGTTCGATGTAAATCGGAGTAACTCAAATCCTGCCAACTTGTGGATTTCACGTACCTTATTCGACAAGTCGATTGCCTCTTTAACGTCGTCAAAGCTATCGACGAAGTCGTCCACATAATGCCTCTCGAGGATTGACTTCACAGCGCGTGGGTACTGTGCTTGGTGTTCTAAAGCGTTTACTGATTTTACGTACTGAGCGGCGCATGGCGAACAAGCTGCTCCAAATGTCATTACCCTCATTTCGTAGATGTCTGGATGTTTTGATGCGTCGCCATCCCGCCACAAGAATCTTTGCGAGCTCCGATCCTCCTCTCGTATGCACACCTGGTGAAACATTTCCTTTATATCACCACATACTGCGACCGCTCCTTGGCGGAGGTGGAATAGCACAGATGGCAAAGGCTGGTATTCCTGAGGACCCTTTAGGAGCTGAGAGTTGAGGGAGACGCCATGTGACTCGGAGGCAGCATCGAACACTAGGCGGAGTTTAACTGGCTTGTTAGGATTGGTCACGCCAAAGTGTGGCAAGTACCACGTTCTGGGACAAGTTCGTGCTGCTTCCTCAGGCGAGAGTTTACACGCATAGCCGCTGTCGATGTAAGAGCTAATTATGTTTTTATACACTTTTGCAAACGTACCATCTTTTTGCATTCTCCCCTCGATCCCCACCAAACGTTTGTATGCGGCCACGTAGCTTTCTGGCAAATTAACGCTATCTCTCTTCCACAGGAGGCCGGTTTCGAAACGCCCTTCTACGCGGCGTGTTGTTGATGCAAGCAATGAACGCGCTCGTACATCATCTGCACACTCGAACAGCGGTGATGATCTTACTCCAAAACCTTCTGCACTCAGAAAAAAAGCGTGTTAAATCAACCAAAAATCAACAAATTTTGTGGTTAATTTTTTTCAACACGATGCTTAATGTATGCCATCCTGTAAACGTGTAAATTTAACACTACTGTCAAGTGTTAGTTTAACACGATTATAACTGTAGAATTAACACTAAAATCTTTAAAAAAAATTACACGATCTAATGTTGATTTAACATGATTTTTTAGTTAAATTAACATGAGATGGTCGTGCTAATTTAACAATAAGATCTCTTTGACTTTATCCTAAATTTATTGTTAAATTAACCAGATGTTGGTTGATTTTATAAATTAAAAAGTATATTTTTATTAAATTAAATAATATTTATGTATATGTATAACATTTGTTAAGCTAGTTATAAATGTAGACTTATTGTCAAGGAAGCGGCATCTCAAAATGCTCTTAGACTGTGAGAGTTGGGACGATGGAGCGCACGAGCGTTTTTCAATCCGAAGTTTTCGCTACACAGAAAGCCTGCAAGGCTCTACTGGCAACGGAAAGTGCCGGTCTCGGAAACAGGATAGCATTTTTCTGCGATAGTCAGGCGGCTCTGAGGGCCGCTTCTCCTTGTTAATAATGGGTAAAAATTGGAGGCTTGTGGCAAACATTGAATGAACATTGTTTAAAATACCCTACTAGGAGGAAAAAGAAAATATTTTAGGTCAAAAACTTTTAGAAAACAAAAATGCAATCCTCTTTTAACTCACCTGTAAACTGAAAATATTAGCTCATTAATTCAAAACCGCAACACTTTATTTTTATTTAAAAAAAATTAAATAAATAAATAATATTCCTGTTGCACGAACAGCAGAACTTCAAAGCTTGAAAAATATTGTCTATGTTTCAAAATTGTTTTGACATTCTTTATTTTAACACTTTTTGGAGATTGTATTTACACCATCGTCATGTTAAATAAAACAGATTCCAAATGACATTTAGGAATAAAATTTTATATTTGAATCATCTTGTATATTTTAAAATTGCTTCATGTTTTGTCAACAATAAAATTTGGTTGAATTTACCAAAATTTCTGATGACGTTTATAAATCAAAAGTCATGTTTCACACATCGTGTAATTTGAAAAAAATTGTTGCTGTTCTACGTGTAAAGATCGATCGTGTTAATTTTACACGAATCGTGTTGATGTTTCTTTTTCTGGGTGTGTGCTGAAGTAATCCGCAATCATAACTTCAAGCGTTTGGTCATTAGTATGGCCCACGAAGAGGCTTGTGCTGGGTTCTGGCGATGACACTGTTGATGGTCCAAATACTATCCAGCCTAATTCGGTGTGCGCAGCATGTGGTCCGTTGGCACTGACTCTCACGGTGTCACTTGGAATCCCCAAGCGGCAATGATCCAAACCTATAAGCAACTTTGGAGTTGCCCCATGATACGGTAGTAGCGGCAAGCATCGTTAATTAGCACGTTGACGAATACAGCCTTCACTCAGAGTCTGACATGGCAAATTCAGATTATGTACGCTATGAACGTTGCGCAGTGTATGCCTCTTCTTCATATCGCGCCCACTGATCAATATGTTCACCACCGATGCAGGCTGTTGCGCCTTATGACCACCAAACCACTGCACGTTCAATCTTCGCTCCTCACCTTTTAGACCCAGCTCTTCAACTATCCAACTATCAATCATGGTGACGGAAGAACCGTCATCGAATAAAGCGTAGGTATCGACTCTTTTTACACCATTGTACAGCGTTACAGGCAGCATACGGAAAAGAAGTTTGCTAGATCGGGCGCATGGTATAAGTATACCAGGTAAAACAAACGTCAAGTTTTCGTCGCCATATTAACCACCTGACAATTAAGCAGATTTTGACATTTCGTGCTGCCATACTCAATGATAAAAATCCTCCATTAATGGCATTTTTCACTGCTTTGTTTTAAAAATAAATTGTAACCATGGTATTCATAGTAACGAACTTTTTCAATTTGAATTGAAAAAAATTTTTTCAATTTGAAAAAATTACAAATCCTGCAGTAAATTTGGTTCACATGGTCATTGATGATTCTTCTGAGTACAATTTGTATTATTATTATTTTTTTTATATGAAAAATTCAGCAGTCTTTATTTGAAAGTACTCCCTGATGCCTCCTCAGTCATAGATGAATTTCATCAGTGATTCATAAAAGATTCATTTCGGATTTTTACTTCACGGAATATCAGCTTGGCCGTACTACAAAGTAGCCCCTTTCCGGTATTCTCGGCGAGTTTTTAATTTAGTTTAGTAGTTACGATCACTTTTAATTTAGGCTTTGTGAGAACTCTGGTATATAGTTTGGGGAGGTTTTGGAGATTGATCTATTATAACTCCATATCGTCACATAAAGTGCAATACCGCGTATCCGCTACCACCCAAATTTTACAGGAGACAGTAAAAACTGTTTTAATTCAGAACGGTTCGGAATTTTGCAAACCCACATCCAAACCAAGGTAAATTTTTGGATTATATTCTTAATCCAAATATCATTTTGGCGAAAAACAGTTAAATGTGCAGTTATTGGCTTACTTATGTATTTATAAGCGGTTTTGCGTCTTTTATTTTGTTCAATAGTGACGTATAGGCGGTTTTGCAGGCGTACATAAAAACTTTTCTTCAATAAAGCAAAGTTATAATCCATTTCGTGTTTATGAAAATATAATCAACATAAGTACATTACAGTACAGTTATAAAGCAATAACACCTATTATTCGCGGTATTGGTTCGAAAAATTTCCTTAAAAAAAGCGGTTTTGAAACTGTGTCATTATTTGGAATTGCGTTGTGTGAATCTCAAAATTGTTGCATGAATGGATGGGGACGGACGCCAGGAATGTATTTTGCACTTTAGACGACGATATGTATGTACACCACCATACCAAGTGAGCATTTCAGTCTATATATGTATGTATGTACATATGTCCAATCCAATTACAAAAAAATATGTACCCTATATTTTAACAATATGAGTTGCTTATTTCCGCGGTGCAATAATACCAAATATGGCTGCAAAGACGGTGATATAAAATTTTTCCAATTTCCGACGATACCCTTTATTCGCGGAGAGTGGATGAAGATTTGTGGAGTGAGCGAAGAGGAGCTACCGGAAGTCCCATAAATCTGCTTACTAGTGCCCTTTCTCTTTCTGTCCTTTGATTTCTGAAATACCCAAACTTTCAAACAAAAATCTACGCATTCAAAAAATAAAAGTCTGGCATCGCTATACTCCAAAACTGACATAAGATAAAACTTCAAAAATCTGCTTTTTAATCAAAAAGACAGCGTCAAAATGACAATGCACATACCTGTATTTTTTATACCATGGATCGGGCGTTGGCGACGCAGCTCAACACTGAGGCTGAATTCGATGTACGACGTTGTTGTACGTCTGACGTTGGCTTATCTGCAGGGCGGTGTACGGGCGAAGAATCGTGAAGAAGTTTATGATGAGTTCTCCTGCAGCCGTTGGATGAGCAAACTTTGCGTCGTCTACAGTCGCGCGACGAATGGCCTCTGGCTAAGCATGCGAAGCATAAACATTGACTCTTCACAAGTTTCCACCTATTAGCTACGCTCGTGTTCAAAAAACGTTTACATTCTTGAAGCTTGTGATGATCTGGGCACATGACGCACTTGGGCGTATGGGCTGGTTGCTCTTCCGTGGCATGCAGTACTATACGCCGTTTTTGCTCTCGCTGCTCGTGCTCTTGAACCCTGCATATTAGGTTGGCTATTTCAGTCAGCCACTCGATGAACTGCACTACAGTGGGATACGGTTGTATCGCAGTCGAATAACGTGCCCATTCGATTCTTTTTGACATCGGAAATTTATTGATAAGCTCAGAGATCAGAGTTGGATTAGCTAAATGTTGCTGGCCACCAGCAGACTGCAAAAATGCCGACAAATTCTTGACCTTTGTAGCGAATGGTATTAACTTGGCGACTGCCGCTCTCCGGTATAGGACTGATGTCTTTCACCACAGAATTCGCTGCTCTGGGCGGCCGAACCTAAAGCGTAGTTGCTCGATCGAATCGACATGATCTGGGTGAATAAGCAGCGATTTTACAGTCTCCCTAGCTTCACCCTTTAAACATTTCTGAAGACGTTGATTATTTTCCAACTTGGAATACCCGTATGCACACGTAGACTCCGTAAACGCATTGACAAATAATGGCCAATCTTCAGCTAGTCCACTGAACACCGGCAAATCTTGGAGTTTTCGTGGAAACATTGTATTAGATGGCATACTGATGCAACGGCTGACATATGGCGGCGGTAATGTGTTACTTACGTTGCTATATGATGACGAAGTAGCTGGAGTTGAAGCTAAGGAGTTACTGTATACTGACGTCGGCTGGCATGACGGCTGTGGCTGAAGTGACAATTGGTGCATCGGCGGTAGATGCTGCGGCGTTATATTGTACTGAATTAGTAGCGGCGGCGAAAGGCGCAGAAAACGATGCGGCAGTATGAGCGCTGACAATCGGCACTGCGGCGGCGGTGGCAGCGACGACGTCGGCGCTGGCGAATGATATTGCACCACAAGTTGTGCTGGCTAAAACAGAGGAGACAGGCCCGGCTGTGTAGGCAGATCGCGTTGCGTTGTAGGCAGTGGCAGCGAAGTCGGCAACGTATGACGCAGCAGCGTTGGCGGCAGAGAACGTGGCAGAGCTTGGTGCGCTGGCGTAATATATTGGAATGTTAACGGGGTGCATTACGGGATGTGCGTTTTTACTGGAGCCAACTGGAGCAACGGAACCTTTAACGGGAGCTTGAATCGCATGATTTTGAAGCGCTAATTTTATTTGACAATTTTGCAATTAAGCTTATAAAAACTGTATTGCAATAAGCTTACAATGGACAATTGTTATAAGCTTGTCCTCAAGTCCTATTACATTTCGCTTACTTCCTGGTCTGTTGGGGCGTCTTGTAGGGTACATATGTATATGTAATTTAAATTCATGTTCTAAGTACATGGGTATGCAGATAGTAATTAACATATAATTAATATTAACCATCTCTAAATATATTTAAAACCCCTTTTAATTAACATTTATGCTGGCAAACAAATTTTCAATACTTCGCTTTAAATCAATTTAACGAAATTTTTACGATTGAATATGAATACCGATGTAGCAACCAACTCAATATTGGCTGCGACTCGCATAGAAAACGCATAGAAGTGGAAAATTTTCAACTTAGCTGCGTTCGAATGCGTGTTCGAAATCATCTTCGAATTTTCTATGCGTGTGGTGCATTTACATCCGTGCCACTGGAGTTTGCCCCATTTAAGCACAGGTATGTAACACGGCTGTCAGTGACACGCACACGCATACGCATCTGCATACGGTGTGTTATAGTGCAACTCTAATGAACCGTATGCAGATGCGTATGCGTGTGCGTGTCACTGACAGCCGTGTTGCATACCTGTGTTTAAATGAGGCAAACTCCAGTGGCACGGATGTAAATGCACCACACGCATAGAAAATTCGAAGATTATTTCGAACACGCAATCGAACGCAGCTAAGTTGAAAATTTTCTACTTCTATGCGTTTTCTATGCGTGTTGCAGCCAATATTAGGTTGGTTGCTACATCGGTATACATATTTTTTGGTAAAAACTTCGTTAAATTGATTTAAAGTGAAGTAGTGAAAATGTGTTTGCCAGCAGAAATGTTAATTAAAAGGGGGTTTAAATATATTTAGAGATGGTTAATATTAATTATATGTTAATTACTATCTGAATACCCATGTACATATTTAGTACATGAATTTAAATTACATATACATATGTAGTTACCCGTGTGTAAATACATAATTGAAACTTAAATAAGTTTAACTGTAAAAAAATAATTAAGTGAAGTGAGTATTCTTTTGAATAGGGAGTTTTCGCCTTGGTATAACAGAACACCAGATTTCAGAGGTTGTGCATATACATATTTGTATTAACCAAAATTTTCAGTCTTATATTTTAAGGCAAAGAAACTGTAATTCTTACAATACATAAAAATCAACGGATAGCAATTTGGCGATATGGCCGCTGTGGTGCAATGGGTAGAGTGCTCGTCTGCTATACCACAGGCCTCGGGATCTAACCCCAGTCCAGACAAACTCCAAAAAAAATTTTTTCTAATTAATTAAAACCCAATTATTGGGTTTTTAGAAATAGCGGTCAAATTTCGGCAGTGGGCGGCATAACCTCCGAGTGTATTTCTGCTATGAAAAAGCTTCTCACAAAAAATGCATTCGCCGTTCGCAGCCGGCATAAAACTGTAGGTCCACCCAATTAGGAAAAACAAAAGGAGCACTTCTTGAATAGGGAGAGAAGCTCAGTCATTAAACTCGTCACGTTCCCGAATGGTACGTTTTTTTTTTAATAATTTTAACGTATTCCGTATATACGGTAATAACACTTCCTATCATAATTAATATCAATTCTAAATCCTCATTCATTATACATTTCATTGAATCTTTCGCGAATTGGTAAAATATGTACATATTTTCAAAAATAACAACGGCGGAAATTGTATATATGTATGTATGTAGTGTAATTGACAGACGCAACCATACGCATACACTGGAGCAGCCAGGGCCGCACGCAAGAAAACGTTTAGATGCGCATACGCACACGCATTCGCATACGGTACATTAGAGTTGGACTATTAGAGTTGCACTAGTATAGTCCAACTCTAATACCCCGTATGCGGATCCGTGTGCGTATGCGGATCTAAACATTTTCTTGTGTGAGTTTTATGTACATACATATATATACCTTTATACATATGTACATATAAACATAAGTAAGCAATTACCTACATATATAATAATAAACACTTACATATTTATTAATGCTCACTTGCATATATATAAACTTACCTAACATTATTTATATACATACATATACATATATAAACATAATAATGTATGTCAAGGCCATTAGTGTATATATAAGTATATATGAGACACTCATAGAATATTACTTTCTTTATTTATGTCATTCATAAATAGTTGGCATGGGTAACACTGCGCTGCGCGGCGCAATTGCGCTAACACCAACCCTGGCGTTATTGCGCTAACTCCGATTTGGGAAATGCGCCAACTCAATATAGCGCCAACCCAATATAGCGCCAACTCAATTTTGTAATATAAAACCGACTCAATTTCGTGCGCTAACACCAGCACCAATATAGAGCTAGTGTAAAATGGCGCAACCACAACGCCAATAACAGCACCGTAGTATATGTATACGTATGACACCGTCACAATTATGTATGCTTGATAGTGATCTAAGTGACTCTAATTTCCAGCATATTTTCACAAATATACGGAATATGTTTCCAAATGATTATGAAAATTTAAATTAATTGTGCCCTCGTAAATGCAAGCAGAATTGCGACAAAAGAAATGAAACGGGGATGGTGAACAGTAACAAGCGAAAAAATGGTATTTATCGATTATTCCATGACAATTGCGCTAAAGGTGTTATTGCGCCAGTACCGTGAGTTGGCGCCACGAGTGGCGCTGGAGTTATTGTATCAGCGCCAAAAAAACTGCGCCATTACCCATGGCTAATAAATAGTTGTAACTTACAACAACAACTTATTACTTTAAAAGACGGTGAGAAATTGTACAACAACAATTGTAATGAAAACCGGAAACGTTTCACTTGTTCATTTTACGCAAAGGCTAACAACAAATAAGTAGAATAGCGGCTAAGCAATACTCACTAAGAAAACTATAAATAGAAGAACATTTGTAAATTAGGGCAGAGAATAAGAAAGAGGTCGATGAATAAACATATTGGGCCGTAGTCATAGTCGTTTGTGGCCGCTGTGGTGCAGTGGGTAGAGTGCTCGCCTGATATGCCAGAGGTCTCGGTTTCAAACCACGGTCCGAGCAAAACACCAAAAAATGTTTCTAATTACTATGACAGAGATAAAAATGACGTTTATGGTAGCATCATTCTAAGTGTGTTAAAACACTGTTTTAAATCGACTATGACTACGGCCCTATACATCTCCGGAAGCCAGGACTTTTACATTTAGAATCAGGAGGATCTCCTCTATAACGCCCAATAACTCTTTTTTTCCAACGCGTGGTAGACGGTTGGAAAATTTTCCCGATTCTACTGAACCAATTTCAAAAAGACTCCGTAAAAACTTGTAACTTTCTCTCCAAATGAAATGTCAAAATCCGCTCTCTCCTTGCAAAGTTTGTGGAGTGCCGAACAGGATTCGACAAAATTTCAGGAAAATTTGTATAAATTTTACAAATTATCAGCGTGCCGAGCATAACCAATATCCGTCAACGAACAGACCTATTATTATGCAAAATTTGTGTTTAGTACATAACCTAACTATAGAAGGTCAATGCAAGGGATAGTAGCTCTTCTTAAGCGAGTTTGTAGCTTATGTCAAACTATCGTCTTTTGTCTTGATTTTGCATTCTTGCACGTGTTTTTCGTGGAAATAGCTTGTGTGTTCGGTTGTGTGTTCGCTGGCGTTTTCTCTACTTTTGACATTTTTTAAAACGGCCGTCTAACTGTAATGACCTATTCTCTTTCACCTAAGACGACCTGTATATAGATTGGTCTTGGTTTAGTAACTAAACTTTAACTTTAGTTCGTAGGGACACGATATCGAATCAAAAGCATAGATCTGGTACTCATTTAAAATATCGGTTAAAAAGAATCGCGAACCCGATAATATCGAAACTAAACTACTCGATACTCAAAGTATCGGTATCGAAAGCGGTAATTATCTGGAAGGTGCAACCTTAAAATTTCCTTTAAAATAGTTAAAAGAGGGACCAATCGACGCGTTCTGACCTCTAGATTATGAATTCGAAAGCGGAAATAAAAGATTTAAAAGATATTTATTAAAACGGTTTAAAGTTGCACCGTCTTCTAGAAAGTTACCAAAAACGCAATAAAACTGCATCCTGATGCATACGCATATCGCTGTATTAGTTCTGATAGTATGCCATAGTTCTGGCATAGTATGCCATAGTTCTGGCATAGTATGCCATAGCTAGTTCCAAAGTTTTGATTTTGACGTAAATCCTTTTCCAACTCATAAGGGCTTTTTCACATTAGGCACTCTGCACACGAAGCGTACTGCTTTAGACGCGTATTAGATACTACAGACGAAAGATGTACGCTTTGATGTCGCGCACGTATATTTCAATTGAGGGCTGCACACGAGTCGTCAGCTTCATGCATTCGTCAAAGTATGCTGGCTACATGTCGCTTGGCGTAAAGCAGTGCTGGTAGCTAGGCGTACTACGCTTAGATAACAGGAAGAAGAAGATGTTTGTTTACATTTTTCCACTTGGTGGAATTTATGAGAGCAGTAAAATTTGTGTAAAAAATCGGAAAAAATGGGTGTATAATCAAAGAAAATGGAAGATTCCCTAAAATTTTTCATCTTTTCTATTTAAAGCTTCGAAATTTAAAGCAAATACCGTATTATTAATTTGTTTGTTTGTTTTGTGCAGCGAAGTTTCATGTCGCTTCATGTGCAGATCTTGAGGCGTAGAGAAATCGACGCTACATGAAATGTCTCGTACGCGTCTATGACGATACGCCTCGTGTGCAGAGTGCCTTACTCGGCACGACATCGGATCGACATTTTTTGCTCGGTATATTCAGCTTACCGAAACGATTCCGCATTGCTGTGTTTTTCACACTTGTGGGAATACTTTCGGTGCGTAATCGGCAGAAAATAGGAAAACAAACATCGAAATTTGCAAAACAAAATTTTTAACTTCAACAAATCACTCAATAATAACAATAATGTCTTCTAGCGAAGACGAAGACATTATAACTTGCTACATTTATAGCCGAAACGAGTTTTTTACTGACTTTGTTCTTCTTCTTTTATTACGCCGCAAAAATGTATGCAGTAATTCCTCAAATTTTACTGACCGGTCTTACCGCGTTGCAGTATACCGAAATCAATCCGCTCCGATTTCATGTATGCAACACTAATGTGAAAGTGCCAATTGAAAAAAATGTGGTCGGCAAGGTTTCGGTATACTTTCGGTAAAAACCAAAAATGTCGATCCGATTCCGCACCGAGTAATGTGAAAGCGCTCTAAGAATAGTTCAAGCTGATTAAAAAAATTATACAAGTTTATTAAGTTCTTGAAAAAATTTTTTACAAACCAACAGCTTTCAGAGTTGTAAAAAGATATTTGCAAAATATTTAGTATTTTGAAAAATAAACATCTTAAATAACATTGACAATTCATTTTCATTGAGATTATATGTATCCATCATTGAATTTTTTTTGGAAATTTGAATTTAAATTATCGAAACAAAAAATGATGAAACTCACGTGGCAGAATAGCTGTGCATTCCATGTTATAAAGATAATCCATTGCGCAGTATGATTTTTTTTTCGGACTTCTTCTTTCCCCTTACGGCCAATGCAGAAGCTTACAAGAGGCAAATTTAAAGTTTGTATTTCCATATATTTTATATTTTAAAAATAATTTATTTTATAGCTGTTAAAATGAAACAGTTGTTGTTATGGTTCAGCTTTCGAATATCGAGTGGAGCAGCAATGCATGGCGGTCGGCATGATCTAGGGTTGCACTGTGGCTAGTCATTGTCGGCTGGGCGGGGTTCTTGCCTACATTGCTGTCCTGCGCCATAAACAGAAAAAATTCATATCATGCCTTTTCAAACCAATAACGAGAAAATCACACGAAAACAGCATCCGGTTTGGCCGGATGCCACGGACGGACCGTTGAAAAATTCAAATATTCAAAAGATAACCCGGAAAAATCAAATTCAAAAGGCCAGGCGTCAGTTAAATTTAAATAAATACGAACCGAGGGAAAATGACGTTAAAATTTGAATATGAATTTTGAACGTACATATGTACGTTAAAATCAGACGGACGTTAGCAAAACATTTAAACCGAAATTTAAATCGGACGGAAATGCTGACAATCGACGGAAAAATTTAAAAATAGATGAGCGCACGTTAAATTTAAATAATCGCGGACGGACGAGAAAATAATCGTTGCTCCAAAATGTAAATTTTAATGTACGTTGAAATCGATATGCACTGAATTTGAATAACCACTGTCAAAAAAAAAACTGTCAAAGTGAATTTAAATTTGAATATATATATATCGCAAAAAAAAAATCGTTAAATTTGAATTTAATTTGAATCAACCGGAAGGACCGGTTATTAACAGGCATCTGAAAATACATAAAAGAAGCTGAAATTTGAAATATATGAATAACAAAAAAAAGTTAAAGGCCGAACTCACAAGGGGGTGGCGTTGCTGATGTTGTTGCAGCGCCGGTGCGTTTTTGTCCCACCCTAATCCATGGTTACTGTCGCACCCGAATATCAGTAACCCCTTACCTGTGGTGCGCCGCTGGTGTTGTTGCAGCGCTGGTGCTTTTCTACCCACCCTAATCCATGGTTACTGTCGCACCCGAATATCAGTAACCCCTTACCTGTGGTGCGCCGCTGATGTTGTTGTAGCGCTGGTGCTTTACTAGCCCACCCTCATCCTTGGCCATCGGTGCACCTATATTTCGATGACCCCGTATCTGAAAATCCCTATGCCTTTTAAATTAGGGTGGTCAACATTCCCATTTTAGTTACAAAATTTTATTTGGAATTCATTTTCCTTATTCTCAAAATCTAAGTCCTCAATTTTCTTTCATTATATAGTTAGTATACCATACGTTCAAGTGTTAATGCTACAAATTATATAGATTAGGGCGCCCCTTTTGATGAAACGATATTACATTCGAGCATTAGGGTGATTTTCAGCCAACCCCAAATATTAAGTGCTATACACCTTTGTCTTTGTTGTATGGTAATATGTACGTATTTATGCGTATGTGCTTGTGCCAAAAATTTTTTTTTTTTTTTTGAACATAAAATTTGTTTTGTGGTAACTCAGTATACTTAACGCCTCTGTATATATATATATGTACAGGCAAGGCAAATCCACATAAATATGCACATATGTATGTACATCAACTTTACTAGAATAAAGTGAAATTAAATAACAAGTAAAAATATAATTCTTACGGACTATGCGCCGGTGATTGTTGCTGCTGTTGTTGTCGTTGTTGGTGGTTTTTGGTGTCGGTCTTGTTGTTGCTGTATTTGCAATTATAAACGCGGAAACACCGGCAACCGATAACGCTGTTGCTGCTGCTGCTTATAATAATAATAATCGTAATGTTGGCGAAAATGTTGCAAATAACAAATTTAGCTGGGGTACTGTTGTTCAATTAAATGTTGTTGTTGTTGCTGTTGTTTGCTTTGCTGTTGATTTGGCTTTATGCTTGTTGTTGTTGTTAGTGCTGGGACACTGTATGTTTTTTTATACCATGGGTATTACCTTTGGTTCGTTACTTTCCCGGCACTAAATGAACAAATGTCATTATTTTTTTTTTTTTTTAACAATCATTTTGATTTTATTGGATTACTGCATAGATAAGTATTTATCAGATTTTTTTTAGTTTTTTTTTTTTTTTTTTTTTTTTTTTTTTTTATGTATTTTAACCCTTGTCAATAATCTACTATAATATGGTTGCTAAAATAAATTATTTAAGTTTCATGTATGTATGTTTGTTTACACGCTTTTTGTTTCTTATTTATTTCTTTGTTGTAATGTGAAGCGGCGCTTTTTATTTAATTCTTGTTTCACATCTTAAATATATACATAGCAATGTATACATATGTAGGTAGTTTTCTATTTTATTATTGATTTTTTTATTAGTTTTATTTAGTTACTGCTTTGTTTAATTTGTTTTTCTGGGTTTTTTTCTTATTGATAATAGTTAACATTGTCTCCGCTATTTTATATATGTATGTATGTTCGCACACGTATCTAGATATATGTATTATTTTATTTATGCATTTAACACACTTTTTAGCTGCTCGTAAAATGACAGTTATTCGGGCTGCAAATACTCTTCTCTTCATGTTTATTTTTTTTCTGTTTGTTAAAATTTAATATTACAACTATTACTTGCCTTTAGTGGTCTTCTCTTACATATTCTTTCGTTTTCTACAAGCTTTTCAGTGAAACTCTCCATAATCATATGCATAAGTTAACGCTCATAGACCGTATATTAATATTCATTCTTGTGCATAGTGAAATAAATGAAGTCTACATATCAAATGTACACTCAAATAGTTTAAAAGTGTTGGCAATTTAATTTTAAATTTTAGAAAAAAAAACACGATCATTAGAACTGCCTTGATATAATTCGTATATATGTATCTACACACACGCGTCCGCACGCAATCACTGACTTCTATCAACTCCCTACTATCTTAAAACTTCTAATCAAGCGTGCCTAGCTAGACGCTCACTTCCCCTTTTTCTGTATTTGTTTGGAAGGGTCCCGTTTCCTATCGTATAACAATGTAGTGCCGTATAACAATGTAGTGACGTGTGCATAATAGTGGCGTGACTTTACGGTTACCCGAATGTCTACATCATGGTATGACGCTAGCAATGACACAAGCGAGATAGAATACGGTTGCCATGACACACAAAAAAAAATTACCAAAACTTTCGGAATAAAATGCCTCAAGCATTTTTCCCATGAAACTATTTCAAAATAATCGATTGTATTCGTGCCCTAGAAAATTTGCTACTGTAAAATCCTATTAGTGTGCATTGGGAATATAATGGACATTGGGTCATATTAACAAGAGCCAAGCATCTGCATTTGTTTAAGATCTCAGATATTTTACTCAAATTTTGAAATTTGGTTCATACAGATTTATGTCAAATTCCTGCAATTTCCAGCAAAAGCATTTGCCTTAATCTTATCAATATGGCCCATTGTTGTCCTACGCTCAAATTATGAAATCGGTAGGACAGGAAAATCTGGTTGATGAAACAATAGTAATTAATTTTCTGAGAACTATGTAAAATTTTAAAATTGTATGGAGCGCATGAGAATATTTTATAAAATATGCATTTGAAAGTACCAAGTCACCGAATAACCACGTGTTACGTATTTTCACATTACGAAGTGTTCATGGCAACCCTGGAAGAACCAGTTTGTCCATCACCAATACTTGTGCATCTCCCGCCATTGGAACGATTGTGAAGATTCGGAGGGGAAATTTCTCATGATGCCTACTCATAGAGGTCGGCTCGATAGCTTGCCAGATTTGAAGAAAAATTTATGTGCGATCTATAAAGCTCGGGTTCTAAAAAAAAATGAAGCAATACCATATAATCATCTCGAAGAATAAAAAAAAATCAATGTAAATTTCGGATAACCCACTCACTTAAATTTTGTTTAAACACTTAATGGAGGAAAAAGGGAATTAATTACAGGATTTGAGCAAAGAAAAATTTCGCATTTGAAATATCTAGTAACTGAATGAGAAAATACGAATCGTTATTATTGCTAGAACACCATAATTGGTAAATGAAATTACTCGAACAGGAAAGTTACTGACGGCAAAAAAAAAAATTTTTTTTTTTAGCTATTCTATCGAAACCACCCCTATAATACAACCTCATTCTCCTTCACTTGCGGCCAAGGCTAATTTATAGAAGGTTAACCTACTAAACAGCTGATTGCAGACTTTTCCCTATATTTTTTTTTTCCATATTGTGGTGCTTGTGTCAAAACTTATGACAATTTGATCTTGACGCAATGTGATTTCTACAATGGCGGCTATGATTTTGACAGAAGCATCACAGAATACACAACCAATTTTACATGGAGTGTGTATGTATGTATGTCCGTATATAGTACTGCAAAAACCTTCTATAATTGAACCATGCATGCGACGACCTTTCATGTTTGGCCACGCGTCACCAATACATGTACATGCTTTTCTCTCTCATGCCAACATGTCGCCATCATTCACTGGAAGTTATTGGGAACTACTAAAAAACTACTGAAATAGTGGTGCTGCCACACAGACAAAATTAAGCAACCGAAATTAACCCGTTTATGATCGATATCAGGATTGATATCGATAGCAAACCATAACAGGCCTGCTTCGCTTCGAAGACCTGACGAGGGAGCGAACAGGAAAAATGGTTTGCCTGTAAGGTTGTTGCGATAATACTCAACTGTTAACTACGTGGGGCACGACTCACCCCTAGATAAGAGTCTCAAATTCTACCACAGCTAACCGGGCAACAGAGGCTCCATCAGGTGATACCAAAAAAAACGTATGCTATATGAACGTGCAATCTAGTAGTGTATGAAAATCCGAGAATAATTGAAAGTCAGGTATAATAAAAAAATTCATTTGGTAAAAAAAAAACCCAAAACGCGTAAGTCCGGTGTTGCGGTGATTCTCTATTGGCTTAGGCCAGAGAAGCCTACCCCCCCTAGGAGCCCTCCTCCTAGGTGCCGATCTTGGTCGGTCTTAACAACCTGTCCCCCCCGGCTGATCCAACCCCGCACGCTGGACCCAGGACAGGCGGTCTTGAAAAAGACCCTTGGTCCGCTGGTTTCTCGCCCCCCGGAATGGGCTTTACAAAAAAAAAGAAAATTATTTTGTTTCCTATTTTAAGGCTTCGCGGCCTTAGACATTTTTTTTACAGGAGAACTCGTCAAAACTCCGTAAGGTTAGGCATTTGATATAGGAGAACTCGCCAAAACTCCATAAAACTAGACATTTTGATTTGGGAGAACTCGTCAAAACTCCATATAAGCAGACCAATTGGAATATGGACTGCTAGATGGTCCACGGTTCCCGGTGGGAGCGCTTGTGATCCACCTATTATTATAACTGCTCGGGGAGAATACTGGGCGAATTGTCCCCGACCGCCAAGACGCCCAGCGGAGTCTTATTGAGGACGAATATCAGAAGCATGGAATCGTCCTATTAACCTCCCTGTTAAGTCTTCTAAGTCATACAGTGCATTGCCAGCTTTTCCACGAACTCGTCACTTGACTCTATCATTTGCCTGCGCTAAGTTTTTACAGATTTCCTCGTTTACGTCCGTTCAGTCGACTGCTGACAGTTTTGGGACATTTAAACAAAATCGAACGTATGAGCGCTTCAAAAAAACAAGGCACGCTTGAATGGTCGTATGAAATCTTAAGCAATTAACTGCCTAAATAAAATCACGTTTGGTGTTAAAGTCCAAATGCAAATATTTATACAATTAACGAAATTTAAATCTCTATCTCGATTAAAAATTATGTCGCATCCAAAATAGAATAACAAAACTTTGGTTTTTGTGTTTGGTGAAACTTTCAGCAATTATTTATAACGAATTTGCTTTTTAAATCTCTATACCGGTACAAAATTATGTCACATCCGAAAAAGTAATAAAACTTTAGTTGTCGCGTTTGGTGGAAAAATCAAGGAAATGTTTGTAACAATTATCTTCGATTGTAAAAATTATCTTAAGTTTTGCTAACAATATCGTTTCAAAATGACTTCGCTTATAAAAAAAATATTTGTATAAATAAACGTGTTCATATACGTTTATATGTAAATGTAAAAAGATATACAATGCAAAACATATATATATGTTCGTTATTCAATGGGAATGCTCATCTCCCATTATAAAAGGCACAGGTTACAGAATAAAAAAAAATATAAACCCTTTGAAAAATAAAGCCACAAAAAAAATTAGGACGGTGTGTGCCAACTGGTCTCCAGCGCACCAACCGCAATGCAGGGTTGCTCGGAAGCTAAATCCCTGAGACAGGCTGGCTAACTAAAAGATAGTTAGCAACAAAAGAATTGAAATTTTGCGAAATACTAACCTATCTCCGCCACAATGAAAGGAACGGTTTGAATCCGCTTTCCTCAGACTTTCGGAGATAGACAATACATCCTTCGGTCTCAGCTCAGCTCATCGCCATGAAGTGTTGCTAAATGTTCCAAGGCACCCAACTCAGGCATGAGATGAACTGAGGCCTGCATCGCATAACCAACGAAAAAGACAGTACAAAAGAAATTTGCAAAATACCCTCCTAATCTCCGCCGCAATGAAAGGTGCAGCTAGAGGCTGCATTCCCCAGACTTGCGGAGATGAAAAGTACCACTCAGGTCTCAGATCAACCCATCGCAATGAAAGTGGCGCTAGGTGCAACCAACTCAGACGCGGGATGGCTGGGGCCTAAATTGCAAATAGAAAAAAAAATCACGAAAACAAAAAAAAAATAAAAGGACGAATTTTCCTCATGGCCAACATCCTTGGCTCCGCCGCAATGAAAGGCACGGTTTGAAGCCGCTACCCCAGACTTGCGAAGAAGGATTGCTAGCTTAGGATCCAGCTCAACTCATCGCAATGAAGGCGGTGTTCGAATTACCACCCCAGACGCGAGATGAGCTGGGCCCCAAAAGAAAAAAAAAATCCTATACACAAAACTGCAAAAAAGACATATTCGGCAAAAGTTTATAAAAATAAATACTGAATCTAGCGGACATGCCCCTCGGACGACAGTGAAACAAATTTATATTACAAAAAAAATAAGTGCGTTCAACACTGCCTCTCCGGGTGAAACGCAAAAAAAAACAGACAAAATGACGTTAAGTCTCGTGGAGCCCTGAGCCACTAACAACAATGCCTCTCCAATCAGCCTGATAAATTCCATCATCCCGCCGCAACGCAGTGGCGGCTACGGAGGCTGCCAATCTGGGACTTGCGTGAAGATGAAACTTCACTGACCGACCAGAAAACCACTGAAGCCAGCACCCAAGACACCACGTTGGGCGCCATCTGTTATGGTTCAGCTTTCGAATATCGAGTGGAGCAGCAATGCATGGCGGTCGGCATGATCTAGGGTTGCACTGTGGCTAGTCATTGTCGGCTGGGCGGGGTTCTTGCCTACATTGCTGTCCTGCGCCATAAACAGAAAAAATTCATATCATGCCTTTTCAAACCAATAACGAGAAAATCACACGAAAACAGCATCCGGTTTGGCCGGATGCCACGGACGGACCGTTGAAAAATTCAAATATTCAAAAGATAACCCGGAAAAATCAAATTCAAAAGGCCAGGCGTCAGTTAAATTTAAATAAATACGAACCGAGGGAAAATGACGTTAAAATTTGAATATGAATTTTGAACGTACATATGTACGTTAAAATCAGACGGACGTTAGCAAAACATTTAAACCGAAATTTAAATCGGACGGAAATGCTGACAATCGACGGAAAAATTTAAAAATAGATGAGCGCACGTTAAATTTAAATAATCGCGGACGGACGAGAAAATAATCGTTGCTCCAAAATGTAAATTTGAATGTACGTTGAAATCGATATGCACTGAATTTGAATAACCACTGTCAAAAAAAAACTGTCAAAGTGAATTTAAATTTGAATATATATATATCGCAAAAAAAAAATCGTTAAATTTGAATTTAATTTGAATCAACCGGAAGGACCGGTTATTAACAGGCATCTGAAAATACATAAAAGAAGCTGAAATTTAAAATATATGAATAACAAAAAAAAGTTAAAGGCCGAACTCACAAGGGGGTGGCGTTGCTGATGTTGTTGCAGCGCCGGTGCGTTTTTGTCCCACCCTAATCCATGGTTACTGTCGCACCCGAATATCAGTAACCCCTTACCTGTGGTGCGCCGCTGGTGTTGTTGCAGCGCTGGTGCTTTTCTACCCACCCTAATCCATGGTTACTGTCGCACCCGAATATCAGTAACCCCTTACCTGTGGTGCGCCGCTGATGTTGTTGTAGCGCTGGTGCTTTACTAGCCCACCCTCATCCTTGGCCATCGGTGCACCTATATTTCGATGACCCCGTATCTGAAAATCCCTATGCCTTTTAAATTAGGGTGGTCAACATTCCCATTTTAGTTACAAAATTTTATTTGGAATTCATTTTCCTTATTCTCAAAATCTAAGTCCTCAATTTTCTTTCATTATATAGTTAGTATACCATACGTTCAAGTGTTAATGCTACAAATTATATAGATTAGGGCGCCCCTTTTGATGAAACGATATTACATTCGAGCATTAGGGTGATTTTCAGCCAACCCCAAATATTAAGTGCTATACACCTTTGTCTTTGTTGTATGGTAATATGTACGTATTTATGCGTATGTGCTTGTGCCAAAAATTTTTTATTTTTTTTGAACATAAAATTTGTTTTGTGGTAACTCAGTATACTTAACGCCTCTGTATATATATATATATATGTACAGGCAAGGCAAATCCACATAAATATGCACATATGTATGTACATCAACTTTACTAGAATAAAGTGAAATTAAATAACAAGTAAAAATATAATTCTTACGGACTATGCGCCGGTGATTGTTGCTGCTGTTGTTGTCGTTGTTGGTGGTTTTTGGTGTCGGTCTTGTTGTTGCTGTATTTGCAATTATAAACGCGGAAACACCGGCAACCGATAACGCTGTTGCTGCTGCTGCTGATAATAATAATAATCGTAATGTTGGCGAAAATGTTGCAAATAACAAATTTAGCTGGGGTACTGTTGTTCAATTAAATGTTGTTGTTGTTGCTGTTGTTTGCTTTGCTGTTGATTTGGCTTTATGCTTGTTGTTGTTGTTAGTGCTGGGACACTGTATGTTTTTTTATACCATGGGTATTACCTTTGGTTCGTTACTTTCCCGGCACTAAATGAACAAATGTCATTATTTTTTTTTTTTTTTTTTTTAACAATCATTTTGATTTTATTGGATTACTGCATAGATAAGTATTTATCAGATTTTTTGTAGTTTTTTTTTTTTTTTTTTTTTTTTTAACCCTTGTCAATAATCTACTATAATATGGTTGCTAAAATAAATTATTTAAGTTTCATGTATGTATGTTTGTTTACACGCTTTTTGTTTCTTATTTATTTCTTTGTTGTAATGTGAAGCGGCGCTTTTTATTTAATTCTTGTTTCACATCTTAAATATATACATAGCAATGTATACATATGTAGGTAGTTTTCTATTTTATTATTGATTTTTTTATTAGTTTTATTTAGTTACTGCTTTGTTTAATTTGTTTTTCTGGGTTTTTTTCTTATTGATAATAGTTAACATTGTCTCCGCTATTTTATATATGTATGTATGTTCGCACACGTATCTAGATATATGTATTATTTTATTTATGCATTTAACACACTTTTTAGCTGCTCGTAAAATGACAGTTATTCGGGCTGCAAATACTCTTCTCTTCATGTTTATTTTTTTTCTGTTTGTTAAAATTTAATATTACAACTATTACTTGCCTTTAGTGGTCTTCTCTTACATATTCTTTCGTTTTCTACAAGCTTTTCAGTGAAACTCTCCATAATCATATGCATAAGTTAACGCTCATAGACCGTATATTAATATTCATTCTTGTGCATAGTGAAATAAATGAAGTCTACATATCAAATGTACACTCAAATAGTTTAAAAGTGTTGGCAATTTAATTTTAAATTTTAGAAAAAAAAACACGATCATTAGAACTGCCTTGATATAATTCGTATATATGTATCTACACACACGCGTCCGCACGCAATCACTGACTTCTATCAACTCCCTACTATCTTAAAACTTCTAATCAAGCGTGCCTAGCTAGACGCTCACTTCCCCTTTTTCTGTATTTGTTTGGAAGGGTCCCGTTTCCTATCGTATAACAATGTAGTGCCGTATAACAATGTAGTGACGTGTGCATAATAGTGGCGTGACTTTACGGTTACCCGAATGTCTACATCATGGTATGACGCTAGCAATGACACAAGCGAGATAGAATACGGTTGCCATGACACACAAAAAAAAAATTACCAAAACTTTCGGAATAAAATGCCTCAAGCATTTTTCCCATGAAACTATTTCAAAATAATCGATTGTATTCGTGCCCTAGAAAATTTGCTACTGTAAAATCCTATTAGTGTGCATTGGGAATATAATGGACATTGGGTCATATTAACAAGAGCCAAGCATCTGCATTTGTTTAAGATCTCAGATATTTTACTCAAATTTTGAAATTTGGTTCATACAGATTTATGTCAAATTCCTGCAATTTCCAGCAAAAGCATTTGCCTTAATCTTATCAATATGGCCCATTGTTGTCCTACGCTCAAATTATGAAATCGGTAGGACAGGAAAATCTGGTTGATGAAACAATAGTAATTAATTTTCTGAGAAATATGTAAAATTTTAAAATTGTATGGAGCGCATGAGAATATTTTATAAAATATGCATTTGAAAGTACCAAGTCACCGAATAACCACGTGTTACGTATTTTCACATTACGAAGTGTTCATGGCAACCCTGGAAGAACCAGTTTGTCCATCACCAATACTTGTGCATCTCCCGCCATTGGAACGATTGTGAAGATTCGGAGGGGAAATTTCTCATGATGCCTACTCATAGAGGTCGGCTCGATAGCTTGCCAGATTTGAAGAAAAATTTATGTGCGATCTATAAAGCTCGGGTTCTAAAAAAAAATGAAGCAATACCATATAATCATCTCGAAGAATAAAAAAAAATCAATGTAAATTTCGGATAACCCACTCACTTAAATTTTGTTTAAACACTTAATGGAGGAAAAAGGGAATTAATTACAGGATTTGAGCAAAGAAAAATTTCGCATTTGAAATATCTAGTAACTGAATGAGAAAATACGAATCGTTATTATTGCTAGAACACCATAATTGGTAAATGAAATTACTCGAACAGGAAAGTTACTGACGGCAAAAAAAAAAAATTTTTTTTTTTAGCTATTCTATCGAAACCACCCCTATAATACAACCTCATTCTCCTTCACTTGCGGCCAAGGCTAATTTATAGAAGGTTAACCTACTAAACAGCTGATTGCAGACTTTTCCCAATATTTTTTTTTCCATATTGTGGTGCTTGTGTCAAAACTTATGACAATTTGATTTTGACGCAATGTGATTTCTACAATGGCGGCTATGATTTTGACAGAAGCATCACAGAATACACAACCAATTTTACATGGAGTGTGTTGTATGTATGTCCGTATATAGTACTGCAAAAACCTTCTATAATTGAACCATGCATGCGACGACCTTTCATGTTTGGCCACGCGTCACCAATACATGTACATGCTTTTCTCTCTCATGCCAACATGTCGCCATCATTCACTGGAAGTTATTGGGAACTACTAAAAAACTACTGAAATAGTGGTGCTGCCACACAGACAAAATTAAGCAACCGAAATTAACCCGTTTATGATCGATATCAGGATTGATATCGATAGCAAACCATAACATTGTCAGAAAAAAGTGCCGAATGTCAAAAAACCTATCGAAATACAAGTTGGCTCATTGGTTTTTAACTGCCAGGATGGTATTTCGTTAGTTTTTTCCAACATAGCTTACTCCCTTGCACCAACACAAAACTGTATTTGACCACCTCTTTCACACAAAAACCCTTGTAGAATACCGGGAAAAAACGTAGTGTCATATGGGCATTAATGGAAAACAGACCCTTTTTTTTTTTTTTTTGTTTATAACGTGTTTTTAGTAAAATGAGAAAGAAAAAATATATTGACGATTTTTTTCGCTGAAATGAAGATTTTTTTTTGCAAACGTCAAATTATCGTATGAAAATGAAAAATATATAATCCTATATCTCCAGTTATCATTATTTCTATCGCATGGTAATTGCAAATTCTAAGCAAGTTTCGGTGATAAGTGTGCGTCTCGTTTAATGTGAAAATCAATAAACAAATTTGGGTAACTTCTTACAACTTCATACAAAAAACCGTACGAAGTAGCCCAAACCTTCAATTATTTCAGCACGTGGATCAGACCTATTTTTCGATATGTACCAGTGCTTGTGCATTTTTCGGCACTTTAGGAAGCAGCTTGTCACTTCTGCACACTCGACCGATTTTCGGCACTATTTTGAGTTGTATAATTTTTTGGACAAATATGAAACAATTTTAATTTTCCATCACTGAATGTACTCATTTGTTCGATACCGTGGTTGAAGTACTCGATACCAAAAAATATCGTCGCAAAAGAATCGAGTAAAAAGTATCGGTATCAAATGCAAAATATATCGATTTGGTATCATATCGTATCAGCGTTGCCAGAATGACGATGGCATCGTCATTTTGACGATTTTTGGACTCCATGACGATGGGACGATTTCATGTCACAAAATGACGATTTTAGGAAGTACAGATAAATATAGATTTATTCTTAATAAAAATTAATTACTTTATACAAATTTCCATAATTAGAAAAAATCCTTTTCCAACACTGGTATTATGGTTTTCATAAATCCTTTTACTACATTAAAATGCAACATTGCCTTGGTTCTGAGCGCACTGCCACACGAATAGAATAAGTGCATTCATTGCTCAACATAATCTACCATTCTCCGCCGTAGATGATCTTGTAAAGTGTATAAAAAGCAGTTTCGATGATTCTAAAACGGCGGCAGCTTTATCGTGTGGAGAACAAAAGCAACAAGTATTATTCAGAACGCTCTTGGGCAGTACCAGCTAGAATCGCCATGTGCCATACTCCGAACAACTAAATTTTCATTGTGCGTTGATGAATCCACTGATATAAGTAATACGAAATTACTCAGTCTTGTAGTGAGAGTATGTATAAACTTTGTTTTGGGTTGGTCAGTGTTGAAACCTGCGACGCTATCAGTTTACATAATGCTATAAAACAGTATTTCATCGAGAACAATGTGCCTTATGAAAACAACATGATTGCATTTGCCGCAGATGGGGCAAAAAATGGATGACGATTTATATTTTTACATTGACGATTTGGGACAAAAAAAAGCTGGCAACACTGTATCGTATCGAAATTCGTGTCCCCATTAGTTCGTCTTTAGCCCTTATTCGGATTTGTTGTTTAAGGTTATGTAGGGCGGGCGGAATGTGATTAATAAAATAAATAATTAAAGAACAAATGTGTGTTGTGCATTATTTCTATGTACATACATACTTATATATCTATATTTGTGTTTTGAGCAGAACGGATGTGTGTGAGCACATTAAATGCTGTTTTCTCGGCGTCTTATATTTTACCGCTTTGCTTTACTTCCATTGAATGTGTATGTACGTAGTTATGCATGCATAATCTGGGATTGTATGTACATACATTCATACTATTGAATTAGAGTTTAGGGTACATATCGAGCCCTAACCGCAATAAAAGTGTATCCAACAAAAGGTAAATTTTATCGATGGCTCTTTTTAATTTTCTTTGCATACAGTTTGTACGCAGCCTTGAAATTTATTTAGGCTCTAGCTTCGAAAGACACATTTTACAACTATGAAATTTTTTGGAGTTGATGCGTGCTATAATAAATTAGTGATTAGGCTAAAAACGATAATTTTGTTGGTGACACTTTTTTGGCGGTTAGGGCCCGATATATTAAGTGTATAATGGATAAAAATGCTAACACTACGACACCAGTTGCAATAGAAAATGTAGGATGCCGATTTTATATATTCATTCATTGAAAATGTACCTATGCGACTGTGAAGTACTTTGTATGCATTTACATATGTATAGATACTTTATGAATCTGAAACATAAAATTTAAAATGTATCTATATATGTACATACATACTAAGCTTTCCTTTACCGACTCATAACTGTAACTTCTATAATTCCGGGAATTGTTTTCGAAATTCACAGGAAACGTTCAGGGGGGTCTGATAATAAACGAATATATATTTAATTTTTTACTCAAATATTAAGGGCTTACTAAATATTTGCGGTTGAAGAACCACCCACTATTTTCTGAATTTTCCTACATAATTAAAAAAAAGGAAAATTTTATTATTTGTTTATTTAGCCAATGATTTCAACAATCTTACAGACGATACAAAAATGAAATGATACATAATAGGGCTCTAGATAACCGGGTATCGAGCAATTCGATCTGATCGTTATTGTTTGAAGCCCGTTTATTGTCCAAATGCCCAAATGACAAACATTGGAGCATTCCAGCTTACAAACAAAAAAATGTGGGGAAAATTTTCCAACCGTCTACCACACGTAGGAAAAAAAGAGTTATTGGGCGTTGTAGAGGAGATCCTGATTCTAAATGTAAAAGTCCTGGCTTCCGGAGATGTATAGTTTTTAAATAATTTAGTTAAAGTTGCAAAAAAGTCAAATTTAACCTCACTTTTCTCTGCGAAACAATGAAATAGAAACACCGGCGTTGCCACACGCAGTCGACTATTTCATAAGGCCGTTGTCACAGTGGGAAACGAGTTGGGGCGTATTGAATTTTTCTGCGTTGGCGGCCTTCGGCTTATAAAAAATAACCCTGGGATACGCCACCAAAGGGTCGGACATACAACCTAACCGTGGCTACCGGCACGGTGATGTCCTTCTGCGTAGTACACCGCGCGTTTTGTTATTAAAAATTTGGTTGGAACTTCATAAGTCGTGCCACGATTCCAGGAAAACTGTTTTTTAAGGGGGCGTGGCACCGCCCCCCGATTCTATATCTGAAGTCCAAACGGCTAGGAAACAAATAGTTTTGGAAATATTAATGTTTAAAGTTGCGTAAATTGTCACACTGAAAAACTCTTTTTTTGCGTGCAAATCGATTGGTCTGTTGGTCTAGTGCTTCCACACAACAACAAAAAATCCAAAAAAAAACAGCAATCAAAAAATGTCTAAAATGGACAAAGAGATGTTTTATAAAAGTTATGCGATAATACCCTTATGCGTTGGCGGCCTTCGGCCGCGCTTCAAAAAAATAAACTTCAGCCGGTATAATTCTCTTTCTGGAGTAGAATCTAAGATGTATCCACAGTGCTTTTGCGCAGAACACTTTTCTGCGTTGGCGGCCTTCGGTCGCGCTTATAAAAAGTAACCCTGGGCTACGCCATCCAAGTCCGGTCGTGTGTCATAACCGTGGCTATTACTATTAACAATTTCATAAAAAATAGTAAATATTTTTGTTAATAGACACTCCCACTATACCTCCTGTGAAATTCATTTAAAAATATGCAGTGGTTTAGAAACTATGAACATTGGCGGCAACACAAAAAGTACTGTATAATACAACCCTACATGTAGTCAGAAACACAGAAGCACACATAACTCGTCGCGGTTAGTGAAAAAATGTAAACAAATTAATAAAAGCGAGTTTTTTATAATAAAAACGTAAAATTCTCCCGAAAATATAAATAAAACCGAAGTTTAATACTAGTATTCTGTAAGCTGTATCAAGTCACTAATATAGACTTTTTCGTGGTGAGATTGATTTTGAGACAATTTGGTATTCTGTAACCGAGCTCACGTCTCAAGTCTCAAAAAATACGTCACTAATTAGTGACCTGGTTGCGAGGAGGTCACAAAATAAACAAAACATTGAGGTGAAATAAATAAAGCCTGAAAAGTTAAAAGAATTTGCAAATAACTATGGAGGAAGAATTTTTTGTGCGTATTTGATACTAAAAAAGCCACAAAATGTTTTCCGATGGACCTCCACCCTCTTTGCCATCGACCGCATTGATTTTTCGGCTTCAACTTCATACGTGGTGCCAATATTCATAATTTCAAAACCACCGAAAATTTTTCAATAAAATTCACAGGAGGTGTAGGGGATGTCTATTAACAAATATATTTGCTATTTTTTTGAAAATGTTAATAGTTCTTCATGTAATCTATTATATAAAAATGAATGTGTGTGTGTGTTAGTGATGGGCGAGTCCGAGATGTTTAGACAATCGAGAGAATCGCCATCGTTGCAAAATCACAATCGAGTCAAAGTTGACTCGCTCCTCGCCTACACAATCGAGATGTTTTTGCGATTGTTCCATGGAGGAACAATAAAGGAGAATGCATAAGATCAGCTGACTTCTTCTTCAATCTTCATAAACACACACGAACACAAGCATTTTTTTTGTTGACATATTCCACACACACACGCACCCTAGCATTTCCATAGGGGCCACATCTGTCAAATTCTTCTACATTCCTCTTTGCATGACACTTCTGGCCCCACTATGTATGAAGGTATGTCGTTATGCATTCTCCTTTATTGTTCCTCCATGGATTGTTCCGAGTCAGCGAGTCTGAGGTTGTTTCGATGACATCTCGACTACACAACCGAGATGTTTTTGCGATTGTTCCGAGTCGGCGAGTCGGAGGTTGTTTCGATGACATCTCGACTACACAAGCGAGATATTTTTGCGACTGTTCCGAGTCGGCGGGCCGGCTGTTGTTTTGATGAATTGCTTTAGTTGATAAAATAAACTGAATGAGTGTTGTTGATGAAGAAAGTAGGATTGTTAATGGAAGTGAGGCAAATACATATGTAAATAAATGAACCAAATTGAAAAATATGATATATATAGACGCTGCATTTTTGCAATCACAATTAAAGAGTGTCGTGCTTAATAAATACAATTAATTATTTAAACATTAATACATTAATAAATTTTCTGAAGTGAGACGCTTACGAAACAAATTAATTTTACGAGCAGTAACAACGGCAATAGATTTGTACGACTGTATACTTTTTTAAGCAATTTTGATATTCAGGCGGCAACAACAAATGTTATGTATTTTTTGCAGCGAGTCCAAAATGTAGGTTTGCTTTGAAAACGAGAGGAATCATTGGCGAGCCCGAGATGTTTTAGCGATTGTTTCGACTGACGGCCATTTACGACTTGACTCGAATACGAATGAAAACCATCGAGAGCATTCGAGATGTTTCAACAATCGAGAGAATCGAATAAAATATCTCGGACTCGCCCATCACTAGTGTGTGTCCTTTATGGACTCCCAAAGTAATCAACCGATCTTTTTGAAATTTTCACAGTAGATTCACGTGGTACTAGCGCACATAATAGGGTATATAAAATTTCGAAAAAGTGGGAACTTCCCGGAATATAGGCCCAAATGTGGACCCAGAGTGACCCAGCAAGTGTTTGAGCAATATGGGTATCAAACGAAAGGTGCTGAGCAGGCCTTCAACATAGAGTTATTTTCATTGCGATGCCTAGGCCGGGTCCCCAAATATGGGTCAAAACGTGGACCCGGATGACCCTCGAATGCTTCTAGGCGATATTGGTATCAAATGAAAGGTGTCGAGCAGGGCTTCAACATACAGATATTTTCATTGTTATTTTTTGAGTCGGTTTCCCAGAAATGGTTCAAGTAGTGAACTCGGATGGTGATGGGTGGTCCCGATAAAGGTAAAGCTAAAGGTAAAGGTAAAGGGAGAGACCCATTATAACATAAAAGCTTTTGTTTGTAGCTGCGAAGCGGGACGGGTATTTGCTAGTTGTTAATAAAAATTTCTATACTTCTGTATTTCTCCCACACCTTTTAATTAAAAATACGGGAAAATTTTCGAATATGCTACCATGCGTTGAAAAAAAAGTTATTGGGGATTGTAGAGGAGGTCCTTCTGCGCACTATTACCGCGGAAAAGCACTTATAAAAACACGCACATACATATGTATGTACATATATATGTGTATTAGCAAATCAATTTATACATAGATATTTTTAACATTTTTGTTTGCAAAAATACGGACACAATCACATATTTTATTTCTTACTTTTACCACAACACCATTGATTACTGCATCTGGTGCTATATGCTGAAAGTTGACTTTTTCCTAACTGAGAAGTGATGATAATCCATTGCCTCTGGAGTTTGCAAAAGTAACCAGCTGTAGGAGAAACGATATAAGAGGTTGTAGAAAGTAAATATGTATAAAGCTCTACGTAAAAGGATTTTCGGTTACCTCGGAAGATAGTCCATTGGGTCAGCGGTTTGTGCGGCCGTTTTTATTTGTTCTCAATTCGGGGCGGCACTCAGCGAATGCCAGGTAGCAATCAATCTGCACCTTACTGACGCGTGTAGTACCTGCAATTAAAATATTGTTACGTATTTGTCGATAGCTCGATTATTTCTATAGGGTTCGTATCGCTGAATTGTTAAATAAAAGTCTTTATTTACTTCTTAATTCACACTGCTTTATTTCACGACTAAAAAGTCTACACTTGTTTTACTTGACTTGATGTTAACACTTCTACGGTTAAATTACGACTGACTCTGGAGCGCCTGCTCGCCGCCTTATATAGTCTGTCAAACGCAATCTGGAAAATTCTGGCAACACTGGAAATTATCTGGTATCTTCTTCTAGTTCTGGCACTTTCCCTAGAGATGTGTTCAATCATTTTAGTGATGTAAGTGGAGAACCGATTATATTCGCCACACTGCCCTCCACCTAAGTCTGATCGTCCCGATCTGACACATTACTTGTCCCAAATGCTGCTAGCCTTTCCAGATGAACCACTTTCATTTTATTCCTTGGTCTTCCAATCGTTTGTATGCGATACACAACATCGTTGAGCCGTTTAATCACTTTGTAGGGCCCTTCCAAAGTACACTGCAATTTCGGGGACAAACCTTTCTTTCGCTGCGGGTTGTATAGCAAAACTAGATCTCCCTCAACAAAACCTTCTGAGTTCATTGCCTTGTCGTATCTGGCCTTCATCTTGTCACTCATGATCTTTGTTCGCTGTCTTACAAGTTCATGTATTTCTCTCATTTCCTCTTCCAGAACGTTGTTAGATTGTCTGGCATTTATTCCCGCATCAGCACTTATCCCAAATTTCAAGTCAGCTGGCAGTCGAAGATCACTACCAAAGATTACTTTTGCAGGAGTCTGACCTGTTGTATCGTGTACGGCCGATCGATATGCCATCAGGAACAGAGGAATATGAGTGTCCCAATCTCTCTGGAACTTGTCCATCACTTTTCGTAAATGTTCCTCTAATGTTCTGTTAAATCTTTCTACCATGCCGTCTGATTGTGGATGCAACGCAGTTGTTCGGGTTTTCCTAATACCCAGTGTTTTGCACAGCTCCTGAAACACAACTGATTCGAAGTTCCTTCCTTGGTCAGAATGTAGCTCTATAGGTGCACCATATCTCGCCACCCAATTGTTGGTGAATACTTCGGCTATAGTTTCTGCTTCTTGATTTGGAATCGGGTACACCTCCGGCCATTTGCTGAAGTAATCCATGACTACCAGTACATATTTGTTTCCAAGTTTGCTAGTAGGAAATGGCCCAGCTACATCCATGGCAATTCTCTCAAATGGTGCTCCTGAGTTGTATTGTTTCATCAGCCCATGACTCCTGGATTTGGGACCCTTAGCCTTTATGCACACGTCGCAGTTCGCAATCCACTCAACAACTGTCTGACGGCAGCCGACCCAATAAAACCTCTTCTTGATTTTCTCTACCGTCTTTTTTACTCCAAGATGACCTCCACTTGGACCATTGTGTAGTTCATTTAACACATCCGGTATTCTTTTCCTTGGAACAACTATCAATGTTTTAGAACTTTGACCATCTTCACTCTCCCAAACACGATGTAGGCAACCATTTACCAATTGCAAACTATTCCACTGTGCCCAATATGATTTGGCAACAGGACTTTCTGCTGACATCTCTTCTTTTGATGGTCGTTCGTTTTGCTCCAAACCAATCATTACACGTGCCAGATCTGGATCTTCTATCTGACACTTCCTTAATTGTTCCGCATTCCATTCGTCTGTAGATGTTATTGTCATTAGCCGAACATCTATGATGTCTTCCTTCTCCTCAGCTTTAGAGCAATGCTTGCATTCAAGATTACATGGTCGCCGCGACATTGCATCAGCATTTCCATGGGTACTGCCTTTGCGATGGTCTATAGAAAAGTCATAATTTTGTAGTCGCTCAATCCACCTTGCTAACTGACCCTCCGGATTTCGGAATTTCAAAAGCCATTTTAACGCTGCATGATCAGTCCTGACGTGGAATCGTTGACCATAGAGGTACTTATGGAAGTGTTTGATGCATTCTACCAATGCCAATAGTTCTCTTCGTGTTACACAGTAATTTCTTTCCGGTTTCCCAATTGATCGGCTGTAGTATGCGATAACCTTCTCCTGTCCGTCGATTTCCTGTGACAAAACACCTCCTATAGCATAACCACTCGCATCAGTATCCAAAATAAACCTCGCTCCTGGAACCGGGTATGCTAGCATTGGAGCAGTACAAAGCCGATCTTTTAACGTTTGGAAAGCCATTTCTTGTTCCTTCCTCCACTCAAAAGTCTTATTTTTCCTCATAAGCTCCGTGAGACGATTTGCTACGCTGGCAAAATTTGGTACAAATCGGCGATAGTATGTGCACAGCCCAAGAAAGCTTCGCAATTCATGTAGATTCCGAGGTCTTGGCCAATCTTTTACTGCTTCTATTTTTTCGTTATCAGTGCAGATGCCCTTTGTAGTCACTTTATGTCCCAAGTATTTTACTTCTTTCTTGAATAATGCACATTTCTTAGGACTTAACTTGAGACCAGCGCCAGCTATTCTTCGGAAAACTTCCTCCAAATTTTTGAGATGTTCATCAAAGCCTTTTCCCAATACAATGATATCGTCCAGGTACACAAGACATGTTTTCCAGTGCAATCCTTTCAGTACCTGATCCATAAGTCTCTCAAAGGTAGCTGGAGCATTACATAATCCAAATGGCATCACCGTAAATTGCCAAAGACCATCGCCAACACTGAAGGCTGTTTTCCCTTGTCTTCCTCTTTTACTTCGACTTGCCAATAGCCGCTTTTCAAGTCCAGTGTTGAAAACCATTCCGTTCCAGATAGCGAGTCCAGAGTGTCGTCAATTCTTGGCAATGGGTAACTATCCTTTTTCGTTACATCATTCAGTTTCCGGTAGTCAACGCAGAATCTCATCTTGCCATCTTTCTTTTTAACAAGTACTACCGGAGAACTCCATGGACTGACTGATGGTTCAATTACCCCACTGTCGCTCATTTCTTGTATAATCTGGCTCACCATTTGACGTTTCGCTAATGGAACGCTGCGAGGAGCCTGACGGATTGGCCTTGCATCACCGGTGTCAATGTGATGCTTCACAATATTTGTCCTGCCTGGTTTTGTACCATCCTTATCAAATATGCTAGAATACTTGGCAAGTAATTCTTTCGCCTTTCTTTTGTGATTCTCCTGCAGTTCTTCTGTCCAAGCATTTATTTCATCTGAAAGATCTGTATTGCTAGTAGAAACTTCTCCTTGGGATTGTTCGCAATTCATGATGATGTCAACCTCTTCGCATTTTCCCAATATAGCACCTTTGGAGAGTTTGATTGGTGACTTGAACTCATTAAGTACTCTTACTGGTATTCGTCCATCTTCTTTTGTCATAGCCAGGGTTTTTCCAACAAGTACATCGGATTTAGTTTCTGTTTCTGCTTCGACAACCCACAATTTGTTTGTCCCACAATCTCCATCAATCTTTGCCCAAATAATTGCCTCGGACTTTGGCGGTATCTGCTGATTCTCTTCCACGAGCACTTTCTTACTGCTGCATCTCTTATCGTAGCCAAAATTTAGCGGCACCTCCAAGTTTTTGTAACTCATAACCTTTTTTTTCATGTCAATCTTAATGCCTTGGTCGATTAGGAAGTCCACACCAATTATGACTTCATCAACAATTTCCGCCACTATGAAGGTGTGTAGTACGACAACATTTCCAATTACAACTTCGCATGTAACTTCCCCTAGGACTTGGGTATCCTCGCCTGTTGCCGTACGCAATTTTGCTCCATACAATGGCCTTATTTCCTTCTTTACCAAGTCAGATCGAATGATGGAATGAGATGCTCCCGTATCCACAGTCAACATTCGCTCCATTCCGTCCACCAAACCACCAATAGTAACATTACTCGTGCTTCTTCCCAACTGAGAGACAGAGATTATGGGGCATTCCATTGTGGGGACCAGCCCACGCCCCTTTTGGCTGGCCCGCTTTAGTTTAACGACTCAGTTGATTTGGGCGCTTGTTCATACCCATCAATATTCCGCTTGCGCCCATCGGCAGTGCTGAACTTACTGGAACTATTGCTGCAGTGGCGTGCTATATGTCCTATTTTTCCGCATCTGAAGCATTTCACAGCATTACTTTTCTTTTTCTGCATTTCATTCAACGCCTCCCATATTTTGCTTAGTAAGTCTGGCGTTTCCACTTCCACACGATGAGCCTTGTAAGTGGGCTTGCTTAATAGAGATGCCGTTTCCTGTGTCAAAGCATATGAGACCGTTTCAGCGAAAGTTCCATTTGGGTTTGCATAGGTAGCCCGCTTCGTTTCAATATCTCGTATTCCATTGATGAAGCTTTGAATTTTCATTCTTTCGATGAATTCTTGAGGTGCTCCTGCGTTTGCCAAATGAGCTAGCCTCTCAATCTCAGAAGAAAATTCTTGTAACGTCTCATTTGGTTTCTGGAAGCGATTCTGCAACTCCATTTGATATATCTGCTTCCTGTGCTCGCTACCATAACGTCTTTCAATGGCACCCATAATTGCGTCATAGCTGTTCCTTTCGCCCTCGCTAACAGTCTGTAATATTTCTGCTGCAGGTCCTTTCAATGCTACGAACAGGGCAGCGACTTTGTCCTCCGCACTCCAATTATTTACAACTGCCGTTTTCTCAAATTGTAGCTTGAATACTTGAAATGGACCACTTCCATCAAACGACGGAGGTTTTATCTTCTGTGTAGCAGTTGAAGCGACTGGACGACTTAGTTGAATATCCTGGAGACGGGCTTTCAATGCTTTTACATCGTCCTCTAATTTTTCTTGTCTTTCTTCAAGGACCTCCTTAACTTGTATAATTTTTGCATCCTGTGCCTTGAATTGTAAGGACATGCGTTCTTCTTGTGCCTCCAACTGAGCCGCAATGCCGGACACCTGTGATGAAAGTACTGACTGTTGCAATTCCATTTTTGACGTTATCTGTGCCTGTTGTTCTTCGATTTTTGTCGACATCTGTGCCTGTTGATCTTCCATTTTTGCCGATATCTGTGCCTGTTGTTCTTCGATTTTTGTCGACATCTGTGCCTGTTGATCTTCCATTTTTGCCGATATCTGTGCCTGTTGTTCTTCCATTTTTTTCGACATTTGTGTCAGCACAGCCAATATCGAGTTCATGTCTACGTTTGCTAGTGACTGTGGAGCCTCTTCCTTCTGGGTTTCTTCCTTTTGCACCTCTTCCACATCATCGTTGAAATCAAACTCATCTACATTAATGTTATATGCTTCCATAGCTACTCTTAACCTTGCCTGTAGTTCAATTTTATTGCCGGTGGTACTCAGGTTTCTCTTTTCTAACTCCCTTTTAAGTTCTTGGATTTTCAGATCATTTAACTTTGCCATTATTCTTATTTCGTTATCCTTGTCTCGTTATCCTTGTTTCCTTATCCTTGATTCGTTATCCTTGATTCGTTATCCTTGCTTCGTTATCCTTGGTCCTGGAATTTATTTAACAATTCCAATTCTGACACCAATTGTTACGTATTTGTCGATAGCTCGATTATTTCTATAGGGTTCGTATCGCTGAATTGTTAAATAAAAGTCTTTATTTACTTCTTAATTCACACTGCTTTATTTCACGACTAAAAAGTCTACACTTGTTTTACTTGACTTGATGTTAACACTTCTACGGTTAAATTACGACTGACTCTGGAGCGCCTGCTCGCCGCCTTATATAGTCTGTCAAACGCAATCTGGAAAATTCTGGCAACACTGGAAATTATCTGGTATCTTCTTCTAGTTCTGGCACTTTCCCTAGAGATGTGTTCAATCATTTTAGTGATGTAAGTGGAGAACCGATTATATTCGCCACAATATTTACTATTTTATTCTATTATAAAAAAATTAGGAAATGTTGAAATCACTTACCTTGTTCAGACATTTCCAATATTTGTAAATAAATGAGGAGGTCCATAACAAAACGCAATAATTCCACCAAAACAATTTTTTGGATAAACGAAAAAAACTAATTTAAGTCAATAGGATATATATTTTTTTTAAACTGTTGTTGTAGTTTAATAGTTATCTAAAAACAATACAAATCATAAAAAAAAATGTTTGTCTGGCAATTAGTTTTTAAGTTATTTAGATTAAAAAAATGGAAATGTTGCGTTTTGGTCCATCCAATAGTATTTATTTCATTTTGTTCTGAACATGTATGGAAATGTTGCGTTTTGATATAAACTAGGTTTGGAATTTTGGCTTTTTGCTTTAAATATTTTTTTTTTGATTTTAATTGCTTATACATATTCTATAGGAAAATTAAAAACTGTTTTATATCAACGGTTTTTATTGCATTTCAATCACTATATTAACATACAAGTATTACAATAAATTCACATTATATTACACTTTCATTGCAGTGTCCTCCTCCAAACAATCACATAAAGTTATATCATCTGTTCCATTGGCACTATTTCCCTGCTGATCTAAATATATCTTGGTATAATACTACAACTCAGATATTTTGGACCACTGTTCGCCAAAGTTTTCTCAAAATATTTAGCATAAAAAGAATTAGCAAATGTGTTTACAATATTAATACAAAGTAGTTATTCCCAAAGGTAGTTTAATCAAAGAATATTTCTAACAACCATAAAAATAAAATTAATTTAATTGGATAGATATGGAAATGTTTCATTTTGGTCTGAACTAATATTTTTGGTGTTGAATAACTGTAAAATTATTGACCTTTGGTATGTTTTATAGCAATGGTTACATAGGTTTTAATGCGTAGAATTGGATTTAGTTAAAAACCCAAAAAATTTGAAAAGTGGAATTATTGCGTTTTTTTTACGACTGACTGCGGAGCGCCTGCTCGCCGCCTTATATAGTCTGTCAAACGCAATCTGGAAAATTCTGACAACACTGGAAATTATCTGGTCTCTTCTTCTAGTTCTGGCAGTTTCTTTAGAAATGTGTTCAGTCATTTAGTGATGTGAGAGTGGAACCGATTATATTCGCCACACTGCCCTCCACCTAAGTCTGATCGTCCCGATCTGACACATTACTCGTTCCAAATGCTGCTAGCCTTTCCAGATGAACCACCTTCATTTTATTCCTCGGTCTTCCAATCGTTTGTATGCGATACACAACATCGTTGAGCCGCTTAATCACTTTGTAGGGCCCTTCCCAAGTACACTGCAATTTCGGGGACAAACCTTTCTTTCGCTGCGGGTTGTATAGCAAAACTAAATCTCCCTCAAGAAAACCTTCTGAGTTCATCGCCTTGTCGTATCTGGCCTTCATTTTGTCACTCATGATCTTTGTTCGCTGTCTTACAAGTTCATGTATTTCTCTCATTTCCTCTTCCAGGACGTTGTTAGACTGTCTGATATTTATTCCCGTATCGGCATTTATCCCAAATTTCAAGTCAGCTGGCAGTCGAAGATCACTACCAAAGATTACTTTTGCAGGAGTCTGACCTGTTGTATCGTGTACGGCCGATCGATATGCCATCAGGAACAGAGGAATATGAGTGTCCCAATCTCTCTGAAACTTGTCCACCACCTTTCGTAAATGTTCCTCTAATGTTCTGTTAAATCTTTCTACCATGCCGTCTGATTGTGGATGCAACGCAGTTGTTCGGGTTTTCCTAATACCCAGTGTCTTGCACATCTCCTGAAACACTACTGATTCGAAGTTCCTTCCTTGGTCAGAATGTAGCTCTATAGGTGCACCATATTTCGCCACCCAATTGTTGGTGAATACTTCGGCTATAGTTTCTGCTTCTTGATTTGGAATCGGGTACACTTCCGGCCATTTGCTGAAGTAATCCATGACCACCAGAACATATTTGTTTCCAAGTTTGCTAGTAGGAAATGGCCCAGCTACATCCATGGCAATTCTCTCAAATGGTGCTCCTGAATTGTATTGTTTCATCGACCCATGACTCCTGGATTTGGGACCCTTAGCCTTTATGCATACATCGCAGTTCGCAATCCACTCAACAACTGTCTGACGGCATCCGACCCAATAAAACCTCTTCTTGATTTTCTCTACCGTCTTTGTTACTCCAAGATGACCTCCACTTGGACCATTGTGTAGTTCATTTAGCACATCCGGTATTCTTTTCCTTGGAACAACTATCAATGTTTTAGAACTTTGGCCATCTTCACTCTCCCAAACACGATGTAGGCAACCATTTACCAATTGCAAACTATTCCACTGTGCCCAATATGATTTGTCCTGCCTGGTTTTGTACCATCCTTGTCAAAAATGCTGGAGTACTTGGCAAGTAATTCTTTCGCCTTCCTTTTGTGATTTTCCTGCAGTTCTTCTGTCCAAGCATTTATTTCATCTGAAAGATCTGTATTGCCAGTAGAAACTTCTCCTTGGGATTGTTCGCAATTCATGATGATGTCAACCTCTTCGCATTTTCCCAATATAGCACCTTTGGAGAGTTTGATTGGTGACTTGAACTCATTAAGTACTCTTACTGGTATTCGTCCATCTTCTTTTGTCATAGCCAGGGTTTTTCCAACAAGTACATCGGATTTAGTTTCTGCTTCGACAACCCACAATTTGTTTGTCCCACAATCTCCATCAATCTTTGCCCAAATAATTGCCTCGGACTTTGGCGGTATCTGCTGATTCTTTTCCACGAGCACTTTCTTACTGCTGTATCTCTTATCGTAGCCAAAATTTAGCGGCACCTCCAAGTTTTTGTAACTCATAACCTTGTTTTTCATGTCAATCTTAATGCCTTGGTCGATTAGGAAGTCCACACCAATTATGGCTTCATCAACAATTTCCGCCACTATGAAGGTGTGTAATACGACAACATTTCCAATTACAACTTCGCATGTAACTTCCCCTAGGACTTGGGTATCCTCGCCTGTTGCCGTACGCAATTTTGCTCCATACAATGGCATTACTTCCTTCTTTACCAAGTCAGATCGAATGATGGAATGAGATGCTCCCGTATCCACAGTCAACATGCGCTCCATTCCGTCCACCAAACCACCAATAGTAACATTACTCGTGCTTCTTCCCAACTGAGAGACAGAGATTATGGGGCATTCCATTGTGGGGACCAGCCCACGCCCCTTTTGGCTGGCCCGCTTTAGTTTAACGACTGAGTTGATTTGGGCGCTTGTTCATACCCCTCTGCCTTGCGCTTGCGCCCATCTGCTCTGCTGAACTTACTGGAATTATTGCTGCAGTGACGTGCTATATGTCCTATTTTTCCACATCTGAAGCATTTCACAACATTACTTTTCTTTTTCTGCATTTCATTCACCGCCTCCCATATTTTGCTTAGTAAGTCTGGCGTTTCCACTTCCACACGATGAGCCTTGTAGGTGGGCTTGCTCAATAGAGATGCTGTTTCCTGCGTCAAGGCATATGATACCGTTTCAGCAAAAGTTCCTTTTGGATTTGCATAGGTAGCCCGCTTTGTTTCAATATCTCGTATTCCATTGATGAAGCTTTGAATTTTCATTCTTTCGATGAATTCTTGAGGTGCTCCTGCGTTTGCCAAATGAGCTAGCCGCTCAATCTCAGAAGAAAATTCTTGTAACGTCTCATTTGGTTTCTGGAAGCGATTCTGCAACTCCATTTGATATATCTGCTTCCTGTGCTCGCTACCATAACGTCTTTCAACGGCACCCATAATTGCATCATAGCTGTTTCTTTCGCCCTCGCTAACAGTCTGTAATATTTCTGCTGCAGGTCCTTTCAATGCTACGAACAGGGCAGCGACTTTGTCCTCCGCATTCCAATTATTTACAACTGCCGTTTTCTCAAATTGTAGCTTGAATACTTGAAATGGACCACTTCCATCAAACGACGGAGGTTTTATCTTCTGTGTAGCAGTTGAAGCGACTGGACGACTTAGTTGAATATCCTGAAGACGGGCTTTCAATGCTTTTACATCGTCCTCTAATTTTTCTTGTCTTTCTTCAAGGACTTCCTTAACTTGTATAATTTTTGCATCCTGCGCCTTGAATTGTAAGGACATGCGTTCGTCTTGTGCCTCCAACTGAGCCGCAATGCCGGATACCTGTGATGAAAGTACTGACTGTTGCAATTCCATTTTGGACGTTATCTGTGCCTGTTGATCTTCCATTTTTGCCGATATTTGTGTCAGTACAGACAATATCGAGTTCATGTCTACGTTTGCTACTGACCGTGGAGCCTCTTCCTTCTGGGTTTCTTCCTTTTGGACCTCTTCCACATCATCATTGAAATCAAACTCATCTACATTAATGTTATATGCTTCCATAGCTACTCTTAACCTTGCCTGTAGTTCAATTTTATTGCCGCTTGTACTCAGGTTTCTCTTTTCTAACTCCTTTTTAAGCTCTTGGATTTTCAGTTCGTTTAACTTTGCCATTATCCTTATTTCGTTATCCTTGTTTCGTTATTCTTGCTTCGTTATCCTTGGTCCTGGAATTTATTTAACAATCCCACTTCTGACACCAATTGTTACGTATTTGTCGATAGCTCGATTATTTCTATCGGGTTCGTATCACTAAATTGTTAAATAAAAGTCTTTATTTACTTCTTAATTCACACCGCTTTATTTCACGACTAAAAAGTCTACACTTGTTTTACTTGACTTGATGTTAACACTTCTACGGTTAAATTACGACTGACTGCGGAGCGCCTGCTCGCCGCCTTATATAGTCTGTCAAACGCAATCTGGAAAATTCTGGCAACACTGGAAATTATCTGGTCTCTTCTTCTAGTTCTGGCAATTTCTTTAGAAATGTGTTCAGTCATTTAGTGATGTGAGAGTGGAACCGATTATATTCGCCACAATATATAACTCTTCGCAAAAATCAGTTCAGATAAAACACTTAAAAACAATATAATCATATGTGTTTTTATAAAAGATTGGCAGTAATTATATACATTTTATATTTTTAATGAATATTTTTGCTTTTAAATCCATTTAAAAATTTTATTTCCGCATGTTATCGATTACTGAGTTTTCGTTAAATTATTTTGTTATCTCCAACTGGAACTGAACGAACATGCTATCAGCTGACTGTCTCAGTATGGTCTTTGGTGAATATTTTTTAGTGACTGTCGCTTACAGAATACCAAAATTGACTCAAGTCACAAAAATAGTCTCATGTCTCAAATCTCAAATTTAGAGACTTGAGATGAGACAGAGTTACAGAATACGCCTATAAATGTAATTAAAAGTTATAAAAGTGAAAACTTGTATAAAAAGTGGAACAAGTGCAGAATACCGACCGTTTAGCTAGAAAAAAAACAAAAAAGTGGGCGTGGTCCGCCCTTTTTTCCTGATTTCAGTGGTGTAATTTTTTTTTGGGGCTCGCCGATATGAGGAGAGTTGGAGGGGGTTGAAGGTAAAATTTTCGAAATTTTGAAATGCGAATATCTCGAAAAGTTCTTTACCGATTTTAAAATGCAAAGCACTGTTGGAAAGGTAATTAAAAACACTTTTTTATGATATGTATATGTATATGCTTATAGTAAATAGTTTGTTAGAAAATTGAGAAAAAAAAAAAAAATAAAGTTTTTTTGTAAAAAACAAATTTTATTTAAAAAGAAAATATTATAAACATATATTTTTGTTACTGAAATCAAAAAGAGAATTCTATTACCTTTAATTTGATATATAAAATGTTATATAAATGTGTATAATTAATAAGAAAATTTGTGTGAATTGGAAACCACGTATGTATATGCTCATACGAACGGCATATGGAAAAAATGGTATATTTCAAGGTAAAATTTTAGACGACGATACCCCGGCTAGAAAAAAACGTTTTTTTAGGGGGTAGGGGGGGGGGCGCGGAGGGGATCACGAAACTGAAAACCCCACCCTTCGGAGGCCTATGGTTCCCGAGATATACGTCGTTAAAGTTCCGATATTTCCAATACAAATTTCACCGAACACTCGCCAGGATTGCCGTTGGGTGTTGGGTTGGGTGTTGCCGTTTGGGGAAAAAAATGGTGTAACACCAAATTTAAATAAAAATTGTCAAACACTTTTCTGCGTTGGCGGCCTTCGGCCGCGCTTATTTAAAATAACCCTGGGCTACGCCACCAAAGTCCGGATATACAACCTAACCGTGGCTACCGCCACGGTGATGTCCTTCTGCGTAGTACACCGCGCGATTTTTATTAAGTTTTGGTATTTTTAAATAAAAATTGTCAAACACTTTTCTGCGTTGGCGGCCTTCGGCCGCGCTTATTTAAAATAACCCTGGGCTACGCCACCAAAGTCCGGATATACAACCTAACCGTGGCTACCGCCACGGTGATGTCCTTCTGCGTAGTACACCGCGCCATTTTTATTAAGTTTTGGTATTTTTAAATAAAAATTGTCAAACACTTTTCTGCATTGGCTTTCCAATTCACACAAATTTTCTTATTAATTATACACATTTATATAACATTTTATATATCAAATTAAAGGTAATAGAATTCTCTTTTTGACTTCAGTAACAAAAATATATGTTTATAATATTTTCTTTTTAAATAAAATTTGTTTTTTACAAAAAAACTTTTTTTTTTTTTATTTTCTCAATTTTCTAACAAACTATTTACTATAAGCATATACATATACATATCATAAAAAAGTGTTTTTAATTACCTTTCCAACAGTGCTTTGCATTTTAAAATCGGTAAAGAACTTCTCGCATTCAAATTCGCATTTCAAAATTTCGAAAATTTTACCTTCAACCCCCTCTAACTCCCCTCATATCACCGAGCCCCAAAAAAAAATTATACCATTGAAATCAGGAAAAAAAGGCGGACCACGTCCACTTTTTTGTTTTTTTCTAGCTAAACGGTCGGTATTCTGCACTTAAGCCTAAAAAGTATCGTTCCAAAGGCAGTTGAATCAATTTTCCAACATGAAATTTTGCTTTTGGGAAGGGTGAATTTAACAATAAATTACATGAATTGTGTAATTAAAAAATCTGTGAAAATGATTTATTTAGTTAAATTAAAGCTAGAACTTGCATTTTAGTCACATTGTAACTGATTTTCGTGGTGAAATTGCCATTATTTCGCATTTTCAAATAGTGGATATCGACGTCGAAACTCTAGCCAAGTCGCGTTGCAAGGTGTTACTCGCAAAAGCATTAGGGGTATTCGCTATCCCTAGCAAGATAGCAAGATAGCACGGATTGCAAATATCCTAGATCAAAATATGCTACACATAGAGAGCACCCCATTGCACAGTCGCACAGTGGGGGCACCTCCATACAAACGCGGCCAAAAATAGTAATAATTAAGCTAGAATCTTGAAACTCGGAACTTTTTTGGTTGAAATTAGTAAGCTGTGAAAATTTGAACAAAATCCACCCACAAATACGCCCACCTCCCATATAACGGTATTTTTGAGATTTCAGCATTTTCCTAACTATTATAGCTAAAATGCTCCATTTTGATTAGTATATACATTTTTGAAATATAAATCAAATGCAGTAATCATTTTGGAAAAGGGGTAAAGCACTTCACCGTTTTTAAATAAAAAATATATGCACTTTTAAGTATGTTATAAGCATTTATCATAAAACTTTCATACAAAAAAATCACATTTCAAAAAAATTTTATACCAGAAATGAAATTACACTTTTTTAAAGGATTTCAGTGTGCTAAACCTGAATCTGGAGTCAGATTTTCCAAATTGGTTCTAATTTCTGAGATATTCATGCTCAAATAGGCAAAAAACACGTTTTTAGGCTCTATTCCCTGCTTAATATCTTTTATGTAATTACTTTCCACTCAAATTCGATTAATCCAGTTGAAAGCACAATCATTACCCTTGAAAACAGCGTTTAGTTTCTTCGAATATCTTAATTAGAATTGGAAATATCGATATTTAAGTTTCACCATTTTGACAAATATTCCCCATACAAAAATATTTAAACTTTTTGAAGCATACTTCTGGGCATTTTGTATGGGAAAAATGTACGAAAACTCAAAAAACACCTTCCATAAAAATGTTCATAAAACAAAATGGAGCAAACGAATTTTTACGATTTTTTCTCCTGTTTATAAAAGACATTTAGGACTATGAAATATTAAAAAATTGAGGAGGTCATATTTTTTGCTTTTTTTTAATTTCATTTTAAAGTTTTACAATTTTTACAAATTTTTTTTGTATATTCCAAAAGAAAAAAGCTGTCAGAGATATGCATTAACGCTGATTAAAAAGATTACCTCATAATTTGAAAGTATGCACCCTTTACTGCAAGACGATAAAGAAATATTCCATTATTCGCCTAAATATAAACGTTTTTCATAATGTTAAAACTAACTTAATTAATGCGTTTACAAAAACGCAGTTTTAGGCCAATGGGAAAAAAATTATAAAAGCAAATGGAGCAAGTGGATTTTTAAAATGAAAATGTAGTTTGATTAAGAATATATTATTTCAAAGCATACAAAAAATTTGAGGTCATATTTTTTGTTTTTTTAATTTTTTTATTCAAAGTCGAGCAAAATTTTTTTCTTATCAACATTTTTTGTCAATATTTGAAAATTCATTTAAATTCAATAGTGAACGGTATTTACAACTACGTTATAATTTCTGAAAGAAAAAGTCATTATCTATGTAATGATGTATTATTCGAGTTCGTACCTTAACAATTGAATTAGATACAGCATAATGTATGAGGTGTGTTCATTGAGAAAAAAAGAACCTATTTTTTGCTCAACTTTGGGCACCCTGTACGGCTAAACGAAAAGAGACTCAAAAATTTTTATATAAGCTTTTTTATTACAGTTTGATATATCTGTCGATCTCTATTTAAAAAAATTGTTTTACTCATACTTTAATTTTGAATTTATTTTTGGCCGCAATCACCCATTGTGAGTCGTAGGAAATTTTAAGAAGCAGCTTTTCTTTTTAGCCAAAGGGACGCGTTCATCACTCACTTTTTAATAAATAAATCATTTTATTTTAGTAAATTTAATAATTACACATAAAAAATAACAATATTCGAATGCTCAAATTGAAATTGAATTTAGCAATTGGCGAATGTCATCTGACGCAGGGTCGCAATTAATTTCCTACACTTCATAGCAAATAAATATACATAGGTTTTGGTGTAGCATATTTTTGAGGTCTAGCATATTTCTGTGCGCCTGTATTTTGTTGTTGTGCGTTTTAAAACTTTGCAATCCGTGCAATCCGTGCTACGTGCTAGGGCTATGCTATGGATAGCGAATACCCCTAATGGTTTTGCTGTAGCATATTTTTGAGGTCTAGCATATTTCTGTTCGCCTGTATTTTGTTGTTGTGCGTTGTAAAACTTTGCAATCCGTGCTACGTGCTAGGGTTATGCTATGGATAGCGAATACCCCTATTGTGAATAAGTCCATAGGTCACACATAGGCAGCCCATACCACAATTGTGGGAAGTCGATTCACACGTATTCTTACTCTCTTCATCAGTTGTCATAGATAACTAGATACGAAACTCTTGAGAGCGCTGTCAAAATGCGCATTTTTTATAACATTTTTCATTGGTGCCACTCTGTCGAAAACCGAAAATGGGTATTTTACATATTTTCTGGGAATTTTCGGCTTCCTTATGTTATTGAAGACTATAGCAATAATAAAATTTTGTTTGTCTTTTCAAAAATATAAAAGTAAATAAATACAAGAAAATTATAAATATGCGATAACTTAACATGTAATAATACCATGTACACATATTATATCTTTGGGAAATATACCAAATTAAGATAAGGATATAACCACAAAAGTCCGGCGGGAAATTTTATTTGATGGAAATGCCGTCGGCGATATGCAATGTCTTTTTTGCTATAAAGTATTTAAAAATAATACAAATGATTATGCACTACAAAGGCATTGCGAAGTATTTCACAAAGAGTTTTTGTACTCTTATTTTTTGGATTACTTTTGTCTTCCAAACACTCTGCTTTACCCAACTACCCTTTAATTTTTTTCAGAAGAGATAATTTTTTTTCATTAAAAAGTTACTGTAATCGTAATCGTAAGAAACTTGAAATTACGATTACTGTTCTCGTTTTCTGGGATTACAATGTGTAAAAAACAGTGATATACTTACCCAACATCATTTTCCAAGAAATAATAATAATTTTTACATACATGCATACATATGTGTTTATTTCTCACACATTAAGTAAACAATTAAAACTGGGATGTGTATTAAGAAGAGAGAAAATTAGCGGAAAAAAAATTAAAGCGTGAATAACGGGTATTCATGAATATTGATGTGTAAACTGTTTCGAAATCGGATATTTATTCCCTTTTCCTTATTCCTTTTTTCCTGGTTTTCTATGGATTAAAAGGCGACTATCGCTTTTTTGTAATTTTTTGTTGTCATTGTGACTGCTACTATTTTGTTGTTTTTGTTTGTTTTGGTTTTTGGTTTTTGACTTTTGATTTTTTATGTAGTTTTGTTTTGTATTGTTCAGAAACATGGAAGATCATCCGAGTCCACGTTTGACCCATATCTGGAGACCCGGCCTAGGGTTCACAATGAAAAGAGTTTCATATCGAAGTCCTGCTGAAAACCTTTCATTTGATACCAATATTGCTCAGAAACATGCAAGATCATCCGAGTCCACGTTTGACCCATATCTGGAGACCCGGCCTAGGAATCATAAAGAGTAGAGCTCCGTGTAGAAGGGCTGCTCAACACCTTTAATTTGATACCAATATTGCTCAGAAACATTCCTGGTTAATCCCGGGTCACATTTTGACCCATATTTGGGGACCCGACCTAGGACTCATAATGAATAGGGCTCTATGTGAAAGCCCTGCTCAAAACCTTTCATTTGATACCAATATTGCTCAGAAACATTCCTGTGGCCTGGCGGTCACAATGAAGAGAGCTTCATATCGAAGTCCTGCCCAAAACCTTTCATTTGATACCAATGTTGCTCAGAAATATTCAAGGATCATCCGGGTCCTCCTTTTGACCCATATCTGGAGACCCGGCCTGGGGGTCACAATGAAAAGAGCTTCATATCGAAGTCCTGTTCAAAACCTTTCATTTGATACCAATATTGCTCAGAAACATTCCTGTGGCCTGGCGGTCACAATGAAGAGAGCTTCATATCGAAGTCCTGCCCAAAACCTTTCATTTGATACCAATGTTGCTCAGAAATATTCAAGGATCATCCGGGTCCTCCTTTTGACCCATATCTGGAGACCCGGCCTGGGGGTCACAATGAAAAGAGCTTCATATCGAAGTCCTGTTCAAAACCTTTCATTTGATACCAATATTGCTCAGAAACATTCCTGTGGCCTGGCGGTCACAATGAAGAGAGCTTCATATCGAAGTCCTGCCCAAAACCTTTCATTTGATACCAATGTTGCTCAGAAATATTCAAGGATCATCCGGGTCCTCCTTTTGACCCATATCTGGAGACCCGGCCTGGGGGTCACAATGAAAAGAGCTTCATATCGAAGTCCTGTTCAAAACCTTTCATTTGATACCAATATTGCATAGAAAATTAGATAGGTAGATGTAGGTGTGCATATCCATACATTTGCATACATGTTCAAACAGGTTGGTCCTTTTTATTTTGCCTATTTGTCGCACTGTTGCAGAAAACAACAACAACAACTTCACTTCGCTTCGTTGCTGTTGTTGCTGATGTTTGCATTTGCACGGTTATGTATGCAAGCATTTGTAAGTACATGTCTATCTACCTACCTACCACTGACAATGCCAAGCGATTCACACGGACGCAGCAGTGCACTAATACAAAGGTCATTTACGTTTACGCGTAAACTTTACCCGTTTTTCGAAATCACTCGTAGCTACAGCAAAGATGTTTACACATAAAAAATTCTTCTCCTATAATGTTTGAGCCACTACCAGTTTTAAATAAAATATATATTAAGTTGTTATATAGATATGTAGTTAGGTATTTACCGCCGAAGTCAAACAAATCTTCATCTAATATTGGCTTTTCATAGTTATGGTCATTTACATCTTCAAAAGTTGCAGTGGAGTTTTATTACTTTTTAAATTTGTTATGAGATAAACCATGCAAAATCCACATTTTACGAAGAAAATTAGTGTGAGCTACACTATCGAAGGGTTTTGCGAAATCAGTATAGATAGTATCCACCTGATGACCAGACTGAAAAGCTGCAATACAGTCATCAGAAAATATAGCTAAGTTAGTGACAGTTGAGCGAGAAGACACGAATCCATGTTGTTCAAGACAGATAGAATTGTTGACAATAGACAGAAGCTTTTTATGAAGAATACATTCGAAAAGTTTAGAAATTGTAGTGAGCTTAGAGATGGGTCTGTAATTTCTAACATTATTCTTATTACCATTTTTGAATACCGGTGTAATAAAAGAAAGTTTCCAGTCATCGAGGAAAATACCAGAAGATAGGGATTCATTGAAAATACAAAGAAGTGGCGAGATCAAAGAGTCACACCGTTTGAGAATGAGGGGAGAAATGCCGTCCACATCTGTTTGCGACGAGAATGACAGATCAGATATACCAGATAAGGTGATATAAGGGTAAGGTGACCGACATCAAGTGACTGAGCAATAGGCGCATTTCTGTCGTACCCAAGCATGAAAAGAATACTCGCTTATTCATAAAATTACCTTCAAAGCAACAACACCAACTCGACTATTTTTTAAATTTTAAATAGTCGAGTTGGTGTTGTTGCTTTGAAGGTAATTTGATGCATAAGCGAGTATTCTTTTCATGCTTGGGTACGACAGAAATGCGCCTAATATTAACGGAAGTATCGGGTACAGAATCAGAGACAAAGTTAGATTGAAAAAATTTAGCAAATAAATTTGCTGAAAATATTGGTGTAGTAGCCGTTACATCATCTAAGAAAAGAGACGAAGGGATATTAGAAGAAGATTTTTTGGATTTAACGAAATTCCAAAATGATTTAGGGTTAGATTTAAGATTTATTTCAAAACGCAGAATGTAATTCCTATACAGGAACTTGTCTAGGCAAATGAATTCCTTAGAATATTTTTTATAAAGAAGAAAATAGTCAACGTTATTGGTTCTCTTGAATTTACGATGATATTTATTCCTCCTGTTACGAATCCGCATTAACGACGCGTTATGCCACGGCACTTTGTATAATCTTCTTGTTGATAGTGGAATCAGACATTTGCATGTTTCAACCACTGTTGACTTAAAGATTGAGAAGCAATCGTCTACCTTACAATTTAAGAATAAACTATCCCAGTCTATATCCAAAAGACGACTATTGAGTTGACTGAAATCACACAACTTAAAATTAAAAGATAAATTAGCCAAGAGAGTGTTCGTATTACCATAATGATAAAATTTTAGTTTAATAATTAACGGCAGATGATGCATACAGGGCTTGGTAAGAGGAGAGTCGCACTTACCAATAAAATAATTAAGATTTTTACTTAAGAATACCAAGTCTAAAGTTCGGCCAAGACTATTCTGGAAAAAGTTGAGTTGTGCCAGATCTAAACTTAGAAAACTGTCAATGAGGTAGAGCTCATTATTACTGTAAACATCACACGCAATGAGGCCTGAGTCTGAGATAGTGGACGACCATCTAAGTTTAGGCAAATTAAAATCGCCAAGAACACAGAGATGGTCATTCTTAACTTCATTCCGGGCAAGAGACATAATATTATCAACATGAGCAACATAGATATTATTGGGGCTATTCGGGGGAATGTAGCTAGCACATAGAAAAACGGAGTCATGATCACCAACAATTCGAACACAAAGTTGGTCATATAGTGCATTCTCATTTGAAAGAATTACCTGTGCAGCACTATACTCAGATTGCACTGCTATTAGTACACCTCCACCCCTATTATGACCGGTAAGGCTATTACTTCTATCTTTGCGAAATACTTGAAACAGTCTTGAATCGAAAAACTCTTCGTTAAAAAAGCCATCATTAAGCCACGTTTCAATGAGCACAAACACATCGTATTCTAGATGACTACTGAATAAATGAACAACCTGGGACTTAGTTCTAAGCCCAGAAACATTTTGGTAATAAATTTTTAAGGGGCATGATTTAACCCCGGTTGAGGTGGGGGTTCGGGAGACAGTATTTGAGGAAGCTCGTTTTTTGAAATAAACCGAAATGGGCGAATTACGATGTTGGCAGGCCAAAGCTCAGGAACAAGAAGCTTGTCATACAATTTAGCATTTATTCCAAGTTTAAAATTTACACTTTTAAGAGAATTGGGATCAGTACCATTCTTAATTAAGGGGAAACAAGAGAACAAACTTTTATCAATACCAGTACGGCAATATAATCAGTTAAATTATCGGAAGTAACTGAAGAAGAAAACGGCGAGAGGTGAAGCCATTTAAGGCGCGCAGCAACCTGTAATCCAGTATTCTTAGCCGAACCCACTACATGATTATTATTGTTATCATTATTCATATTATTATTTGATTTATTGCCCTGTACACTCATTGAACTTACAGAAGGGGCTTATTATAAACTAATTTAGGAACACTAGATAATCGAGCAGAAGGCGTAATAGGAGCAGGAGCAGCAGCAGCGATATTGGCAGCATCAGCGTAAGATAGAGAAGTAGTAGCAGCAGTAACTGGAAGAGAATTCAAAACAGCGTTGGAAACAGCATCCGTGGAGTTACTCATATGACCCACTGTAATAGGTGAAGTAGATATTGTGCGTGTAATATTGTTAGCAGTTGTTCGTGAAATACCAGATTTAGATTTTGATTTTGATTTTGATTTAGATTTGTGTGAGTCCACTATTGGATTATTAGGCGTAGTTGAGGGTGTAGTAACGCACTGGGTTACATCATTACAAGAGGCATCATTGTCTGTTACAGTGGAGTTACCCATCTGACCAACAGTGTGCATTATATTAGCAATAGGAACAACAATAGGCGGCGTGTGTGTGTTATGATTAGCGGTTGATTGCGAAGCAGGAGATAAAAGTAAAGGTGATAACGCAGCAGCAGAGCAAAGGTTCAAAGTCGAAGAATATTTGTTGATATTCCGTTTGTTAGGAGATTTTTTCGCATTAATGTTGTTGCTAAAATTGGCTTTAAATTCACAAAAGTCTGAGCGCAGAGAATCAAAACTTGAAGATATGTTTTTGTTGCAGTCGTCATGGCGCTTATGTATCATGGATATTGAAATCAAAATTCGAAATCACGCAACCCTGTGCCAAAACATTTTCGAGATGAAATTCTTATTTTTGTAATACCGGGAAGGAAGTTGTAATTTTTATTGATTTTGTTTTTGTATAGCTCCGTTAGTCACATTTTGTTATGTTTTAACATTTGGTATCTTTCTAGTAAAAGCTTAAGATTTTTAGCAAAAGCAGCAATAACTGAAATATTATTCATATAATAAATTAGCAAATGCTTATTCTTTTCAGTAAAAGATTTTTAAGCAATTGTTTTTGCTAATAAGCAAATGCTTACTAGCAATTACTTTTTTTTTATTCATTAGGTCCATTGATCTATTGTACCCTCTCTTAATCACAGTACATTATCTAAGCCGAGCTCCTCCAAGAAGAGGAGGATGGCGCTCGGATTCAGAGATCAAATGTGCCCATGTCCTGGCCAAGGCATGCCAAGAAAGCTTTCTCGTTTCTTGGCAATAGCATCATACTCAGCCAGTATGTGTTCTGCAGACTCATCAGGCATGTCACAGAAGCGACATAGGCTGCTAGATAAATATAAATCGACGGAATTTTTCACAGCATTGAGAATTTAATTTTTTACACTAAAATTGGTTGGCTACATAACAGTATACTTAGAAATCTCCTAAAAATCTTCTATAAATTCTGGCCGCGCTTTGAAATTTTTAATCCACTTTTAGAAATTTCTACGATTTTTCGGATTTTTTCCATAAGCTTAGAAATCCTGCTTAAAACGATTTTTATTGAAAAATTGTATATATTTTCAAACGAAAATAAGAAAGTAATATTTTCGACAGAACTCTTTGAAAAAAATTTAAAAACTCTGGCGTATGATTTTTTTTTGGAGTCACTGTATATATTTTTCAATAAAATCGACTTTTAACACAAATTATTAAAATTTTGCATTAAACAATCAATTTGGAATAGATGTAGACAATAAAATATTTTTGGCCGCATAAAACTTGAAAATCTACCGCGAGTTACCCCAAAATCTATGAGGTCGGGAGTTTTGCTCCTATCAGTGGGCCAATATTTTGGCTGCCCTGTTGATATAATATCAAGACCATTGCTTTGGATTGCTTTGAACAGGTTTCTTCCCGTTGGTGTTATTAACCTAGATCCCCAAAAAGTATGCTTAGCATTGTAATCACCTGCTGACAAATATCTCGTGCCTAACTTGGAAAAGAATTCAGTAAATTGGTACTCTGTTATATTAAAACGGGGAGGACAGTATATTGCAGATACAGTTTAGCCGCCAGAACTATCATCTACGTACACTGATGTTGAGTGTATATACTCCTTGCAATATTCTTCTAAAACGTGGTGCTTAATCCTCTTTCTTATAAGTATACCGGTTCCACCTCTAGCTTTTCCTTCAAGGTGCTTAGTATTATAGAACATATACCCATCAATATTAAAATTATTAAACACAGCCAGATGGGTTTCAGACACAAACATTATGTCAATTTGGTGATTTTCCAGGAAAACATGGAGTTCATTGCGATGTTGACCTATGCCGTTAGCATTCCAGAAACCTATATTGAGACAATTCATGGTCTTGACAAAATTGTTTGAAGTAGGAGGTTTGGATTCCTAATCAATTCTTGCATCATGTTTTGCATTGACTTCATATGGTCCTGCATCATATGAACAAAGCTATTTAGAGAATTTTCGTGATGTTGTTGGAGTGGGATCGTCTTGGATTTCGTTCTGTTGTGTGCCTCTTAAGACTTGGGCGTATGAGTATGTTCCCAGATTTCTCTGCGGAGCTGTATTAATAGTTGGTTTTGGCACATTTTGAGGTTGTGGGACCGGGACATTTTTAGGTTTTTTGCTACCTTTCTCTTTTAACGAAATGTATACTGGGCAACCCCTATAATTAGCAGTGTGATTTTTACCGCAGTTACTGCACTTCTTATTTTCTGGGTTTGCTTTAGGTTTCTCGCACTCTTTGGAGCTGTGCAAATTTCCGCAAATTACACATACGCTAGGTAATGTGCAATATCGTTTTGTATGCCCGAACTCCTGACAATTATGGCATTGTACGGGGCCCACACGTTTATGCGGTTCTTCCACAGAGATTCTTCGGTGTAGAAGATAACGTAATTTATAAATGGGATGTACTTCTCCCTTCTTTAAAAGCTGGAAATCTGGCTCGATTTCAACCCTGAACATCGGTTGCGGTATGTTGGCTTTATTTTTGATATTGTAAACATATCTGACTTCAAAGCTTTCCTCTCTATTTCTGCCGGGCTTACGGAATTTTCTATTCCTTTTAGTACAACTGACAAGCCACGGCTCCTTTTTACCTGATAGGTATAGAAATTTTTCTTCTTGTTTTCAAAGTTTAGTTATTTTGCGGAAATAATCCTCACTATAAGTTTGAATTTTAACTTCCTGTATATTGCCTTTTTTTATAGGTACGACATGGAAGTTTTTAGGTACGACATGGAAGTTTTTAGAAAAATTGAAAAAAATTTTTTTTTTTTTGGTAGAAGTTATGGATCCATTTCGGAAATCACCACATCCTCTCATCAGACTTCTTCAAGCGGCCTCAACCGAGAATCGAAGTTAAGTCGTTCGATTGGTAGTCACATGTCTATCCCATTGAGCTACCACTGCCGTCAGCTTTGTTTCGCTTAAATTTCAATTCTCCCTCCATTACAATCCACATACCAACAACAGTAGCTTAATGACACTCTGCCTTTGCTACCTAGTATGTTGGTGCGATTGTGTGTTTGGTTTGTACAAAGTTCTAAAGCTATTAACAAGCAAAGCTTTTGTACAGGCAATGCTTGTAATTGTTTTCAGACTTTTGTTTTTCGGCAGGCTCTCCGATATACATATTTACGTTTGTATTTATATGGCCGTTTTAATTCTAATTATTATTATGTGAATTTAAATGAGCTATTGGCTTTTTTTTTTTTTTTTTTTTTAATGAAGAAAAAAACTACTAGGTAGCAAAGGCAGAGTGGCATTAAGCTACTGTTGTTGGTATGTAGATTGTAATGGAGGGAAAATTGAAATTTAAGCGAAACAAAGCTGACGGCGGTGGTAGCTCAATGGGATAGACATGTGACTACCAATCGAACGACTTAAGTTCGATTCTCAGTTGAGGCCGCTTGAAGAAGTCTGATGAGGGGATGTGGTGATCTCCGAAATGGATCCATAACTTCTACCAAAAAAATTTTTTCAATTTTTCTTCATAAAAAAAAAAAAAAAATGGCCAATAGCTCATTTAAATTCACATAAAAAAATTAAAACTTTTTTGCCAAATGGCTTGCTAATAGTTAATTCACGCTTAGTAAGGAGGAAAAAGAGCTAGATTTAAAAAATTCATGCAAAATACTAGGACTTATTTATTGTACATACATTCACAACATAGATGCATAGATATGTATATGTAATTCTTTTATATATATGCTCATTTATCTTTGGTTTGTTAAATTAAAATTAAATATAGCTTGTATATACTTATGTTCATAAGTTAGGCAACGATTAAACACGTCAATTTTTAATACTTTTTTGCTGTTGTATTTAATGTACTATATTTTGAATTTTTGGTGAGAAATAAATGAAATGAAAATTAATATACATATGTATGTATGTGTGTGTACATACCAGAGATCAATATGCGATATATTTTTTGTGATTTAGAGTATACTCATAAAAAATGCGGTGGGAGTATGACCGGAACCGCAAAATATGCGATAATAATAAACACCGTACCGCGTTTTCTCGATCAATTCCGGTATGAGGTAGTATGGATATCACAACACCGCATATCGCAAACACCGCATACCGCAAACGCCGCATTTCCCAAACACAAATATTTACAATGTTGCCAGTGCGATTTTTTGTTTGCAATTTTTACCGTCTTATGGATTTCTGATGGAAAATACTACTGATTACAAATTGAGTTTAACCAAAGAATATCTATACAGGAAAGCTAATCAGGATTGGTTTATTTTTAAATTTTTTCACACTAAATACCGCAATATCATTTAGGTTTTCAATCAATGCGGTGGCGGTGTATTTTTTTTCTGGGTACTTATTTTTTGCGGTGCTTTAGAAAATGCGGTGTACCGCTGCTGACCTCTGTTACATACATATACACGGTGAGCTTAAACAACTTATTATGAAAAGTCAAAGTAACCAAGATATTATTTCATGGTTGTATTCTTGGACATATTAGAAGATGTTCTGAGCCAAAATTGAAATCATTCATCGGACACATTTTGAGAAATTCCATGTTTTTTTTAAAATGGTAAATTTTTTCTTTTCATGCGAGCCCCTGTTCTTTTTATGGCACCCACGGTAAAATGACTGTGCTGTTCTTCTAGTATATAAGTGTATAGTAAAATTCATTACAGTAAAAATACATTTTAAGACGTTTATTATTTATTATTTATAATATTTTAATATAAACATAAAAAGGTTGACAGTTTTTTTTAAATATGAAGAATATTATATTCACATACAGTTTTCTTCAAATTCTCCATATAATTTGGGTTATTTGGTCTAGTTCGATACTTATAATCCCATGTTTTTTTGAAATCATAATGCACAGCCTCCATGGCTTGCTCTGAATGATACCCTAATCCTATTCCCTGCCTTGAACAAAAATCTTCTATATGAAAAAAAACTGTATGCACTTTTGGGGTTATGGGTATAGAAAGATCGTTGTAACTCTTTCGGAAATTAGAAATACAATTAATATAATTACTTTTCAAATCAATAGTGAAGCAAGATTCGACCATTGAATGAAAATCGTTAAAAGTTTTTAAGTATTTGAGGCGCTCTAAAGGACATAGACATCTTAATACATCGGTGTTTTCCAATAATTTCTTCCAACTATTGCGTTAATGTGGGCTGAGAAGTTCTATGTCCAATAAAAGATTTTTCGTGGTTGCTCAGGTTTTGATGGGAATAGTTGTAAGAAATTATTGGAAAACACCGATGTATTAAGAAGTATATTTCCTTTAGAGCGCCTAAAATACGTAAAAGCTTTTAACGATTTTCATTCAGTGGTCGAATCTTGCTTCACTATTGATTTGAAAAGTAATTATATTAACTGTATTTCTAATTTCCGAAAGAGTGACAACGATCTTTCTATACCCATAACCCCAAAAGTGCATACAGTTGTTTTTTTTTTCATATAGAAGATTTTTGTTCAAGGCAGGGAATAGGATTAGGGTATCATTCAGAGCAAGCCATGGAGGCTGTGCATTATGATTTCAAAAAAACATGGGATTATAAGTATCGAACTAGACCAAATAACCCAAATTATATGGAGAATTTGAAGAAAACTGTATGTGAATATAATATTCTTCATATTTAAAAAAAAACTGTCAACCTTTTTATGTTTATATTAAAATATTATAAATAATAAATAATAAACGTCTTAAAATGTATTTTTACTGTAATGAATTTTACTATACACTTATATACTAGAAGAACAGAACAGTCATTTTACCGTGGGTGCCATAAAAAGAACAGGGGCTCGCATGAAAAGAAAAAATTGACCATTTTAAAAAAAACATGGAATTTCTCAAAATGTGTCCGATGAATGATTTCAATTTTGGCTCAGAACATCTTCTAATATGTCCAAGAATACAACCATGAAATAATATCTTGGTTATTTGACTTTTCATAATAAGTTGTTTAAGCTCACCGTGTATATACTACATACATATTTTTCTATGTTTATTAGATGTTATTTTGCCAAATTTACATGTTTTATTTAATCTTATGCTTCAAACTGCTATTATTTTGACGTAATTGTATATAAATAAACATATAGCACCGTAAATCATAAAGGCCAAATCGAAATTTTTATTTTGCAATAACTTTGAAAACCAGAGTAAGAAAACGAAATTTCTTTCTTAGTGATTCTAAACCAAACCTGTTAAATAATGATTATTAATCGTAATGATTACCAGCTTGATTGATTATTTTTTCAACTGTCCAATTAATGATTGATTACCCATTGTTTTCAAATTTTAATGATTATTTTGCAATTACCATTAAAAAAAAATCAAAAATAATCAAAAAAAAATATTTTGATGTTTTTGATTTTTTGATTTTTTGATTTTTTTTTTTGATTTTTTTTTGATTTTTTTTTATTTTTTTTAATTTTTATCAATATTGTTTAAAGAAATATGCACATTTGTACGTATGTAGGTATGTATATAGCCTTTTAAGGCAGACTCACGACGTTAGCTTGATGGTAGTACCGGGGGGTTCGATACGATGAGCGTAGATGGTGTAGTGCGGTTAAAGTCCCACACTAATAGGATAAGGGCTCTATATGCTTCCTCCTCGTATATTTGTGCAGAGAGGCATACACATTTATACATATCTTACAAGCTTGGAATTATTGTTAATTTGTCATTGACCGTACATGGTACGATGCACGTTTATATCAAATTATTTATCTTTATGAAAAATTGTTTAAAGTGGCCAAATCAAACATTTTAGTGTAACATTCGCTGTTGTACTAACTCATAAATTGGGCTTTAATACAGAAGTTCCCGTAGTTAGGTATACAATGAAAAGCAACTAATATTGCGGCTGTCTTCGACTGTATCGAGACTTTATGACATTCATGAATGACGAAAAGAAGCGATACATAGTCTCATTTTCATTAATTTATACGGTGAATTATGTGTGTTATTTATGGAGATGTTATAGTCCAAAATGTCTATATCTGAACAATCCGTTGTATGGGACCTATATGTTATAGTGGTCCAATTTCTCTTAAGAAGTCACCCAAGTACCAAATTTCAAGTAGATATATCAAAAAATGAGGGATTAGTTTGCGTTTATACAGACGGACTGATGGGCATGGCTTAAACGACTCAGCTCATGATCCTCATCATAGCGGTTATATTTTGGTGGATCTGTCATGCCTCCTTCTGCATTTCCGCTCAAAGTTATAACACCATTTCATATGAGTATAAAAACTTTGTTATAATTGTACTCTATGTTAGTCAATCAAATGTGCTTGGAGTTTTACTTTAAAATATACGTATGTATGTATGTACATTAGAGCGTATCGCGAAAAAAAAGTTCGCCGTGCGATCAGTGATGGGGCAGATGGATTCATTGCTGTGAGAGTGTAGGCTACTTTGCTGTCTCTTATATTTTTCGCTTGTTTTATTGCACGCTTTATGCCATTTGGTATTTTTCCGTTGGGTCTTTTCTCATCACTCGGCAGCCCATTTCTTTGATTAGTTGACCTGTTTTTGCGGGGTATTCCTCTTCCTCCATTAGCACAGTTGTTGTTTAAGCATCGAAATGTTTATTGGGTTCACAACTGGTCGGCAGCATCGCAAGGTATGACGCTAGCAGCGGCTCACCTAACAGCAAGTTGTTTTGATGTTTTACTGCAAGTTCCGCTAATCGACAAGTTATACAAAAATGCGTGCATAAAAATGAATATTTTGGCAAGGCACAAAATCACACCACCGCTGCTCACATCGTACGACAAACATCACAACGCAAACTTCTTCGTTCTTCGCTATGCTGGCTGCTCTAACAATTCAAGGCATTCATTACAATTTGGTCGTACAACGCGTTAACATGAAATTTGCACATTAAATATCTATATGTACTTTACATATACAAATAATTTTGAATTAATATATTTACTTGACTAAGTTTAAATTGCGTTGTATTTTTTATATCCAGAGCTAGGAAAAGGTTTCTAGCTCCACCAGTTGTATTTCCTTTGTCTGTTTCACACTTCATCAATATTTTCAAAAAAGGAAAAATTCTTAATTTCATATAAGTTGTATTTATTGTTCATCATACGCCATACCGTTTCAGCCCTAGTTATTGCCCTATTGTATTCTTTTAAAAGGCAGAAATATTACGTACTTACGTTCCGACATTGTTCCTCAAATAGGATTATTTGGGAATTTGTATTCGTCTTTGCATGCCTACTACATAATAAAGCAGTAGACGATTTGCTATGTTGCAAATAGATTTACGTAAAGATAATCTCTGTCATAATCAGAATTCTTTATTCGCTCTTCCCTGTCCTTATACTGAACCTAGAAATTAATCTTCCCCAGGTTTAGGAAGGGTTTGTATCCGTATCTAGTACGAAAAACTTCGAACGAGCCAAGGTCTATACAAATTTTGTACTTCTAAATTTGTCGACATTTTAATTAGTGCAGTTGTCGCTGTAGAATACACAATGACTTGGATACACCTGTCCCCATATTTACTGCAGGGTTACGTACTTTAATATGCGTTCACATACATTTGTACAAACAAACTTTATGCATCTCTGACCAAACATGCATGTCTACCTGAATACTTATGTGCATGCATATCCAAATTTCCTTAGAACAATATTGAAAAAAATCAAACAAAATGAAAAAAAATCAAAAAAAAATCATAAAAAATAAAAAAAAAATAAAAAATAATCACAAAAAATCAAAAATAATCAAAAACAATCAAAAAAATTATTTTGATTATTTTGGATTTTTTATGATTATTTTTGATTTTTTTTGATTTTTTTAATGGTAATCATTAAAATTACTTTTTTCTGCAAAAGAATTAAAATAATGATTACCAATTAAAAAACAAAACAATTTAATTGATTACTAATCCTAATCGGAATTTAACAGGTCTGTTCTAAACTAATGATGAGCAAACGATTTGGCCGAAAAAAATTAATTTTTTGGATGTGTGGATTGTAATGGAAGGAAAATTGAAATTTAAGCGAAACAAAGCTGACGGCGGTGGTAGCTCAATGGTATAGACGATGGACTACCAATCGAACGACTTAAGTTCGATTCTCGGTTGAGGCCGCTTGAAGAAGTCTGATGAGGGGATGTGGTGGTCTCCGAAATGTATCCATAACTTCTACCAAAAAAAATTTTTCAATTTTTCTTCATTAAAAAAATGGCCAATAGCTCATATAAATTCAGATAAATTAATTTTTGTGAAATTTTTTTTCGGGATGCTGATCCCGAAATATTTTATTTTGCAATAACTTAAAAAAAAATCATAGGAAAATGAAATTTCTTTCTGAAGTATTTTGAGCTAATGATGAGCAAACGATTTAGCCAAAAAGTCGTATATAATTACGTATTATTATGCGAAAATTCATATTTTACATGGCAACGTCGCTTCGTGAATTTCATTTTGCTATAACTGAAAAAAATCATTGAAAAATTAAATTTCTTACTGAATGATTGTGAACTAATGATGAGCAAACGATTTAGCCAAAAAAAAATATTTTTTTTTGCAGATTTTTCATTTGGTGGCTCTAATCCCGAATTTTTTTTATTTTTTCCATAACCTTTAGATTAATGATAGCAGAAGGAAATTTCTTCCTAAGCGAATCTAAACTAACGATGAGCAGACGATTTAGCAAAAAAAAATATTTTTTTTTTGATTTTTCGAAATCCCGAAATTTTGTTTTCGCAATAATTTTGTATTGAAAATTTTAAAAATTAAATTTCTTCCTGAAATATCCTTAGCTAACGATGAGCAAACGATTTAGCCAAAAAAGTCGTACGTAGTTATGTATTTCTACGCAAAAATTCATATTTTACAGTGCCAACGTGCCACCGTAAATTTCATTTTGCAATAACTTAAAAAAAAACGCATCGGTAAGGAAAATTCTGCTTTATTTATTCTCAACTAATGATGAGCAAACGATTTAGCCAAACAAATTTTTTTTGCAATAACTTTTGAAGAAAACCTGAGCAAACGAAACTATTTTCTGAGCAAACCTGAGCAAACGATGAGCAAACGATTTACATATTTTTTACAAAAAAATCGCATTTGGATGTGCCAACTTCACAGGGCTCTCGGATACATCCCCATAGGAGCGGATATCTTGGTCATTGGGCCAAAGACTCCAGCTCCAATCCCCTCGGGAGTTTTCGAGCTGTCAGTATACCATATTAGATTATGTGGTTGTCGGTAACTCTGAATTCTAGAGACATTCCAAGATTTCTTGTCTCCTAGTTCTTTTTTAAACCTTTTATCAAAGTTGATTACCCTGTTGATGTCATCCCTGGGCAGTTGAGAGATCGGGAGCTTCTCAGTGATCTTCATCCAGTTTTGCGATGATACAACCTTACCTTTCCCAAAACCTTCCCTTGTCATATTCAACAGGGTGCGCTTGGTCACTTGTTCAATTACTATATGTAGTGGGGTCAACTCAAGTAGCGCTTCCATTGCAGCTGTTGGACATGTTATACATATACACGTTTGGCGTTGTACTCTCGTTAGTGTTTTCCTCACGGTCAACAGATTTGTCCTTGAGGACCAGGCTACTGACCCATAGTGGCGTCTTGGAGTCTAGTGAGGTCTTCTTGGCTGAGGGTCTCAGCTAGGTAATTAGCAGGTAGAATAGCCATCCGAAGGCCCCTCAGGGCATCGGAGTGGCTCTTCCGTTCCGGCACCCGCGAAGCCCCCATACCAAGATTATCTCGCTGTTCTCTCGCACATGATGAGGGGTGCGTTCAGCTGGACCCCCACTCAATGGATTTGAAAATTGATAGGCTAGGATTTATGTGCTAATTTCGTCCCCCAACAAAAAATTTTGTGCTCGAATTTTAAGGGTATTTTTTTAAAAATCAAAAGTGGGGGGTCCAGGTGAAAGTTCACCTAGACCCCCAAACAATGGATCAAGATGGTAATAACATAACATGAATTAGATATTTATGTGCTAATTTCGTCCCCCAAATTTTTTTTTTGCTTAAATTAAAAAAAAAATTTCACTTGGGAAGTGGGAGGTAGGTGAACAGTAACTATATAATCTATAGTTAATATTATATTAATGTACTAATTACCTACACCAACAAAAAAAAAAAAATTTTTTTTAAATAAAAGAGTATTTAGCAAGCTTTTCTTATATTAACTGCATGTTTGCTTCCATGTATGTACATATGTACCCGGCTCCTTTTTGCATTGCATACTTTGCGGAGAAACGTGTGTACATACATATGGGTGTTTCCGAAAATGGGTCAACCAAAGAGAAAAATTTAAAAATGCACCTAGGCCAAACTTTTTGATACCATTATATAGGTATGTATTTCCTTTATCACGCCACAAAATTTTATGGACATTGCAGCACTTCTACTTACAAAAATTACGTCTTTCAGACTACCATGTAAAATTTTGTTTTTAGCTAAGTGTATATGACTTCCAAAATACATCCGCGAATTCGCAACAAAAGCGCCGGTAGAAAAATGGCTTTTACGAGTACTTAGCCCAAGGTCAGACCTGGGAATATCAACATAGATACATTTACAAAATACTTCAATCTTGTATAAAGTGTATTCTAAAGTAGTGCGTTTTTTCAAGCGTTCGGTCGCAATATATACTTTGCAGTCATTTTGTGATATTTTTCAATTTTTTCTTTGACAAAACACAGTTTTGGGTGCTCTTTCGGGCAGCGTTAATTTTTTTCCCAAAATCAAAGGGATTCCTGAGTTTAAGTATATTAAACATTGGAACGTCCGAACGTATACACTTTTTCTACAGATAATTTTTTTTTGTTCCTTATAAAGCTATCTAGCAATGAATTCCGCTCAAAGGGTTTTATACTGAAAATAATGTGGCAGCATGGAACGTCCGTAACGCTGGAAACACCCATATGTGTGTATGAGACAAGGATAAGCATTTTTGCATTACCATTCAAAGTGCATTACCATTCATTAGGGAATGGTAATGCAAATTTGGTTTGCACTACCATTCAATATTTATAATATCCCATAAACTTCCTTTCCGTTAATAAATAGATTAGCCACTTAATACCTTAACTATGGTCACAGGTTTTAGCTGCTATGAATGGTTGTCCAAATCACCCGCCCTCATTTTTAATTGGTAGTCCAAATCACATTTGCAGTGGGAATGCAATGAATGGGAATGCATTCACCGTTGCATTCGCATGCACTATTGAATCGTAGTGCAAATCACATTTGCATTCCCATTCACTACTGAATCGTAATGCAAACCAAATTTGCATTCCCATTCCCTACTGAATGGTAATGCAAATCAATTTCCACTACGACTCATCATTGATTGGGGGCTGCAAGGCTGAATGCAATCAAAATTGAATGCAGCTTGCCCAACCCTGGTATGGGAGTTTTCATATGACATTAAAAGTGGGGGCTGAGATTATCAAAATTGCAATATTATAATATGGACACAATATTTATGTGCTAATTTTGTCCCCGAGGAAATTTTATTTTTCCAAGATTTTATATGAGTTTTCGTATGACTTCAAAAGTGAGGGGTCTGGATGCAACTTCTACCCTATGTTAGTTATGTTAGTATAATATGATAGTATAATACGAACACAATATTTATGTGCTAATTTCGTCCCCGAGGAAATTTTATTTTTCCAACATTTTATATGAGTTCTCGTATGACTTCAAAAGTGGGGGTCTGGATGCAACTTCTACCCTATGTTATGTATCAAGATATTGATAGTACGATTTGAATACAATATTTATGTGCTAATTTCGTCCCCGAGGAAATTTTATTTTACCAACGTTTCATATGAGTTTTCGTATGACTTCAAAAGTGGGGGGTCTGGATGCAACTTCTACCTATGTTATGTATCAAGATATTGATAGTACAATATGAATACAATATTTATGTGCTAATTTCGTCCCCGAGGAAATTTTATTTTTTCCAATGTTTTATATGAGTTTTCGTATGACTTCAAAAGTGGGGGGTCGGATGCAACTTCTACCCTATGTTATGTATCAAGATATTGATAGTACAATATGAATATAATATTTATGTGCTAAATTCGTCCCCGAGGAAATTTTATTTTTCCAACGTTTTATATGAGTTTTCGTATGACTTCAAAAGTGGGGAGTCTGGATGCAACTTCTACCCTATGTTATGTATCAAGATATTGTCATGAATCCTATGTCATTGATAACTTACTTAGTCTAAATTTATCGCAAATTAATCGCTTTGTTAACGATCTCGACAGAATTTTGGATTTAATTTTTATCTGTGATGGGGTGCATTGCGTTTTATCTAAATGTCTAGCTCCTATCACTCCAGCCGGTTTACATGATGTGGCTCTGGTTCTTGAACTGGAGTCCTATCGTTTTGCACCTATAATTGTGGATGATGATAACATCGCCTTCAATTATGCGCGCTGTGATTTTGATTTCATTAATAATGTTTTTGCTAATTTTAACTTGTCAGATATGCTACCCGAATCTCATCTTGCTCACTGTTTTAACGTTTTCAAATTAATTGTGTCTGAAGTCTGTGTTGCATACATTCCTATATTAAGACGTAAACCGTATAAGCTACCATGGTTTAATCCTCGCTTGAAAAAGTTGAAAAATCTTCGTAATAAATTCTTTAACAAATTCAAGATTACCAACTGCCGACTCCACTATGAAAGGTACAAACACTATCTAAAGCAGTTCAACTGCCTTAATAAGTTCCTGCATAGAAACTATATATTGGATTGTGAACGTAATATTAAATCCAATCCTAAAGTATTTTGGAATTTTATTAAATTAAAGAAATCGTGCTCTGCATTTCCGTCTACAGTTTTCTTCAATGATATTTCTGCTAATACTCCGGTAGATGCAGCTAATTTGTGTGCTGAATTTTGTCGATCCAACTTTGATTCTGACTCTGACACAAGTTTTGCCCCCAGTACTATTCCTGGGGATAACTTAACATCTGGCTTTGGCGCGATGGTACTCTTATGATGACGTCATAAAGGGTATTAATGATCTGACGGCTTCTACACGAACTGACATTGATGGTATTTCAGTTATATTATTGAAGAACTGTTTGGAACTCGCTGTTCCCTTACTAATTGTTTTTAATATGTCACTCTCAACTGGAATGTTTTTAGATGATTGGAAATTGGCGTCTATAACACCTGTTTTTAAAAAAGGTAATAAAAATAATGTTAGCGACTATAGACCAATCTCTAAATTATCAGTCGTGTCGAAACTCTTTGAATGTATTATTAAGGACAAAATGTACTTTTCAGTTAAGAGTCTTATTTGTGCTAACCAACATGGTTTTATACCAGGACGTTCTACAGTCTCTAATCTTGCGGTTTTCGGTGAATATTGTATTACAGCCCTTTCCCTTGGGTGTCAGGTTGATTGTATATACACAGACTTCTCGAAAGCGTTCGATAAGGTGTCCCATAATATTCTTATCTCGAAACTTAACTCCTTTGGGTTTCATTCTATTTTTTTGGTTTGGGTTAAATCATATTTGAGTTGTAGGCGTTGCGTTGGTATGGTGGATCAAGCTTCGTTGTTGTTGTATTAGCAGTACTAAGCCCTGCCTAGGCAAAACACCTTTGTCATAAACTATCATCAATTTCATCTAACGGTAGACCGAGGAATGTTGCAGCCTCTATGGGGTTTGTCCAAAGGGACAGTGGTGTTAGATGGGTTGGTTTTTAGGGGCATGTGAAGAGGTGCTGGGTGTCGTGCGGTGACTCTCCACATGCCGGGCATACATTTGGTATGCTTGAATCAATTCTGGACCTGTATGAGTTCAGTCTGCTGCAGTATCCCGATCGGAGTTGCGCAAGTGCTGCTCTTGTTTCTCGCGGCAAATCGCGCTCTTCTTCTGCTATAGGTGGTGGTTGGTCTCTGATTAATAGGTATGCCGGACGGACGGACACATAGCTGTCAACTGTGTCGGAATGGATTTTATTGAGGACCTGCCTATAGGTTGCCGGGTTGAGCGGTTGTGGTATGTAATTTTCCACCTCACTGCGTAGGTCAAGAAGATGTTTCCTTACATGACGAGGGGGTGGTTCTGGCTAAATTAGATGACTATTTGGATGGTTTCTTTTGTAGCATCCCAGCAAGAATTGGTGTTGTGTTTCTTAACAGGGAGCATTTGGGTTTCGTGGTGAAGGTGGTGTTGTTGCGTCATCAGTAGGCAACCTGTGGCGGTCCTCAATGCAGTGTTTTGGCATGCCTGTAGCTTCGCCCATTGGGTGGTGCAAGTCCCCGGCCACCATATTGGCGACGCATAGTTTAAGACCGGCCGGCCAATTGCCGTGTAAGTCGCTAATATTGTTTCCTTGTCTTTGCCCCATGTGCTGCCGGCAAGCGATTTGAGAATTTTGTTGCGACTTTGTACTTTATTGGCAATTGCGGTCGTATGCGCGGAGAATGATACAAGACTGTCGAACGTTACCCCTAGAATTTTAGGATTGTTCGTAGTTGGTATCCTGGTGTTACCAATGTGGATATCCAATTCCAGTCTTACCTCCTTCGTCCATGTCGTGAATACGGTTGCGGAGGACTTACTCGGAGACAAAGTCAGATTTCTCGAGTTAAAGAAACTGGAGAGATCGGAGAGATAGTCGTTCGAATAGTCATCGGCGTAGGAGATAATGTTAACTCCTTCTGGTGGGGAAGGGAGTTTTGATATATAGAAATTAAACAACATTGGGGACAGGACACCACCCTGGGGTACCCCTTGTTTAATTCTTCTTGCCTTTGATTTTTCGTTCCTGAAGTCCACCGATGCCTGTCGACCACTCAGGTAGTTCGCGGACCATCGTTTGAGCCTCGGTGGGAGGGATGATTGTGCTAGGTCCTCCATAAGGGTGGCGTGGTTGACCGTGTCGAAAGCTTTCGACAGGCCAAGTGCCACGAGGACCGTTCTCGCGCGGGGGCGCTTTTGATTGAGTCCTTGAACTATCTGGGTATTTATGGCGTTTAGAGCTGTTGTTGTGCTGTACGTACGTTTTGCGGAAACCATGCTGGTGGGTCGCTAGTTGTAGATGATCGTTGTAGTAGGGGAGTAGTACGGCCTCAAGTGTCTTGACTAGTGGGGAAAGGAGAGATATCGGGCGATATGAGTCCCCTTGGTTGGCTGGTTTCCCTGGTTTCAGTAGTGGGACCATCCTTGCCATCTTCCATATATTGGGTATGACAAGAGTGGTCAAAGACAGGTTGAGGACCTCCGTTAGGAATCTTACTCCCATCTGTCCGAGGTGTTTTAACATCAGCATGGATATTCCGTCTGGTCCGACTGACTTAGACGATTTCGCCTTCCTAATGGCTTCCTGAACCTCTGCGCTGGTGATGTCAAGCTGCGCATCGTTGTTTGGTTGTTTGCGCATTTTTCTGAGTATTCGACGTTTGGTCCCGTCTACCGGAGGATGTACTAAGAATTGCCGACCAAATTGGTTCGCACATCGCTTCGGGTCCGACTCTGCTTCACCTCCAAAGGTTATGGACACTTTGTCCTTCGGCTTCGTCGGGTTAGACAAGGCTTTCACGGTTGCCCAGAGCTTGGCAACCCCAGCAGAGAGATTGCAAGATTTCAGGTGCTCCCTCCACTTCGACTTTTTGTGTTCGTCCACCAACGCCCGAATTTCCCGGTTGAGGTCCTTAATGCGGGGGTCTCCCGGGTCGGTGTGGCGGATCTGGTCTCGCTCCCTGGCTAAATAGCTTCACCCGGAAAGTTGGGTCGGATCTTTGGGATTATACCCGCCGGAATGAAGCGTGCATTAGCTTTGGCAATGACCTTGCGGAATTTTTTCTCGCCGCCGAGCACATCGGTCGGAGCGGGGAGAGCACCGAATATGCTCTCAGTGTATTCTGTCCATCTGACCCAGTCTGCTTTGTTGTGGTTAGTATATGTTCTATTGTCAGTCGTTATGAAGTCGGCAGGCATATCTATCGAGATGATTATGGGAAGGTGATCTGATGCTAATGTCAACGTAGGTTGCCAGTCAACGTTGTTTATCAAATTTGCGCTAACAATAGTAAGGTCTGGCGAGCTGCAGCAACTTCCCGTAATCCTAGTGGGGGCCTCGTCGTTCGCCGTGCAGAATGTCGATCCGTCTATCTGATCTGCAAGATATTGGCCTCGTCTGTCTTCTGACAGAGCCGATTGCCATAGCTCATGATTAGCATTGAAGTCTCCTACTACCAACCGATTATCTCCCCTAAGCAGTGAACTGATTTCGGGGAGATATTGCGGTGGGAAGCAGGAGGCTGGTGGAATGTATATGTTGTATATCTGCAGTTCGACGTCGCCTGCTCGGACTGCTATGCCCTGACATTCTAGGGTAGAGTCCACGTTGGTTATGTCTGCTTCGATTAGGCGGTAATGCACGGAGGTGTGTGTGATGAACGCGAGACCACCACCATTACCTCTTGCGCGGTCTCTACGGTGAATGTTGTAGTCTGCATGGTTAATCAAAGCTGAGTTGGAGGTCAGCTTTGTTTCCTGGACCGCGGCTATAGGTATCCCATGCCGGTTCATATAGTCTGTTATCTCTGCGATCTTTCCAGTTTGACCATTGCAGTTAAATTGCAAGAGTTTAAAATGACGCGGAGGGGTGGACGTAACTCTAGGCGTTAGAGACTGTGCTGTTCTGGCTGGCAGATTTGATGTTGCGTGCTGCCCTTGGGTTGGCGGTTGCCTTCCCATGGGAGGTGGCATCGGTTGTGCCGATGATGATTCAGCTAGACAGCATGGTGCAATGTAATTGGCATCCCAGTCTCTGGTTGTACGCAAGCCAGAACCTCTGCGAAAGTGACACCAGTCTTTCTTCGTTATTAAAAAAAAATATAGTCTTTCTTTGAAAAAAAAATTTTTTGCGTCTTTCTTCCTCGACAAAACACTTTGCGTCTTTTTTTCTTCTATAGCGACGATATGTATATATGTGTGCAGAACACCTATTTGCGTTGGAGGCCTTCGGCCGCGCTTCAATAAAATAACCCTTAGTCGGCAAAAATCTCTTTCTGGAGAACTTCAATATTGTAATTTAATAATAGTTGAAAGTGTTAAATTTAGGTTAAATTCCCACTAGTTTGTAAATAAATGAAATTGGTTCATTATATCCAATCTGAGCCTCGGAACTTTAACGGCAATTATCTCGGGAACCATAGACCTCCGGAGGCTGGGGGCCTTCAGTTTTATGATCCTCCACTACCCTCCCCTACCCCTAATCTCCTAAAATGTCCCCTCTGCCTCTGAAAAGGATATTTTTATAGGTGCGCGCTCGACCAATGGAAATCCGGCCCATATTGACTTACGTTTTTAGGGAAATCCTCCATGGCGGTCAACTTTTTTTGAACTGCAATATCCAATTTATGAACACATACGATATGGCTTCGCATCGAAACATTTTTTTGCAAATACGAACGGCGAATGCATTTTTTGTGAGGAGCTTTTTCATGGCAGAAATACACCGAAGAGGCGACCGCTATTTCTAAAAACCCAATAATTGGGTTTTAATTAATTAGAAATTTTTTTTTGGTGTTTGCACGGCCTGGGGTTAGATCCGAGACCTCTGGTATAGCAGGCAAGCACTCTACCCACTGCACCACAGCGGCCATGTTAATAATAGCCGTGTTTTTACTTTAAGCGCATATACATCTGCCCTTAAACTTTGTATGGACTGCTAAGCGCAGATAGAGATGTGCGTTTAGAGATCCATACAAAATTTAAGCGCAGATGTATATGAGTTTAAATAAAAAATACACTCGCGCGTTTATAACTCTGACGAGTTTCTCACCCAATTGGAGGCGTGCTCCTTAACTTTTGTTTTTCCTACAAATTAAGTGGACCTACAGTGCCGGCTCCGAAGGGCGAATGCTTGTTTTTTTGGTTTGCTTGCTGTAATTTGAAGTTTTTTTCTGTGAGAAGCTTGTTTTCTATATATATTAGTTCTGACAATATTATACCGCCAATATATATAGTCAAAAATTCGATTAGTCGAGCCAATTAATCGATTTCCGACTAACTTTCACACACAACAATCGATTGTAGAAGTCGATTTTTTTTTAGCAAAAAGTCGATAGTCGATTAAAGTCGAAGTCGATTTACCCAGCCCTACAAAGCAGTAGCCAAGACCGCATCCCCTCAATACACTAACCTTCCGTCTGTTTATACAATCTAGTTTGTAGCGTATATAGTGAAATGCATTTTGATCAGCTGTTCTTTGTTTACACTCGATTACTTTTTCCCTACAAATGTGCCGCGAAATCGCACTATTCATAAAAGAAAAAGGAAAGAAAACTTTTATTTTCGTCCATCTTAAAATATTATTTAAGTTAATTGATTTGAATTGAATACACACGCTTTTAATAAGGCAATCAGCTGATCTTTAATTCGCTTCGATAAATTTAGTCGTTTATACGCTCGCTTCAACCGTAGCGAGAAATAAAATACCGATTTGGAAATGAGTCTGAGCGAATTCAGTGATGCATTTCAAACCGTATTCAAAATCGATTTATACATGCGTGTGTATTCAGTGAAACCGCATTATGCCGCCGTATAAACAAGGTAAATTACTCCAATTCAATTCCAGAATCAGCTCTGGCAGGTCGTTTGACCCATTGCATTTTATAGAACTTTTATATTACTCGGTACAGTTCCCAAGTATTCACATTTATTTGCATGTAAAATTTAAGCATTATCTTTATATTTTTATATTATTAAGAAAGAAAAACTATATCGTTAAAACCACGAAAGTAGCTTACTTTATTAATTTTAATTTTTTTTTTTAAAAATTTTTCGGTGATACGAAAAAAACATATAGGTATCAAATTGTGAAACGGGTTAGAACCCCGAAAGCAGCATATTTTATTAATTTTAATTTTTTTTTCAAAAATTTTTCGATGATACGAAAAAACGATGAATGTATCAATTTGTGATATTAAATTTTTTGAGGCTGTGGCAACACTGTTTACAATTTCTTCCTCTTCAGAGATTTTGACACATTCTAGGAAAGTACCCACACAAATTCTGTGTGCGGATTCCTACAAATCGATGGCTGAGAATAAGATCGCCCTATTTCAAAAATTGTTTCAAAAACGCCCTATTCCAAAAATTGTTTGAATAACATCCTATTTCAGATTTTGCTTCAAGAACGCCCTATTTCAGAATTTGTTTCAATAACGTCCTATTTCAGACAAGTATTCAAAAACGCCCTATTTCAGAGAAATATATATGGAATTTTCTCTGAAATAGGGCGTTTTTGAAGCAAAATCTGAAATAGGACGTTATTGAAACAAATTTTCAAATAGGGCGTTCTTGAAGCAAAATCTGAAATAGGACGTTATTGAAACATTTTTTTCAAATAGGGCGTTCTTGAAACAATTTTTGAAATAGGGCGATCTTATTCTCAGCCGTCGAAATAACATATTTACTTTTTTCTCGCTCACATCCTCTGATCCTCTCGCTCTTTTGTGGTAAAATTCCTGCAACTCATACACTTTCCTACAGTCAACAAACGCTATTATTGTCACCAATATCATCAGCTGTACGGCGGCCTCCCTTATGGCATCCGCCACATACTTAAGCTCATCATACAGTTTAACGTTATTAGCATTGAATTCTGTGAATGTTTTTCCAACTCATTCGTTACTTCCGTCAGTTTGATGATTTTCGAGGTCATTTTCTCACTATATCATAAAAATCGGTCCTGATGCAATTTTAATTTCTCGATTTTATCATTGAACTTTTTAATTAAGGACTGAATAAACTTTTGCAGTTCTTTTCGATTTAGTTTCAATGCCTCATCGAATTCCGTCTTATATTCTTTCAGGTACAAATTGTTTTTGTCATCAACGTTTTGTATGTACGTCGCACACTCAGAAATAAATTTAACGATTGGATGGGTACCAATAACTGTTGCCTTGTAGCTATCAAGCCCTGAACACTTTGTTGCTTCGTGTAAGATCCTCCCACAAATGACCCCACAACGAATTCCTGTGTACTTCTGCATTACTTGGAGGCAGACCTGGGTAATATCAAGTACCAGTACGACTTGTGACAAGTACATTTTAAAAGAATTGTACTGGTACTGGTACTTGCATTCCCAAATTTTCTAGTACAAGTACAAGTACAAAGAATTGAAAAAGAATTGAAGTTTTAGCAAATACTTCAAAGTATTGAAAATAATTGAAAGTACTTGAAAAGAATTGAAAAATGTACTTGAATCGATTTTTCAATTCTTTTCAAGTACTTTCAATCACTTACAATCTTGAAACCAATATTTAAAAAAAATTACCAAAATAAGCGATATTTTATATTTTTTACATGTCGCTTGTAGTCCATATTATGTTTATTAAACAAAATGCATTTGAAATTTAACATAAATAAATAATTAAATTTAATTTAAAACAAAAAAAATAATTCAACATAAATAAAATTATAAGAAAAAATATAACGTATCTTAATCCTAAATATGTATCTAGAAAAACTGTCGAAATTCGACAGTAGGCGCACTCTAGTTTTTTTTTAAGTATTGGTTTCAACTTGACGTTCCGTCTTCGATTGTAAGTAATTGAAAGTACTTGAAAAGAATTGAAAAATCGATTCAAGTACATTTTTCAATTCTTTTCAAGTACTTTCAATTCTTTTCAATTACTTTGAAGTATTTGCTAAAACTTCAATTCTTTTTCAATTCCTTGTACTTGTACTTGTACTTGAATATTCTGAAAGTACTTAGTCCGGACTAATTACTTCAAGATCAAAATATAAAGTATTTAAGTACGTAATAGTCCAATTACTACTCAGTATTACCCAGGTATGCTTGGAGGTAACTATAAAAACTTTTTTTGGGTGAAAAATAATTGATACCAAAATATACATAACATCATTAATTTTTAGAAAATTATACAAAAAATACAAGGGAAATGTTTGCAGATGTAGCTGTTACATATGTACATGTTTACATTCATGAATTGGAAAAAATTTCGATATTCTTCCATTGCGTCGCTTCCCAAATCCAAAAGAGAGGAATTTTCACAGCAAAATTCTATCAGTTTGAATACATATTTTTGAATTAAAAATATTTTCATCAGGCATTTGAAAGCTTTTGTCAATACACACTTTACGTTTTTTGGATATGATATTCCTACATGACAAAGCAACTAACTAAGAATGGGTTTCTTGCTGTTTGATACAAATTGATTTTTTTCAATTGTCTCAAAATAGCCTGTTAAAAGTCAACTACTTTTAGGAATTGACTTTTTTTCTGCTGGGTACTTATTGGATTGCCTGATCAATATTGCAAAAGAGCACCACTTACATATCGCACACTAAATCAAAACGCGTTACAACTCAAAATTCAAAAATTTTCAGGAGAGGCAAAAGACTTTTTAATTTTTATATGCAATGATATGGGAAAAGGCCACGTATAATAGTTATTTCATAGTTAAAAAAGACTCTGATGGAAAAGATTTTTTGGCAGCCGCTAGAGATATATTCTGTGTACCAATTTATGGAAGAAACCCGATTTCGAAAAATTTTGAGTTGTGACGCTTTTTGATTTAGTGTGCGATATGTACAGAAGCGGTAGACTTGAAAATTATTTTAAGCACTAATTGTCCCTTGTAGATTCAGTAGTTTACAATATATTTCGCAATAATAGCGCGACACCAAGTTTTTTATAAAAAATAATAAATACTGACAAAGCGCAGAAAAATTTTAAATGTGTTATTCTACCAATTTCGCAAATTCTCAATTGGTTGTGCCAAAAAAAAGTGCAAATTTCTTTGCAATGACTTTTGAAGAAAACCTGAGCAAACGAAACTATTTTCTGAGCAAAGCTGAGGTTTATATGAACTAAATTTTAGCCATAACAATGTTCGCCGCTTGCAGCTCGGTAACGCAATTCTGTCGCTCACAGCTGTTACGTAACTTTCGTCTAAATATCTGCCCCACAAGATGGTGTGTGACAGATGCCGTGGTATCTCCCTGCTAAATATAAACGGGTTTATCACTGATTTCGAATGAAAAGGCTCAAAATGAAAGGAATCAGACATCACGAATTAGGTAAATCCGCGATCCTTGTAAACTATGTTCGAACCAGTGTTACTTATATGTGCGGTACACTAAATAATGGATCTGAATATTAAAAAAAATATAATTCTTGAAAGAGAAATGTGTTATACATAAGTGTAATTGCATATATATGAATTTGCGAATACATTTGGAAATGTGCCAAAAGTTCGATTCAGATTAGTTTAAAACCTAGTATTAAAAACAGATAAAATTGTTGGGAGCAGTTTCCAACTAAAAATTATGTTATATTAATGACCAGTTTAATACATAATTTGAAAATGTCGCTAAGACGATTACAGTTAGAAAAATGGAAACACAGTAAGACCAAAAATTCATTCACAAGAGGTCATGTTAAAGACCCCAAAATCAATTGGCGAATGTTGTGTCCACTTAAACTTAGCAGTATGTCAAGCTGGCAACGATATCGCAGATTTTGTCTTCTTATGAACTGCATTTTTATGTCCAATGGTGAGTATCTTTTCATCTACCTATCTTTAATACATAAGTACTTACTTGTGGAAAGACAAACAGATTAAATTATATCGCAACTTTTTTTTTTGTTGTTTGCTTTTCCGACAGGGTATGAATATAATTGTGGAACAAATTTCCGCCATTCCTTGAAAATTTGGTTTGATTTAGCTATAAACCGGTTTCGGTGATCTAAAATCTTCAAGGGTTTTTTCGTTCGATGTAGAACAAAAAAAGAGAAAGCAAATAAGAGCGCGACTGTCTTCGGCCGTACATTTCATGAATGGGGAAATGAAAAGTTGCATTGTCTGAAATTGTTCACTAGAAAAAAGTGTCATGATTTAAATAGAGAATTTTGATGTAGTTTTTTTGGCCGTTCTATTGTAATTATATTTATTTACTTATGAGCTCAAGGCCACGGCTAAAAATTTAAAACACAAATTTTTAATTTTAATTTGGTTTTTTATTAGTTATCGATATTTCGACTCCAGCCTGGAGTCATCATCAGGACTGAAAACAATAACAAACACAGATTATTACATTTTGGTATACATATGTATGTATGTATAGATACATATTCTTAAATGTAACCAAAAACGAAACTTACACTAAAGGTACTGCCAAACGATGCAATGAAAGTGCTTTCCGAAAGTGTCAAATCTTTGAAAGAACTTTCATGAGTATCCACACGACGCAATGAAAGTGCTTTCAGAAAGCACTTTTTACCTCCACTTTCCGAAAACTTTCAGGAATTACTTTTCGTTTGTCCACACGGTGAAAGAGAAATGAGTTTTTGAAAGTACTTTCTGGCAGCTGTCAAATTAAATTCAAACAGTTGTGAGAGCAAGACAGATGTAGGAGAGCAAACAGCTTGTTGTGTGACTCACACAGTGTGATGCTAGCCACACACCTTGCAATTTTTTATACAACTAGAGCAAGTTGCGCTGGAAATCGCAACATTTTTGGGGCTGTTGTATGAAGTTGTGTATCGGTTGTACGAAAAATCAAAAAGTTTTGATTTTTTGGCAAGTTGTACAACTTGGTTGCATCGTTTGGGGGCATGTTGTTCAACATTTCATTTAATGAGAATTCTTGAAGTGAACACATCAAATTAAAATACATAAGTAAAAATAAGCGAATTCAACACAAAAAACATAAATATTTGTAGAATAACTAACGCAAAATGGAAAGCTTGCAGGAACCACTTTTTTGTAATATTTTTTTCTTTTAATTATAGTACTTTTGCTGTACGTTCTTCTTCTTCCTACAAGCGCAATATTATCCTATTCCATGTTCACTCGAAGTAATTTTTTACAAAATGAGATTGTACAACATGGTTGTACAATAAATGGCACCGTATGTAGGCAAACAGTCCAACTCGATTGCAACCGAGTTGGGTCAACGGTCGCACCGTGTATGGCTACGGTAAGAGCAAACAGCTGTGCGTGAAATGGTGATGGTGGAGACTTTTGTTTTTTTGTGTTCATATGAAAAATATAACGTGATAATTAATTATTTTAATAATTGTATTTTGTTTATACATATGTATTTTTATAAAGAAAACATTTACATACCGGTTCGATCATTTAGACAACACTAAAGGTACTGCAAAGCTAGCAACTTTCAGAAAGTAAAACACTTTCAGATGTAACAATTGAAAGTGAAAAGTATTTCTGAAAAGTATTTTTCTCGCAGCTAGACGATGAAAGTTTTTCATAAGAAAGTAATTGCTGAAATTTCGGAAAGCACTTTCAGAAAGTACTTTTTTGGTGGCTACACGAGAAAATTTTACTTTTTCACTTTCGCGACTGACAATAAACTTTAGAACAAGGTGGAATATGGAATAATGCGAAGCATAGAAATGTAAACAATTAGAAGTACCGTAATATCATGTTCAGACATAAAAATTAATTAAGTCAATTGGGGTTGATTGAACATCTTTAGATTTGGTGTTCAGACATATTTAATTCACTTGGCCCATTTAACAGGTCGGCTCAAGATACATACACACATACACGCCGTGAGCTAAATATCAAACTCTCGTGACCTAAATGTCAAAATTGCAAGGAGGACGAAATAATTTGACATTCATCTCACAATTTTTACCAATCGTAAACACGAATGCATGTATAAAATAAGCAGAAATAAAAACAAATTTGGTAGGTGATGAAGAAGAACAAGAATGCAGCTGATCTGACGAACCAACCTGTTTAGTGGACACTGCCGCTAATCACATTTCTCTTTTCATGACATTTCATTTTACTTATGAAACAAGCCTTTTAACAGGATTGCATGCAGAATTGTTCTTCATTAACAACTCATTAATTTCTAATGAAGCATTAACTTGGTCAATTTTTGTATGGTAAATTGAGAATCATTGGGCTTGAAAATTGAATGAAGGCTCTTAATGTTCAATTAAGGTTGTGTCTGAACATAACATAAATGTAAACAAATTTTGGAGACATCTTTATATATATTACGCTAAGCGATTTTTTGTAAGCACCATAACTTTCACACCGTTATACCGATTTTCGAAAATGTGGTGTCAGATGAAAGGGCTTGACCTGTAGATGTGCAGGAAGATTTAATTTTTTAAAAAGGGTTGCCAGATGTTTGAAAATTTAATTTTACTGTATAGTTTGTTTGATTTAAAAATTTTTGGCACCATATGAAAGGGCTTGACCTGATATTAAGTAATTTAATAAAAATTTTACAAAAAGGATTTCCACCTGTTCAAAAATTCAGTTTTACGCTATAGTTTGTTTGATTTTTAAATTTGAGGTGTCAGGCGTTGACGTATCTCTGATTGGGTTGATTGATCAACTTTTGAGGGGAAGGATTGTACTCTCATCAATGGGCGAGGTCAAATCTACACGCTACGTCTTCAGAGGCACACCCCAGGGTGGTGTCCTCTCCCCGCTGCTATGGAACCTCACTGCCAACTCACTTCTAAAAAGAGACGCAGTTTGGGGCGGCGGGAAAGTCGTGGCATATGCGGACGACCTTGCTTTAGCATACAGAGGGAAGTTCCCACAGACCTTATGTGATCTGATGCAGGTAGCACTGCGAGAGATCTCAGCGTGGTCCTCTCGTTGTGGGCTCAGTGTCAATTCAAATAAGGTGGAACTTGTCCTCTATACTAGGCGGTATAAAATACCACCGTTAAATCTACCAGATCTAAATGGCGTTCGCCTGACCCTGGCCGACAAGGCTAAGTTCCTAGGGGTAGTTCTGGACAAAAAGCTGAACTGGAAGGATAACATCATTCAGCGTCAAAACAAAGCATATATTGCTTTATACACATGCAAAAGAGCCATAGGCAAAAAGTGGGGACTTAGTCCCAGCATTTGCAGGTGGATTTACACTGCGATCATTCGACCAATCCTGCTATATGGGGTCGTAGTATGGTGGCCTGCTTTGAGCAAGGCGTCAAACCTTAATGTTCTGAGCAGAGTCCACAGATCTAGCATGATCAGCATAAGTGGCGCACTCAGGACGACGCCTAGTGAAGCTCTGCAGGCCATTCTAGATATCTTGCCATTAGATTTAGCAGGTTTTCAAGTAGCGGCTACGTCAGCTCTACGTTTAAGGGAGTCATCCGGATGGCATACAAAAGCCACAGGACACTCTAGCATTCTAAGCAAATTAGGTTTTCTACCCGGTAGTACGGGCCGCTGTACTACTACAATAGTTGCAGACAGCAACTACGAAACAAGGATTCCAGAAAGGGACGAGTGGGAAGAGCCAAATCGGTGCTACCCAACCCCAGGTAGCATTTCCATCTATACCGATGGCTCAAAACTAGACAACAAAGTTGGAGGTGGAGTCTTTTCACAGGACTTGAATCTAGAGCTAGCTTTTAGATTACCCGACCACTGCAGCGTTTACCAGGCTGAAGTGTCAGCCATAATGGAGGCTGTCAACCGTATAGGACATGAACCTATCCACAGGGATCTATTCATCTTCAGCGACAGCCAAGCAGCAATTAAGTCTCTCGGCTCCAACTCGTTCAATTCTGAACTAACACTGGACTGTCGCCGATCTCTGCAGGAGATGGCCAAACAGACCCGTCTGTACCTCGTGTGGGTCCCGGGACATAGGGATATCGAGGGAAATTGTAGGGCAGATGAGCTTGCAAGGCAAGGCACTACCGAGCAGGTTCTTCCTGACAAAGAACGCATAGGTATGCCGTTTGCCACATGCAAGCTAATGCTTAAACAGCATATCTATAAACTAGCAAACGATAGATGACAACAGAACCCAGTATGTCGAACATCAAGACAAACCTGGCCGAATTGGGACCACAAGCGATCTCGTCAAATATGTACTCATAAGGAGAGAGGAAATCTCGAACCTTGTGGTGGTGCTCACAGGACACTGCCTTATAGGGAAACACGCAGAGAGACTGGGTGCACCCTACCGTAGATGCTGCAGAAGCTGCAAAGATGGTGAGGAAGAGGAGACAATCGAACACCTCATTTGCCATTGCCCGGCTCTTAACAGCGTCAGACGACGCTTTCTTGGGACACCTTTCCTGAATAGCCTATCTAAAGTCGCGGTTGTCGACATAAAGGACCTGGTGAATTTCATTAGGTTATCAAACTGGTTTAAAAAGGAGGAGTAATCTGTTTTCTTCTTGTGGTATCACAATGGGCCTCTGCACTGGCCTAAGTGTGCCCCTATGGCAGCCACTCTAACCTAACCTAACCTATGCCATCTGTTCAAAAATCAATTTTTACCCTACAGTTTATCTTATCTTTATATATATTACGCTAAGCGATTTTTTGTAAACACCATAACTTTTACACCGTTATACCGATTTTAGAAAGTGTGGTGTCAAATGAAAGGGCTTGACCTGTAGATGTGCAGGAAGGTTTAATTTTTTTAGAAAGGGTTGCCACCTGTTCAAAAATTCAGTTTTACGCTATAGTTTGTTTGCTTTTTAAATTTGAGGTGCCATATGAAAGGGCTTGACCTGATAATGAGTAATTTAATAAAAATTTTACAAAAAGGGTTGCCACCTGTTCAAAAATTCAGTTTTACCTTATAGTTTGTTTGATTTTTAAATTTGATGTGTCATATGAAAGGGCTTGGCATGGAAACGAGTAATTTATTAAAATTTTTACAAAAAGGGTGCCACCTGTTCATAAATCCATTTTTACGCTACAGTTTATCTCATCTATATATATTACGCTAAGCGATTTTTTGTAAACACCATAAATTTTACACCGTTATACCGATTTTAGAAAGTGTGGTGTCAAATGAAAGGGCTGTAGATGTGCAGGAAGGTTTAATCTTTCTGGAAATGGTTGCCAGCTGTTCGAAAATTTAATTTTCCTGTACCATTTGTTTGATTTTAAAATTTTTGGTACCATATGAAAGGGCTCGAACTGATATTGAGTAATTTAATAAAAATTTATACAAAAAGGGTTGCCACCTGTTCAAAAATTCAGCTTTACGTTATAGTTTGTTTGATTTTTAAATTTGAGGTGTCATATGAAAGGGCTTGGCATGGAAATTAGTAATTTATTAAAAATTTTACAAAAACGGTGCCACCTGTTCAAAAATCCATTTTTGCGCTACAGTATCACATTTTTCAATTTGAAGTGTCATGCAAGGCCTAGCACTGAGGATGGATAATAAAAGGAAAGGGAAGAGGAAAAGGAAAAGGGACGAACGTGGCGAAGGAAAGGAAGCGAAAGAGGAAAGAATACGGAAAATCTTTGTAAAAAAAATTTAGGTCCACAGAAAATAAAAATAACCAGTAACTATGAAGGTATATCATAAAATTTTCAAATGTGGCAATAAGTGGTCTTTCGCCCTCAAATTGTCGCACAGTGTAATTGAAAGCCACAGCATCGCGTGGCCGTCATAACATAAAGATGTAAACAATTAAAAATGTACCGCAAGGGTAAACAAAAATATATAGGAACAACAATACATAAGAAAACACGAAGTAAAACGTAAACTGTGTATATCACTGTAGCTATTCTTTGTTGTTGTTGCTCTAAGCTCGCGTTGAACACCGGTTTGGATGGGGGATGCGTACGTACCTACAAACATTTATTTGGACAATTGTTGGTATTTGAGTACTAAATTTCGATACACATGAGCGCAGTTGTCCGTGTCAGATTTAAAGTTAATTCTCTTGTTATTAGGGGTGTTCAAAATATGTAACATTTCTAATGTGTATCGTTTATGATAATGCTTCTCATTGTCTAGGATTGCCACATTATCGAAATCTGGGTAATGTCCAGTACTGCCGCAATGGTATGACAAGGCCGTCTTGTTGTCCGAAGAATTATTGCGTAGTTTGATATTGGACTTATGTGCGGAAATCCTTGTCTTTAGTTTAGATTTAGTAGTCCCCACATATACTTTTTCGCATACGTGGGACCCGTCAGCGTTGCATGGGATTTCATATACCACGTTTGATCTCTCGTATTTCGGAATTTTGTCCTTTGTATTGCTGTAGAATCGTTTTAGTGAATTTTTGTACGTGAACGCGACGTTGTAATTTTCCTTGTCATATATACTGGAATTTCTTATTCTCTCTGCTATCCCTGAGACGTATGTCATTGATTTATATATTTTATTCGTTGGTTCTTTCGTTGTTCTCTCTAAATTATTTCCAACGTGGTAGAGGTGGATTAGTTTATTTGTCAAATGGGAAGGAAAATCATTGTTCGTCAGAATTTGCTTAATAATAGGGATATTTTTCTTATGATATATTTTGTCGCTTATCGAGAGAACTCTTGTGATGAAATTTTTGGCAGTATTTGTAATGATGTTCCTTTCGTGTTTTGAGTAGAAATTTATGAGCCTCCCTGATGCCGTGGGCTTTTCGTACCAGTCTAGTGTTATTGTGTTGTTTTTCCTTATTATTAGGGTGTCCAAATACGGTAACTTTCCATTGTTTTCTTTTTCTATTGTAAACTTCACCGATCTATTGTAATTGTTCAATGTATTCAGCAGCGTATCGGCTTCTTCTGTTTTGACTATTGTAAATAAATCATCAACATATTTTGTAAGTAATCTAGGCTTGCTGACAGAGTCTCTTTCGAACTTAGTAAGTAGATCTTCCATAAATATGTCAGCTATTATGGGGGAAGCCGGCGAACCCATTGGCATCCCTGATCTCTGCTCATATATTTTGTTGTTATATTTGAAATACAAATTCTCTTTTATGCAAAATTTTAGAATTGTTAGGAATAATTCCTTCGTCATAGATGTATGTTTCCGGATCTCCTCCCATCTTGAGGATATAATTTCTATGGACAAATCAACTGGGACACTAGGGAACAACGATACAACATCTAATGACACTAAAATCTCGTCATCATATATATATGAACCTCCAACCTTATTTTTGAATTCCACTGCATCTTTGACATTATATTTGGAGGACTTGGTCAAATTTTTAAGGATGTTTGTCAGATGTTGTTTTTTTCTTCAGGTGATCACGTATTATTGTCGTCAAGTTGTTTCTTTCTATTTCTTGACGACAATAATACGTGATCACCTGAAGAAAAAAACAACAACTACTGCTAGGGAAAAATTCTTGATCAATACATTATATTCCACGCAAAAGTTTTTGAATAACAACAGACAGATTTTGGTTTTAAATGCGGACAAAGGAAATGTAACAGTATTAATGGACAAATACGAATACGAGTCGAAAATGAAAACATTAGTTAATGATATCACTACGTACAGAGTGCTAAGACGTGATCCCACAAACAAACTACAGGATAAGAATAATGATATAGTGGAAAGAATGTACAAAAATAAAGTTATTGATTTAAGTGAAAGGAACCAACTTATATGTAAAACGGCCAACCCGCCGAGAATATACGGTGTGCCGAAAATTCACAAGGAAGGCACTCCTCTCAGGCCTATTTGTTCGTCCGTCAATTCACCGTCCTACAATCTATGTAAATATCTGACAAACATCCTTAAAAATTTGACCAAGTCCTCCAAATATAATGTCAAAGATGCAGTGGAATTCAAAAATAAGGTTGGAGGTTCATATATATATGATGACGAGATTTTAGTGTCATTAGATGTTGTATCGTTGTTCCCTAGTGTCCCAGTTGATTTGTCCATAGAAATTATATCCTCAAGATGGGAGGAGATCCGGAAACATACATCTATGACGAAGGAATTATTCCTAACAATTCTAAAATTTTGCATAAAAGAGAATTCGTATTTCAAATATAATAACAAAATATATGAGCAGAGATCAGGAATGCCAATGGGTTCGCCGGCTTCCCCCATAATAGCTGACATATTTATGGAAGATTTACTTACTAAGTTCGAAAGACACTCTGTCAGCAAGCCAAGATTACTTACAAAATATGTTGATGATTTATTTACAATAGTCAAAACAGAAGAAGCCGACACTCTGCTGAATACATTGAACAATTACAATAGATCGGTGAAGTTTACAATAGAGAAAGAAAACAATGGAAAGTTACCATATTTGGACACCCTAATAATAAGGAAAAACAACACAATAACACTAGACTGGTACGAAAAGCCCACGGCGTCAGGGAGGCTCATAAATTTCCACTCAAAACACGAAAGGAACATCATTATAAATACTGCCAAAAATTTCATTACAAGAGTTCTCTCGATAAGCGACAAAGTATATCATAAGAAAAATATTCCTATTATTAAGCAATTTCTGACGAACAATGAGTTTCCTTCCCATTTGACAAATAAACTAATCCACCTCTACCACGTTGGAAATAATTTAGAGAAAACAACGAAAGGACCAACGAATAAAATATATAAATCAATGACTTACGTCCCAGGGATAGCAGAGAGAATAAGAAATTCAAGTATATATGACAAGGAAAATTACAACGTCGCATTCACTTATAAAAATTCACTAAAACGATTCTACAGCAATACAAAGGACAAAATTCCGAAATACGAGAGATCAAACGTGGTATATGAAATCCCATGCAACGGAGACGGGTCCCACGTATGCGAAAAAGTATATGTGGGGACTACTAAGTCTAAACTAAAGACAAGGATTTCCGCACATAAGTCCAATATCAAACTACGCAATAATCCTTCGGACAACAAGACGGCCTTGTCATACCATTGCGGCAGTACTGGACATTATCCAGATTTCGATAAGGTAGCAATCCTAGACAATGAAAAGCATTATCATAAGCGATACACACTGGAAATGTTACATATTTTGAACACCCCTAATAACAAGAGAATTAACTTTAAATCTGACACGGACAACTGCGCTCATGTGTATCGAAATTTAGTACTCAAACACCAGCAATTGTCCAAATAAATGTTTGTAGGTACGTACGCATCCCCCACCCAAACCGGTGTTCAACGCGAGCTTCGAGCAACAACAACAAAGAACAGCTGCAGTGATATACACAGTTTACGTCTTACTGTTCGTGTTTTCTTAAGTATTGTTGTTCCTATATTTTTGTTTACCCTTGCGGTACATTTTGAATTGTTTACATTTTTATGTTATGATGTCTCCAAAATTTGTTTACATTTACGGTACTTTTAATTGTTTACATTTCTATGCTTCGCATTATTCCATATTCAACCTTGTTCTAAAGTTTATTGTCAGTCGCCCAAACTAAAGCATTAGTGTAAGTTTCGTTTTTTGGTTACATTTAAGAATATGTATCTATACATACATACATATGTATACCAAAATGTAATAATCTGTGTTTGTTATTGTTTTCAGTCCTGATGATGACTCCAGGTTGGAGTCGAAATATCGATAACTGGCTAGCGTAGAACTAAACTGGTCTATCTAACAAAATACAAAATTGTAGAAAACAGATAAAACGCGTTTTAATGCGGTGTGCGATTGTTGATGTATGTTAAGTGAATATTGTAAATTATTATGTTAGCTTAATAGTTAAATTAACATTCTGCATTAAAAAAAAATTATTATATAAACGTTTTTTATATAATATTTATATGTAACAAGAAAACTTGTTACATAGACCACTTTAGAATTTTCAATTTTTAAGGAAGTTTGAACTACAAATTGAAAATTATATGAATAAAGTAAAAAATATGTGAAAGGAAGTACTTTAATTACAAAAATAACATACACATGTTCATAAATGATCACCTCTGCATGAAAAGTAACAGTAACCTAGTTTTCTCCACGGCGGGCTGGTAGAAAATCTTCTGGATTGTTTTCTGTTTCATCTCTGCGGTTTACATGTGGAGAGACAGGTAAAAGGGGTGATGAATCGGTGGTACAAATTTCAACATTTTTTTTATGTCCTGCATTTTTTTGAATTTCAAAACGCGTATGTCGCTGCCCTGATCTGGTGTAAAATTCTGCAAGAACTCTATGAAATCATGTAGGTTCACGCTAGATTTCTTTATATCGACGGATTTATATGTTTCACAATAATCATCTTTAAACTGCATCACAGATTCACCCTTGACAAATTTTGCCTTTCGCATTTGGGAAAATTATGCACCTCGTCTACTATACTCTGGTAGTCACTGAACATTGGCCGTAGCTCGTCAAATGACATAAATTTCCCCACCATATTATTAACATCAAAAGGAGCATGCTTTCTACAATTTTTAACCAATTCCATCCACTCATCTGGTGTAAGATCATACTGGTCTATGGTAGTCTATGCTAGTTGGACCACTTTAGAATTTCTTGAAATGACAAAAGGACGTGAATTCTAAAGTGACATTCAGGGATGGGCATTATTCAAAATTTGAATAATTCAATAACGAAAAAATAAAAATAAATTTTTATTCTTCATTCTCATATCCTTGAGTAAAGAATAAATTTTTATTCTTCATTCCGGCGCCCCTGAATAAAGAATAATTTTTTATTCTTTATTCTGATACCCTTGAATAAAAAATAAATTTTTATTCTTCATTTTGGTGCCCTTGAATAAAGAATAATTTTTTATTCTTCATTTTGATACCCTTGAATACAGAATAAAAATTTATTCTTCATTCTGATACCCTTGAATAAAAAATAAATTTTTATTCTTCATTCTGATGCCCTTGAATAAAGAATAATTTTTTATTCTTCATCCGAAATTGGTTGAATAAAAAATAAAATTTTATTTTTCATTCAATAATTTTGAATAAAGAATAAATTTTTATTCACGTTATTCAAATTATTCTTGCAGGTCACACAAGTAAATGATTTTGCGAATATTTTTCTGAATACGAACCAAGTATTTTCCCGAGCCCCAACCGAATAATTTTCCGAATACTTTCCCGAATCCGAACCCAAATACTCAACCGAATATTTTTCTGAATACGAACCGAATATTTTACCGAATACTTTCCCGAATCCGAACCGAATATTCTCCCAAATCCGAAACCGAATACTTTCCCGATTCCGAACCGAATACTTTCCCGAGTCTGAACCGAATACTTTTCTGGGTTCGAACCGAATACTTTTCCGAGTTCGAACCGAATACTTTTCCGGGTCCGAACCGAATACTTTTCCGGGTTCGAACCGAATACTTTTCCGAGTTCGAACCGAATACTTTTCCGGTTCCGAACCGAATACTTTTCCGAGTTCGAACCGAATACTTTTCCGGGTCCGAACCGAATACTTTTCCAAAACCGAACCGAATACTTTTCCGAGTCCGAACCGATTACTGTACCGAGTCCGGGACCCGCTGGCTCTTTAATTAACGAAGTTATGGTAAAAATGAAAATGTCCTTGTATTTGAATAGAACGGCGCCAAATTTCATTAAAAACCGATGACCAGAACATAATGACAAGAAACTACATACTTCTTTTGCTTATACATGCATATTCGTTGCATTTTAATTTTTACCATAACTTCGTTAAGTACAGCTGGTAATCGGTTCGGAACCGGAAAAGTATTCGGTTCGGACCCGGAAAAGCATTCGGTTCGAACTCGGAAAAGTATTCGGTTCGAACCCGGAAAAATATTCGGTTCGGACCCGGAAAAGTATTCGGTTCGAACCCGGAAAAGTATTCGGTTCAGACTCGGGAAAGTATTCGGTTCGGAATCGGGAAAGTATTCGATTTCGGATTTCGGAGAATATTCGGTTCGGATTCGGGAAGTATTCGGTAAAATATTGGGTTCGGATTCAGAAAAATATTCGGTTGAGTATTTGGGTTCGGATTCGGGAAAGTATTCGGAAAAATATTCGGTTGGGGTCGGGAAAATACATACTTGGTTCGTATTCAGAAAAATATTCGCAAAATCATTTACTTGTGTGACCTGCAAGAATAATTTGAATAACGTGAATAAAATTTTATTTTTTATTCAACCAATTTCGGATGAAGAATAAAAAGTTATTCTTTATTCAAGGGCATCAGAATGAAGAATAAAAATTTATTTTTTATTCAAGGGTATCAGAATGAAGAATAAATTTTTATTCTTTATTCAAGGGTATCAGAATAAAGAATAAAAAATTATTCTTTATTCAAGGGCGCCGGAATGAAGAATAAAAATTTATTCTTTATTCAAGGATATGAGAATGAAGAATAAAAATTTATTTTTTATTTGAATAAAAATTTATCCAAAAACGCCCATCCCTGGTGACATTTTTATCGTTTGGACACTGGTGAAGAAATAAGACCTACATAAATTTTGCACGGGTAAATTTATGATTTTCAAGTTCAGAAATGTGCATAACTCGATTTCTGAAAAAATGTTAGATAGACCAGTTTAGTTCTACGCTAGCCAACTAATAAAAAACCAAATTAAAATAAAAAATTTGTGTTTTAAATTTTTAATCGTGGCCTTGAGCTCATAAGTAAATAAATAGAATTAAATACACTGAGGGAAAAAAATAGTAAATTCAAATAAAAACGTATTTGATCTTACTAAAAACGTCAACGAAAGTACTGTATAGAGCAAAATTCTTAAATCAAATATGCGCATATTTGATAATGCATTAAATATGAAAATATTAGAATTGAATTTGAGATTTTTAAAGTTCAATCGAATACGACCATAGTCATTTATGCTTTGTTATTTTTGAAAGCGGTTTGAATACGAACATTTTGTTTTCAATTACTTGATATTCAAATCCTCATCAAATATAAAATAATAAAATTTAAAACATTCATATTTGATAGTGATTTGAATATTTAAAAATTGTATTTAAATGTGAATGTAATTAAATTTGCTTCGATTAAATAAAAAAATACTTTTTTGTGGTTTTTACAGACTTTTATTAAACATTAATATATTTATATGTATATATTCACATTAAAGAACTTACAAAATATGTTTAAAGGCTACTATATCTAACAAAAGTTCTACCACCGATTATCGAATGCAAATGCATTGGGCGTGTAGTAAAATCTTTGATATCTATTATTGTTATTTCATTTAAAGCGGAACCAACTTCATATGAGCAAAAGTGATTATCAAATTTTTTTATTTGTATGGCTTTTGATAATATGTATATATTTTCATCGCAGTATAATATTAACAAAATTTTGAATAATTTAAATTCATTATTTAATATACCCACATATGAATCTTTTTTATATTTTAGGTTGCCATACAATATATATTCGGACACACATACATTTTCGAAATCAATTTTAAGATTTCCAGATATTATATGTTTGAAGAAATCCTTTTCCTTCAAATTTTCTTTATAGAAATGTGAATCTATATTAAACAAAGTTGGCAAACCGCATGAATATTTTTGTAAAATTGAAGAAAATTTATAGCTTGCTTTAAGTGCAATTGTTTTGGTGCAATTTATTCGAGATGTTACGTTTTGAAAATAAATTTTACTTTCTTTATGTTTAGCCTCAAACCTCATAGACCAATTGTACCTTAAAGGGCCTAGCATTTTAATTGTTCTTGGATAATGAAGCATAAAATGGTGCTTTGGCTTAAGGCATCCATAAAGTTTGAAATAAAGCCTGTGATGTTTGTTTATTAATTCCTCTAACCTCTTAATATCATCCTCCGTCAATTCTGGTTGGTATAGTAAATCCAATATATTTACAAGATAAATAAATAGTGTCCAGTATTTATTGTTGATTGGTATAAGATCACCCAACATTAATGGCAAAAAGTTAATAAAGCAATACACTTCAGTCGCGGTCATTTTTAAATTACAGTCAATTAAATGTTTCTTTGTTATATGTATGGAAATATTTCCGAACTCCAGCTCTCCATACGGAAAAAGATTCTTTCTGTTATTAATGGTGTCAAGAGAGAGTACTTCTTCTTCTATTAGTGAGGACAAAATCTTTGTAACATCGTATTTGCAAACCCCTTCGAGCAAATCATGCATTATATCAAAACAACAATTATCTATGACGTGATAATGATCGAGTCTATTGAAAATACACTCCTCCACAACACCTGAAGTAATGCCTTGAAGTATATCGTCTGCATAATTTTCTTTTGTTCTAATAGCCTCTTCGGTGAAATCATGTTTAGTTTCCTCTTTTAATCTTCTACAAGCCCTACAAAATCTGTTCGCACTAAATGATTTAGAAAACCCCAATACTCCATTAAGAGCAAGATTATCACCGAGTATTGCTGTCAACAAAAACTTTACAGTTTTTCCCTGTATTAAAATACCTTTCTCTAACAAAACTAACTCATTTAATAGGCTATTGAATGCTAACTCATTTCCAAATTTCTTTACATTTTGCGTTTCTATAAAAGCAGCGTGAAATATAAAGTCAAGTTTTGAATTTAAATATTGAGGCAAAGTTGGGAAACTATAATAGCAGCCACATATGTAAAAAGTGTGTGTTCCTAGCGCATTATTTACTTGGAAGTCGTCGAAATATATATTGTATGGTATTACTATTTCATTCGGAAAAGAAAGTACTGATTTTTTAAAAACTGTTCCATTTACAACATTACAGCTGTTTTTGTTATTAAATAGTTTGATGGCATTTGCAACTACAATGTCTAAAACGCCATTTATTTCGAAAAAAGACTTGAATTGGAATGATAATGGCATTAATTCACTAGTTCGTTTTTTTTCTGATAATGTTGGTATGCCTTTTACAATTTTTTCTTCTATTGCGTTTTCAATTATAATAGTTTTAGGGCTCTCGTACATATCTTTTTTGTTCAAGTGTTTAGTAATTAGATATTCTGACGATATATTTTCAAAAGCATTACTACAAAAATGTGAAAGAATTTCTAGTTCTGAAGTTAGCTTCTGATTTGTTAAACTGTTTCTTTTTACAATATCATTTAAGCAGTCTGAAATAACATTAAAAGATTTTGCGAATTCATTTTGTATAAATATTACATCTTTTCTAGATATTGAACTTTTTGAATACAATTTCAGCGAAAATTCCAATAAATTGTTTGAGAGCTTTGTTAATAATGTACGGTTTGTATTATCATTTGAAACTATTTGTTTTTCATAAAATTCTACATTAAAATTTTCAGTAAGACTTGGTGTGGTTAATTTTTGCTGTGGAAATTCATTTGCTGTGGTTTTAATTACAGTTTTACAAATCTCACTTTTTTCATTAACATGTTTAAGTAAATGATTTTTGAAATTACCGAAGGATGAAAATAATTGCTTACAGTTACCAAAAGTACAAATCTTAGTGTCACTTTGCTTAAGATAATGATATGATTTTAAATGTGCTATATAACAGCATGTTGTTTGAAATGATTTTTTACATAAAAAGCAAATCATGTTGAAATATATGTATAAAAATTAAGTATTTTTGAGGAAATTTATAAGTGACACCAAAGCAGGCGTTTTTACATCTGATGTCGTTTCGATCTCATAAAAATATATCTGAATAAACGTCCAAACATTTGAAGCAATTGACGGATACTTTAGATTTAAAACTTGAAATATTTTAAAAGTACAATCCAGGCATTCAATAAAAGAGTCAAACTTATAAATGATTTTATCAATGTAAGTAAAAAAGGCTTTAGGTGATAAATATGTTCCCTCAATAATTATAAAAGGTTGAACTGTAAGCGAATTTAAATAACATTTGTCGACATATTTTTGAATTTCTTCGTAAACACTGCCTAAAGCTTCTACTTTGATAATAAAAAACTCCTGCGCATCCAATATTGTGGCTTTTGCTCTTGATGCTCCTGACGCGTTATGAAATCTTGCGGTTGGAGGTAGAACCGAATGTATTAGTGTTGTTAGTACACAGTCTTCAGCATCTAAATTTGAAAAGAAATATACATATATAAATATAAATATATAAATATAAATATGTACGTATGTATAAATATAAATATGTACGTACGTATATATTTTTAAAATTTTATGGCAGGGATGGGCGTTTTTTAATGAATTTTTATTCGAAATAAAAAAAAAATGTATTCTTCATTCAAATAATTTTGAATAATGAATAACATTTTATTCTCGTAATTCAATTATTCTTGCTATCCACACAATTAAAGGCTTTTTTTCTTTTTTAGAAAGTGATTTTTAGAATATTTTCCCGTATTCGAAATCGAACCTGAATATTTTTCTAGTACCTAAAGCCATTGGATTCGGGAAAATATTCGGTTCGAATTCGGAAAAAATATCCGGTTCGGATTCGGAGGATAACTTTTAAAAAAAGAAAAAAACTTTTAATTTTGTGACTAGTAAGAATAATTGAATAACGAGAATAAAAATTTATAAATTATTCAAAATTATCTGAATGAAGAATAAAAATGTTTTATAGTTATTTGAGTACTTTACCTATTTGTCTCACACCACTTAACTCTTGTAAAAGTGATTTGCATGCCGCGTTGGCAATATTTAAGTAGTAATATTCTCGAATTCTCGGCTTAAAAACACTCCATTTAGTTTTTAGTAAATGCTCTTTGTTAGGGTACAATCGCTTGAAGTCCGTATTTATCTAAAAAACAAAAAAAAAAAAATGTACATACTTGCATGAGCAAGGAGATCTCGAAAGTAATCGTAATACTTTAATTTATATCGCTATTTTTTTATATAGTTCATGCTATAACAAAAAAAAAATGTCTATAATTTGCATACTTATCTGGAACTTTGCATTTATATTTGCAAAATTTTCAAAAATATCTAGCACGAAAATTGGTTATGAAATTGTTCCTAGTATTTTTCTGACAAAATTTAAGTCAGTCTGTTATCATGTTTTTTGTTATAATATGAACTATATTCTTATAATAATTCAGCGGAAATAAATAAAGTACTTGTTATTCTAAAATTAGAGGGCTTACAAGTTCCGGACCTCTAGCGTCTTTCAGCTTTGGCCAGTCTTTAATGAAATCTAAATTACTGAGACGTGATAAATCGTGTTGTCGAATATTATAAGATCTGTCCCATCTGTCTAGAACCACCTGCCAGTCCGACGATTCCCTTCGCAGCTCCTCTTTTATACTAGCCTCAATTGTTTCATCAAATTCAGTTAATATGTCAGAAATCGATGTATCTAAATTTTCGCATCTATGTTTAGTATTTCCCTCTAATTTTCTCTTTTTCGCTGTAATATTTGTGTATTTAGAATATAATTTTCCTGCAGGTGGTCTTTTCCCTTTACGCGGAATGTAATAATATTCCTAAATTTAGAAAGTTAGTAGCAAGAACCATATTAAAAGTGTTTGCATTATATTGGAAATTGTTTGAATTACCAAAGAAAATTTTTCTTCGGGAAACAGTAATTGTATGTCCTTTAAAAATTTATCGAAGTTGACGGGCTTAAACTTTATATTATTTTCAACAACGTGTTCTACGACAGCGTTTATAATCCGATCGCGATGGCTATTATTTAAATGTCCGTTGCACTCATAATAATCTATAATGGCTCTACCAGAAGAACAGTCTCGTAGTATCCTGTTTAAAGACTAAAAAAGCATTATATTAATATTATTCACTGACTTTTCAAGTAGGTATTTAAATAAATCATCAATAGGCGTGTTTTATATACGCGCATATATGTATGTACATACATACGCCTTTGCGATTAAAAAAACAATTTCATAAGTGTAGATAAATTTGTTCGGATGTACCTACATACATATGTATATGCGCTTAAAAAACACAATATACCTGAATATGCGTAAATACTTATATTCATTACATACCACACACTGGAATTCACCTTGCTGATCATTTTTGTGCAGCTCATCGCCATCATAAAACTATACAAATACAAAATTACATATTTAAATAATCAATATTTTGCACTTTGTGAATTTTTGTTAATCTAATGTGTGGAACTTTCATAAATGCGCAAGGTGGTTAAAGCAGCCACGCAGAAGTATGCACATATGTACATACATACATATATATCTACATATATATGTATTCCTTCGACGCCAAGTGCAGCTGGACGCAAAACCGTTGCAACCTATCGTTGACATATGTACATACAAGCACACGCAAATATGTATGTACATACATATGTACATATGTATGTATGTATGTACACTTATGCGCGAACTGAGAATTAATTCTATTCTACAAGCATTAAATATTTTAATTTTCAACGCATTATCTTTGTTAGAAAAACACACCAGCACTTTCAATAACAAAGTTATTGGAAACAATTAAATTACTTACATTTTTCTTTCTCCACGCAAACAGCTTTTCCCGGAATTCAGCTCTTACTCCAACTTTTTTCACAGCGTCAGCGATGTCTGCTTCGTTCAAATACTGTAAATGGCGAAATTCAATGCCAGCCACTACAATATTCAATATTACACACTTTATAAATAATATTTTATACTAATTTGTATAATTACCTGTCAGCTCGTCCAGAAGTTCGTCCAATTTAAAATTATGCAAAATTTCTTTTAATTGTTCACACATTTTTCTTCATTGCTATTTACAGTTATAAATATGTGTTGCCATCTCAAAAATCTGATATACAAATTAAAATTTGTCACATATTTGCAATATTCCTACATAGAGTAATCGTTAATGGCAACGCCGCTCGTGAGCAGTGTGGCCAGGTTAGCCTTTTCGAGGCTAGATTTGGCCTTTTTTACAAGCTTTTATTTAACTTCACTTTTTGTATGTATGAGTGTATGTCGTGGAAGTTTCCAACGAATATTTAAGATACTTCTAGTTGAACTAGGTACTTGAAACTTGGAACATAGTTCAGGACCCGAAGACAATGCAACTCATTAGATATTCACGTTATAAAACAGTATTGGTGAAATGGAAGGAAGCGATAAAAACTTTAAATTCCAATTACGTAAGATATACATTACGTAAAGAGCACCCACGCTTTTATTTATGTTGATACATATGCAGAAATATTTTGAAGAAATACGTTAAATATATGCTTAGATTGAAATTAAGATCCAAATGAACTAAGGACTAATATAAATCTTGTTCAAAAATATTAAAAATTTATTATATTCCTTTTTAGTAAATTTTTATATTAATATTAAATAAAAGCTTTTTAAAATTTTTTTTTTTACTTTGTTTTATTCTAGTCTTATTTTACTCAAATGTTATTTTACACAATTTCGATTTTTATTCTCTGTGAGAGATTGGTTGCACGTTGATTTGGTGTCAGCGCCGAATTCCGGTCAAAATTGAGAGTGTGAGTGTACTCTCTCTCTCTCTCATTTTTCGCTTTAATGGAAAAGCAATAGCAGAAATTTTACCATTGTCATTTTGATCATGGCGTAACAGCGGTATAAAGAAACTTTTTTCCTACCGAAAAACCTACCAAAATAGCTTTCAACCTACCAATTTTTTTTTTTTAAATAATGCGACATTTTATTTTTTATGAATACCGGTCTTAGTATTTTTTCGTTCGACTTTTGGCTGACGAAAACTATAAATTTCGTTTAAACAACAACAATTTTAATATAAAAACAGTATATAATTATACTTTTCGTCGGCCAAAAGTCAAATGTGCTACTTTTCGTACAGAATTTTTTTATTGCTAGCTTTCGTCAGAAATTTTAAATATGCTAATTTTCGTATGGCACGACGATATGTACATACATACTTATTAAGAAAAAGTCATGTAAAGTCGAGAAAATGTGTCATATATGTGCTCAGACAAGAATAGTTCCTTTAAATTACGTTTATAATTTTTATATTCAATTTTTATATTCAAATGAACAAAACTCAAATAAAAGAAATTTAAATGGATTTCTTAAAATAAATACTGACTTCTTTTAGCTTCTTATTTTTTAATTTCAGCCTTTTCTAACTTCTTTTTTGCCAATTTAGCTTCACTTTTTTCCACACCTGGCCACACTGCTCATGAGCATTAGAGAGGCATACATACATACAAGAGTATGTATTAGAAACAACCCATTGAACACTGAAAAAGAAATTCTCAAACATTGAGAAAATATTGTTTCTAAATTTGAGAATCAGCGTATACTTATATCATTTGAAGATAAACATATTTTCAAGTGTTCATCAAATATTGTTTATCAATTTTAGAATAACTTACAACACATTTGAAAAAAAAAAAACTTATTTAGCATTTTGTACCATTACACGAATTTGAACATGTCAAGGTTTGAAGGAACGAAGAAATTTTGTGTGTTTGCAAATTTCAGTCAGCGTTCGTTGCTCTACTCCAGCAGTTTCTTAACGGTTGAAATGATGATGGTTGAAAATGATTGTGTGTAATGATTCTGTATTTCTTACTCTTATTTTATTTATTTCTCTCGTTTTGTGAAGTTACACAAAATTTAATAAAAACATAGTTTGTTTCTCATATGTATGTATGTATGTATATTAAAAAAAAGATATTAATATATGTATATAACTGTGCAAAAGAAAATTCACCCCGCACGGGTAAATGAAAAACATCACATCAGAGTACAAATATTTAATACATATGTATGTACGTACATCCATTTACTCCATTCAATTTCTGCGCTCACAACACACTCTCTCACTATCCTTCAATTTTTCTGTACTCTAGAGTACAAATATGTATGTAATACATACATACATCTATTGATTGCATTCCATTACGTACCACATTTGAAATAGGTTTGAGAAAATGAAATTTATCGAATTGAGAATCAGCCCAAAATCCCATACTAAAGATGTGTCTTTTTGTTTGAGAACGCTATCAAGGGAAATTTGAGGTGTATTTGGTAACTAACGTGTGATATTTGAGAAAAGGGTTACTTCTCAAATGCACCTCAAATTGAAAATGAAGAAAAATGTTTATTGGGAAGTACAAGTTTGATGTATGTATTTAAGGCAGCGATGCCGTTCCAAAATTTATGAGCGGAGTGAAAATTGACATATAGCGGAGTGTTTCGGAGTGACGGACGAAAGAGCGTAGTGAAATTGCGGAGTGATGTCAAAAATAAGGAAATCAACAAAGAAATGTAAATATGGGAAAGCAAACGCAAAATTTTGTTTTCATATTAAAGAACATATTTATTAATTAAATTAAAATTGGTGTTTTTATTCATAACACATTTGTTTATAAACTTTTGTATACATAAATTATTGCATGTTATGCATTAGATAACATGTCTTAGATATAAAGGTACAAGTGTATGTACATATAAGCAGAGTTGGGCAAAATTTATTCGAATAAGAATAATAGATGAATAATTTTTTTTATCTTTATTTGAATAATAAATAATTTCGTTTATTCAAACAAAAAATTATTCGAATAATAGATAATTCTCATTTACATATGTAAGAACAAACCAAACAAGCCATGACAAAGATCAGAATGTGAAAACTTTTCACTGAAAAGTTGCCAATGCTTGTTTAGATAGTCGATAAGTGTTGCCACTGTGGCAGAATTATAAGACGTAAACAATAACGATGCCAGATTGTAATTTTATGCATATAAAATTGAAAGTAGCAATTTCTGCATATACACAGTTGATTCAAAATTTCTGAAGTATTTCATAAATGAAAAAGGGGAGTGATTTAATCAAAGAGGGAGTGGCGGAATGTTGAGGTCAAAATCGGAGTGAAATCTTCCAATTGGAGTGACAGCGGCATCGCTGATTTAAGGATGTATGTACATACATACATATGCATGTAGCTATGGGTGAATGTGGTTGCTATATATGTATATGTACATTGTACATTGTACACTTATGCTTTCAATCGCTCTCTCGGTATTTTAAATGCGTGCATGCTAAATTTTGATATGAAAATATTATTTTTAAATACGAACGTTTTCAACCGATAATCAAATAAAAAAAATTCATTTTTACTATGCGTTATTTCCCTCAGTGTAGAGAATTTATAACCCAAAATGTCCTTATCTGAACAATCAGTTGTATGGCAGCTATATGTTTTAGTAGTCCGATCTTGACAAATTTTGGTAAAATTTATTAGGTCCATATGGGTACAAATAGTTCAAAGTTTCATGACCTTAGCTCTATAAATGGAGAAGTTATACACCAAAATGTCCATATATGAACAATCTGTTGTATGGGAGCTATATGTTATGGAGTTCCGATCTTGATAAATTTCGGTGACTTTTATTAGGTCCATATGGATACAAATACTTATAAGTTTCATGCTCTTGGCTCTTCAAATGGAAAAGTTATACCCCAAAATGTCAATATCTGAACAATCGGTTGTATGGGAGCAATTAGTTTGAATCACGAATCAATGTGTATTTTTTATTCTTTTTTGAAACGAATCACAAATTAAAATATCTTTTATTTGAAGACTAGCTGACCCGACAGACCTTGTTCTGCATAAAATTGCTCCTATAAAGCCTTACAGTCCATCTTAATGACTGCGAATAATAAAAAAAGGATTCGCCGCGACAATCCTACGTCCCCCTATCCCGATCTTTATCTTTATCTACCTATTTTTATATCTCGATATCTATATCTATCCATATCAGGTCCGTACAGCTGGACCCCGCATTCCACGAATTTAAAAAAAAAACTATCTCATTTGTGCTTAATATGTGCTTAATAGGTCCCCAAATAAAAAACTTTGTGCTCAAATTTTAAGGGCTTTTTTTTTAAAACAAAAGTGCGGGGTCCAGGTGAACATTCCGCTGAACCCCGCAATCATTTAGGCTTAGCTTAGGAAAATATTGAGTATGCAGTTAATTTGTGCTTAATATGTGCTCAAAGAATGTGGAAAAAAAATTTGAAAAAGCTGCAGAGATGGGCATTTTTTAAAAAAATAAAAGTGTGGGGTCCAGGTGAACGTTCCGCTGGACCCCGCACTCCTTTAGACTTAGCCTAGGAAAATTTTAAGTATGCAGTTAATTTGTGCTTAATATGTACTGAACGTTCCGCTGGACCCCGCACTCATTTAGACTTAGTCTAGAAAAATTCTAAGTATGCAGTTAATTTGTGCTTAATATGTACTAAAAAAACCTGTGAAAAAAAATTTGCGAAAAAAGTCCAGAGATGGGCAACGATACATACATGTATGTATGTATATATGGAGGAGGTGTATATAAGACGAAGCCCACTGTGCAATTTGAAATTTGACTATCTCATTAATTTGTGCTCAATATGTGCTTAGTTTTTCTACAAATAAAAAAATTTGCTCAAATTTTAAGGGCGTTTTTTTATTTAAAAAAAAGTGTGGGGTCCAGGTGAACGTTCCGCTGGACCCCGCACTCATTTAGACTTAGTCTAGAAAAATTTCAGGTATGCAGTTAATTTGTGCTTAAGTTTTTCCACAAATAAAAAAATTTGTGCTCAAATTTTAAGGGCTTTTTTTTAAAAAACGAGATTAAGCCGTATCACGAAAATAAAGTTTGCGTGTGTCAGTTTTATTTGAATACTTATGTCGAAAATATATTTTTGGTGTAAAAAAAAAATTTTTAGGCCCGCGTTAAAAACGGCTAAATCGCGTTTTTTGTAATAACTTCCTTATTTGATGTCGGATATCTAAGATCTTTATGTCGCTGAAAAGGTCTCGGTCAGCACTATATTTGCCCCATATAATGTTTCGACCTCAAAGATTGTTCTGATTTTTACCTTTAAAATTTTTTTTATTTTTATCACTAATACAAAGCTCTCAAAAAACCATGAGGACTCCGCTAAAAAAGTTGTAGCCTTTATTCACAAACAAAAAAGTTATACCGTTGTAAAATCAGGGAATATGTGTTTTTAGAAAAATTATTCCAAGTTCTTATTTATGTGAGGCAGTTACGCCATATAGTATTAGTTTTTGATAAGAATACTTTCTAACTCCTGGCTTGACTCGAGTATGCTATACCGCGATGAAACAGCTACCAATACTGGACACATGATATGGAAAAAATTATTAATGATTGGCCTATTCGTGCTGATCAAAGTTATTTATGTATATTGAATGATAATGGCTGTAGCGAAGATTTGGCACGTATTCAAGTGGGACCTCTGAGTACAGCGCGCTTGCTTACAACGGCTTCACAATTTCTACATCCGTACGAATCGTAAAATCATCTAAGTTATTTAGAAAAACTGCTGGAGTTCGTTGTAAAATTATACGCGCCGTTTTGGCTACTTATAAAGAGACAACGGAAGTCCAAATGTATTATCAATACTTGCGCTGGATGCGTCGTCTGCCCCTAGAAATGCAGCCAATAATTGAAAGCAACGCACTTTGCTTTAATCCCGAAAACATCTTCTTATCTATGATAACCGAGACCGAAAGTGGCGATACCCTCCAAATTTTGAGATATTTATGAAAGAAGTTTCAGAGCTCTGAAAGTGAATTTTTCGTCGCTTATATTACTTCGCTCACATCAAAAAAAAAAAATTACTCAGATTATGGAAAAGAGGGAATAATTCGGCGCTAAAGACATATTTTCATTGTTTTGAATACAATTTTCTTTAAAACGTTGTTTTTATTCCTTGATTTAAAGAAAATTGTACATCAAAACAATGAAAATATGTCTTTAGCGCCGAATCATTCCCTTTTTTTTCCATAATCTGAGTAAGTTGTTTTTTCAGTGCACGTTTCGAACGTTTAAAACAAATTGGAATTTATGTGCAGGGTATTCTCTTCCCTCTCCTATACATTTTATATACATATATGTACGTATATACTATAAACCAGGGCTGCTCACCTCATAGGCACTCAAAGCACAATTGTTTTTGTTTTGTACCGAATCATAGGCACAGATACATATTTTCACTTCAAATATGAAAATAAAATTTTCTTTGCACTGCTATAAGCACTGAGATAGAAAAAAAATTTATATGTATGTGCCTATGATTCATATTGAATGTGCAGAGCAAAGGCACTTTGTATAGGAGCTCGAGCACTGCCGTAAGAAATCGAAATTTACAATAACAAATGTGTAATGAAAAAAAAATTCAAAAAATGAAAGCACTGTAAAAAATTAGTATTTAAAAAATTTTCATATAAAAAATAAAAAAATTTGTATGTATGTGATACTACACTCTTAGAAATTTTCGTGTAATTTTGCATACAAAAAGGTAGGTTACTTTTTTCCTACCTTATTATGCGCAAAATCGCACACTGAAAAATTCAACAGATAAGCTGTTTAAATTTAAACAATAAAAGTGTAAAGCCTACACAAACAAACTTTATCTAAACACCAATCGAGTAATAAATTGTAATTTCGCATATAAGTTAAACAAAATTACAAATTCACTATGTAATTTTACTCCACTCAATTGTAATTTCGCGCACGAGATTTGAAATTACAATTTCTGTATGCAATTTTAATCCAAAATGCGTGTAAAATCGCATGATATGCTCACTTTTGCTGAAAAGTGCGTAAAATTTCGTTTAGAACTGTAAATTACACAGTTGTAGTGTAAATCTACGAAAGAAATGTAATTTTCAACTAAAAATTACATATATTTTGGTAGCATATTTACACGCAGTTTTTAGAGTGTACCATTTGAAAATAAATTCTAAAATTATATTTTATTGGAATTCATAAAAAAATTGAAATGAGCAAAAAAAATTTTTCAGTGCATATACAAAATTTGTAGATGTATTGAGCTTTGTACTTTCAATACAAGAGCGTTGAGCAGCCCTGCTATAAACGATATTAAAAGCAGTTTTTTCCCCGTTTCTTTATTTTTATTACCTGAATAATAGTTACTCATACGTTCGCTATCGGATTGCTTTGTATGTGAAAACTGAAAATTCTTTCCTAAATATCTCGAAAATGGGAGCTAATCCGGATTTTCTAAAAACGCCATCGTAATCTGGAGTCAAAAATTAAGCTTACGTGTTTCGCCGCACATAGGTAGATTTTCAAGTTTTATGCGGCCAAAAATATTTTATTGTCTACATCTATTCCAAATTGCTTGTTTAATGCAAAATTTTAATAATTTGTGTTAAAAGTCGATTTTATTGAAAAATATATACAGTGACTCAAAAAAAAAACAAAAAATCATACGCCAGTTTTTAAATTTATTTCAAACAGTTCTGTCGAAAATTTGACTCTCTTATTTTCGTTTAAAAATGTAAACAATATTTCAATAAAAATCGCCTTAAGCAGGATTTCTAAGCTTATGGAAAAATCCGAAAAATCGTAGAAATTTCTAAAAGTGGATTAAAAATTTCAAAGCGCGGCCAGAATTTATAGAAGATTTTGAGGAGATTTCTAAGTGTACTGTTATGTATCCAACCAATTTTAGTGTAAAAAGTGCAATTCTCAATGCTGTAAAAATTTCCGTCGATTTTAGTAATTTTTTTCTGTAGGGTGTTTGCGTTTTAAGTACGTGAGACCGTTCTAATTAAAATTTCCGAAAAGCCAATGAAATTTTTCAAAAAGTTGAATGTTGCATATTATTATATTACAATTGAATGAGCTGCAAAATTGCATACTCAAAAATCTTCTAAAAAATTTAGCTTTATAATTATTAGCCCCTTTTTATGATAAGTACTTCCTTAACTTTGAAAAATTGGAAATACTAAAAACACTGCCTAAAAAGTTAACAATAATCGCTGCTAAATATCTGGGTTACTTTCGAGCATCACCTACATTAACCAAGATATGCGTTAGAAATATAAAGCACAAAAAGAAAATTATTGTAGGTACATATGAAAAACCCTGTATCAAGTAGTGAAGTGCGGCTTTGTACGACGTAATTTTTTGTCGGCTAACTACTAATTGTACTAGATATCATGTCCGAGTGTTAATTTGACTGAGTCTGACAGAGCAACATAACAAAACCAATTTTTAACATGAAAAAGAGTGATAATTTTTTTTTTAAATATCCCAACTTCAAAAGCTTAAAACTATAAACTTAGAATTATTGGAAACCAAGGATATTATTGAAAAGTGTTAATAATTACTTGAACCTTTAGGATTCATCACGATTACTTTAGGATTCATCACGATTACTTAAATGAAATGCTTTAAATATAAAATTCACTTCAGATATGCTAAGTTACGACCATCTGGGGCAAGTGCAGAGTATGGGGTCGGGAAAAAAGCGATGAATTATTGTTCCCCATTCTATTTCCAATATGTGGGTATGTTTTTTTTCTGTAATTGTAACAATTTTACAAAATTCAATTTTGGGCGCATAAAACTTGAAAATCTACCTATGCGCGTAGATTTCCAGAAGAGAATATGAGACTTACTTTTGAAGTATAGTTAAAGGCCCTTGGCAACTGACAATCTGGCATGTCAAGCAGTGTGTATGTGTGAGTTTTTTTGTGTGTGTTAGTGCAATCGGCAGTCGTAGTGCTACACGTTCTTGTTCGGGCTCGCGTTGATGAGAATCAAATCTTTTAGATATTTGCGTAAATCACCCGACACTCACACATATGTATACACTGCTTAACATTCCAGATTTTAAGTGGCCAAGGGCCTTAAGAGTTTGATATATGTATTATAAGCGATATTTGTGTACTAAAATGTTAAATTATAGTCTGAAAAAATTACATTTCGCTAGCTTAGAGTGCAAACTGTGTAAGTCCATTTTTATGAAAAAGTGTATTTTTATGTAGAACGCTAGAAAAATCAAGTACGCACCGCGCTAGACAAGTCCGTGACTCTTGTCATATTTCTACTCGTTGTTATTCAGTGATACGCAAATTGTGTAAGTCCAAAAAGCGAAAAAAATTGTGTAAGTCCAAAATATTTATATGAACAGAAATTTTTTTTTCATTTCGAATTTTTTTTTCTTTTTTGTTTTTTGTCTCCTACAAAGTTTTAAAAAAGGACTTACACAATTTGCATTCTAAGCTAGCGATTTTTATCATTTGTAAAAAAAATTGTAGTTTTTTTTGGTAATTTTAATTTTGGTAATCAAATCAAATATTTGATTCGAATAAAATTTTTGATTCGAATTAAACTTTTGATTCGAATCAAAAAATTATTTTGAATCAAAACTTTATTTCAAATAAAAAATATTTAGTACGTGATCCCACCACCCCCGCGAGTTGAAATGCAAAAAATCTAAAATTTCAACAAACGTCTACGTTGTATGGGAGGAAATGCAAGCAAATTTTCGCAGTTGCTTAGCCAAGTATTTGTGCATACATATGTATGTATATACTTACATACATATATGTAGGTATATAACGATTAAATGAATGAAAGGATGAATGAATTATGGTTGGGTTTATGCATACAAAGAATGGTTTCGATATGTAAATATGTATGAGCATACGTTAGGCTGGGTCAATTTTCTAAGCCATACTGTTCGTAGAAAAATCGGATTCTGCATTAAATTCTATGAAAAATGTCTTCTAGAGCATGCCTCTAATATCAATTTCGAGCTTGCCCATTTTCGATTGAAGTTTACTAGGTATGTAAAATTGTTTTAAGTATAGTAACCCATATACTTTTAAATTCAACCAGTGGTTTTAAATTTATCTCTTTACATTCTTTTTCATTGTTACCTAAACGACTTTTAATAATGCATGTATATAAGAGTTTGATTTCGTTGTTGTGGTTTTGTTGAAAAACGAAAATATTAAAAACAACTCCCATTCGTTTTTTTGTTTCTTAACCCTCTCAACATTAGCTTAAAATTTAGGGGGGACTTTTATAACTTTTTTTCGCATGGGGACCAACACTTACCTCCTGACTTCATTTCCATATAAAATACAGATGTAATCTAACACATACATACATACTTACATATGTATGATGTATGTACATTTGTACTTACCCTTTAATATGTAAATGAATATACATACATATGTAAATTTCTCTTATACATATCCACACACATGTACTTAATAATAATAATAATACCCAACGGTTTACCCTCCATATCCCGCCCGACCGACGCGAGGGGCGCCAATCCGCATGACGCACGGATATGTTTTTTTTTTGTTTTTTTTTTTTTTTTGTGCCGAGTCGTACAGAAGGGGTTTGTTAGGTGTCGAGATCTAAAACTATTCAGCTACAGAACAAAATTCATCAGCTGATTGTATATCATTTATTAAGTGAGGCTAGAACTATTTGTTTTATAATAAAAAGCGAGTCTGAAGTGTCAAACGTGCTGGAGTGATTATTAAAGTCATGGCATAAGCGGCGGAATGGTTCATTTAATTCGAAATTTGTTTTGCAAGGTTTCACAAATAGTGGCTTGAAATGCCTCGATACTCTACATGGAACGTTAAAATATAACTCACTTAGAAGGCATGGGCTATTTATAAGTCCAGTGATTAATTTAACCATAAAAACTATACCAAGCATCTCTCTACGACTAGAAAGTGAAGGCAAATTAATGAGTTTTAAACGAGAAGTGTAAGGTGGAAGAATGTAATCTGAGTCCCAACGAAAGTTCCGCAAAGCAAAAAGCAGGAACTGCTTTTGGACAGATTCTATTTTATCTGAAAAACACTGGTAGTGGGGATTCCAAATAATAGATGCGTATTCCAAGATAGGTCTAACTAAGCTTGTAAATAGAGCTTTTGTGACGTAAGGATCATTGAACTCCTTAGACCATCGCTTTATAAATGCAAAGACAGCTTTAGCTTTGTTGACAGTGGAGTTTATATGGAGGTTAAAGGTGAGTTTGGAGTCCATTGTGACGCCAAGATCGATAAAATTAGTTACCTGATCTAGATTATGCTGTGATATTTTATAAGAAGCTGGTTGTACTGTTCTACGAGAAAAGCACATAACTTTACATTTTTTTAAGTTTAGCGGCATGTAGTTTGCTTTACACCAATGAACAAGGTTGTTAAGATCTGCTTGTAAGAAAGATCTATCTTCTATAGAGGAAAATGATTTAAATAGTTTTACATCATCAGCATATAATAAGATCTTAGAATGTTTTATTACAGACGAAATATCATCAATGAATAGCAGGAACAGAATTGGCCCAAGGTGGCTTCCTTGGGGAACGCCCGAAGGAACGAAAATGACATCGGAAGAACAATTTTTGAAAATAACTTTTTGAGTTCTACCATGTAGGTATGAAGATATCCATCGAATAAAACTGGGTTGAAGACCTATTAGACCTAGTTTACGGATGAGCAATGAATGACATACTTTGTCAAAAGCTTTACTAAAATCCGTGTAAATTACATCTGTGTGAGCATTTTCTCTAAATCCATTTGAAACATAAGTTGTGAACTGCAATAAATTAGTTGTGGTAGATTTTCCAGTAGAAAACCCATGTTGAGATGGCGATATTGATGAGGAAATAGAGTACTTCAGATAATTAACAATGATTGCTTCAAATACTTTTGGAACCGCTGACAGCTTGGCTATGCCTCGATAATTTTCAATAGAAGACCTACTGCCATTTTTGTGTAGGGGTATTATAAAAGATTCCTTCCAAACTAATGGGAAAACACCTTTTTTTAGAGACAAGTTAAATAAGGATGTTAGGGGCTTGTAAATATTTACAGCACACTTTTTAAGAAAGCAAGCCGGAATGAAATCCGGTCCAGATCTAAATGAATCTTTTAAGGTTTTTAATTAATTTTTTAAAAAATTTTGCGAACATGTTAGCAATAAGTTGGCTATCAGAAGACGCAGTGTTATTATAATTCATGGCGGACGGAAAACTATGAACTCTACGTTTTGAGTTGACGAAGTTATAGAATGATTTGGGATCGTGAACCAGTTTTTTCTTCATTTTGCATAAGTAGGATTTGTAACATTTTTTGTTTAATGCCATGTATCTATGCCGCAAGACTGAGTACTTGACGTAATCTCTATGAAGACCAGATTTTTTGTATAGCTTAAAAAAGCGTGACTTTTTATTTTTTAATTTTTTAAGCTCTTTGGTGAACCATAACTGTGTTTGTTCTTCATTGACCCTGCGTTTAGGAACATACTTTAGAAATAGGTTATAGATGGTGTTATTGAAATGTTCAACACAAAGGTCAATATCATCTACATAGTTTGGCCAGGGAAAGCGCGACAACTCTTTATTTATTTTCTTGAAGTTCGCCTTTGCAAAAACAAATTGATCACTAGAACTGAAATAATTTTTAGTTCCATTTTCGTTAATAACTTCATAAGAGAACTCAATAGCAGGATGATAAACATCCTCCGGAAGAACTAGAGGGTCACACCGATTTAGGGAGAAGTTCGGAATATCATTAACGTACTTATATTTTATATATTTTACATACATTGAATGAACCCAATAAAAGAATAAAATAACAGAATCTAAAAATAAATAATAATAATGCATTTACCCAAAATGATCTCGTACTAAAAGTATCTTTTATTTGAAATACATATATTTTGGATTCACTATAGGTATGTACATACATACATATGCATATTTTAAACCCGTTCAAATTAAACGAAAGTGGTTTGTTGTGTTGCTTTACGAACAGCAATTCAATCAGTGAATTTATTGGTAAAATTGATTCTTATTTACCTATACACACAATTTCTTATGTACTACTTATTTACTATAATACATGTACATATATCTACTCTAATTCTTACTTCTATGTAGATATGTACATACATATGTACATACCCTGTAAGACATGTCCCTGCAGGGAACTCAATAACTAGTGAGCAAAATTTCTAGTTCCGAACTAGCGAAAAGGTGTCAAAGGGGAACTAGATCAATTGTAGTTAGACCCTCACCAGTTCAGAAGGAGTGAATTGAGTGACCATTATAAGACACACTTTGATTTGTATGCAATTTCGAAGTGACAAAAATTCTATGAAAATTTTTCATTCGTTTAATTGCCGTCGGCTTTGTATATTTCTGCAATTCTCAGATGTTTAGTGAAGTATTTTATATAAAGAGTTTTCTATTTGCATCTTGTATGAAATGAAATGTTTCCCTAATTATGCTTTTCCGATCCCTCAGCTGAGGGATCAGGCTTATTTTAATTTTGAAAGAGTTTTTAGTGCTTAGCACGAAATTTTTATTTTAATTCAATTTTTAATTGTTGGGGTAAGTGGAAAAAAATTCAACAACTATTTACAGCGAAGGTTGAGTGTAAAGCTATTTCACGAAAAACCATTTTCGATCATCAGCACTCTTTTCGGAAGTGGATGCACCGGGGATTGAACCCGAGTCCATTCCATCTTCAGCCGCAATGACCCAACGTATAAACACACTCGGCCATTGAGACTCTGTGCAAGCTGTTGGATTTTCCCCACTTTTGCCTTTTTCATTTTCAACATTAACGTTAGTGTGTATATGCTTTTGCATATATTCTCCACAAACGTGATGAATTTTTTGTTGTAGGCAGTTCGCAATGAACATTGTTGTTGGTATTTACTTTATGTATATACCAAACAACGTTAACAATTTTACTTGAAAGAGTTTTTAGTGCTTAGCACGAAATTTTTTATTTTAATTCAAATTTTAATTGTTGGGGTAAGTGGAAAAAAATTCAACAACTATTTACAGCGAAGGTTGAGTGTATAGCTATTTCACGAAAAACCATTTTCGATCATCAGCACTCTTTTCGGAAGTGGATGCACCGGGGATTGAACCCGAGTCCATTCCATCTTCAGCCGCAATGACCCAACGCATAAACACACTCGGCCATTGAGACTCTGTGCAAGCTGTTGGATTTTCCCCACTTTTGCCTTTTTCATTTTCAACATTAACGTTAGTGTGTATATGCTTTTGCATATATTCTCCACAAACGTGCTGAATTTTTTGTTGTAGGCAGTTCGCAATGAACATAAAATATACCCGTGTAATAGCATTGCGAGACTTGGCTTTATTTACTTGATCGCCTATAACTTTTCCATTTTACCATGGATTTTCTTCGTTCATAGCTTATTTTTTTGCTAATGGAATGGAGCTTCATGTAAAGGAGAAGGTGAAAACATTGGTTTTAAAGATATTGCCTGACAAAATTAATTTTTTCTTGAAAAAATCGTAAACAATCGAAAAAATTCAAATTGAATCGTCAAAATTTCAGAAACTATAAGAGCTAGGGAAAAATGTTATAGTAACCGTGAAAAGTAAATTTAATTTTCTTTCGTTTGGTGTCCCCGAAGGAAGATATCTCACTGCGCCAAAGAGATATACAGGGTTAAGTGGAGCCATTGGCCAAATAACGGTAAATTGCCGATATCTCAAAAACCATAGAAAACATAGAATTCAAAATGAACCCGATTTTCGGAATCAGCGACCGATTTTACATATAGATAGGATAGTCACATCCAAAGTACAGACAAAAAATTTTATTTTGTGATCCAGTGTTATTATTTTAGTAAATATAAAACATATGTAGATATAAATATGGTGAACATATATATTCGAAAAAAATCAAGGGCTCCCCCCGAAATATTTTTTTGGTGGCCTTATTTCGTTTTTGAAATTTGACTATAAAAATTTCTTTTGAGAGTCAAGCAAACATAAAGTGACACAACTCAAATTTTTTAAATCGATTTTTTTGCATAAATGGGTGCACAGAACATATTTGTAGTGATTGAGAAGAGAAAACATTTCAATATGTGTCTCTTTTGACCAAAAAATGACCATTTTACGTGGCCTTTTGCCGTACGATTGCTTACAAAGAAAAAAGTTTTTTTGGCTCTCCTTAAAATTTTTGAATTTTGAGTTGTGTCACTTTATGATTTAGGGTGCGACATAGTCTTTAAATACCCACCTGTTGGATTCCATTGCAAGGAAAAACTAAAACATATATTCGTTTGAATAATGAAAAAACATATAATGTATGGCGCCTCTATAAATGTTGTTTCATTATTCAAAAGATGATAGATGGAGAAATATCTAGCTAAGTTATTCATGTATACATATGTACATACATATGTACATACATATATAAATGTATTAGGGGCCCAGTATATTGACCAATATATGAGGATGGTATAAATATTTGAATCGATTTAAATATTTTAAATGATTTCTCATATAGCCTTCAATTTTACAGCTCCATTTAGCATGCCGGTAAGTATATTTTCGTTTTCTCAATTTCTTTTTCCACTTATTGGATAGATAAATTTATGAAGTTATATGCAATTAAATCTTTCGCTGTCATATTGTTTTTTTGTTATGGTTTCATTTTTTGTTCAAATCGAGATAAAAAGTTAGAAAAATTAACAATTGCTACCTGCAATATTATTCAGTATAATGCGCAACAAATACATATACATACATACATATATACATAGTAAATATCTGTGTACATTTCTCCATACATTTCTCCATACATGGGTCCGTTCAGCTGGACCCCCCACTCAATGGATTTGAAAATTGATAGGCTAGGATTTATGTGCTTTTTATGTGCTAATTTCGTCCCCCAACAAAAAATTTTGTGCTCGAATTTTAAGGGTATTTTTTAAAAAATCAAAAGTGGGGGGTCCAGGTGAACGTTCACCTAGACCCCCCCTCAATGGATCAAGATGGTAATAACATAAAATGAATTAGATATTTATGTGCTAATTTCGTCCCCCAACAAAAAATTTTGTGCTCGAATTTTAAGGGTATTTTTTAAAAAATCGAAAGTGGGGGGTCCAGGTGAACGTTCACCTAGACCCCCCCCTCAATGGATCAAGATGGTAATAACATAAAATGAACACAATATTTATGTGCTAATTTCGTCCCACAAATTTTTTTTTTTTTGCTTAAATTAAAAAAAAAATTTCACTTGGGAAGTGGGAGATAGGTGAACAGTGTACAAAACCAACTATATAATCTATAGTTAAGTAATATAATATTGATGTACTAATTACCTACACCAACAAAAAAAAAGTTTTTTTTTTAAATAAAAGAGTATTTAGTATTTTTCTTATCTTAACTGCATGTTTCCTTGCATGTATGCACATATGTACATACATACATATGTATATATGTACATCCATATGTAGCCGGCTCCTTTTTGCATTGCATACTTTGCGGAGAAACGTGTGTACTAGATAGGGTTGGTCCCAATACGAAAAAAAAAAGTTGTAAAAGTCCGCCCCTAAATTTGAAGCTTATGTTGAGAGGGTTAAGGGACACCAAAAAATTTTTTTTTTTGATCCCGCGAAATACCGCCGAAATCGGGTTTTTATTGTAACTTTGTTATTTTTCATCCGATTTTTAAAATTGATACGTCATTATTTTCGTATTTTACAGCTCTACACTTCCTTCTAATGCTCTTTTGTGCTCTGAAGTCGTTTTCACATAGTTGGGTCAGCTAACTTATTTGTATGTCCATGAATTATCCTTTTTGTTTTGCCAAATGAAAGTGCTTCAAAATTCATGACAATGTTGCCTTTAAAGGGTTTTACTAAATTAATAAACAAAGAAGTTACGTCACTACGAATATTTAACGTAGCTATTATTTAATTTATTTTTTTAAGCAATTCAATATATGTAAAGTTGTAAAAGTCCGACCCTAAATTTGAAGCTTATATTGAGAGGATTAAGGGCCAAAAAAATTTTTTTTCTGATCCCGCGAAATTCCACCGAAATGATTTTTTTCCTGTAACTTTGTTATTTAACATCCGATTTTTAAAATTGATACGTCATTATTTTCGTATTTCGAAGCTCCACATTTCCTGCTTATGTCCTTTTGAGCTCTGAAGACAAAAAACAAAGTTTCAATAAAAAAACTATTTCGGCGGTATTTCGCGGGATCAGAAAAAAAAAATAAAATTTTTTTCTTTAATCCTCTCAATATAAGCTTCAAATTTAGGGTCGGACTTTTACAACTTTACATATACTGAATTGCTTAAAAAAAATAGTTAAATAATATCTACGTTAAATAATTTCTTTGTGACGTAACTTCTTTGTTTATTAATTTAGTAAAACCGTTTCAAGGCAACATTGTCATGAATTTTGAAGCACTTTCATTTGGCAATACAAAGAGGATAATTCGTGGACATACAAATAAGTTAGCTGACCCAACTATGTGAAAACGACTTCAGAGCTCAAAAGGACATTAGAAGGAAGTGTAGAGCTTCAAAATACGAAACTAATGACGTATCAATTTTAAAAATCGGATGATAAATAAAAAAGTTACAAGAAAAAAACAATTTCGGCGGTATTTCGCGGGGTCAAAAAAAAAATTTTTTTTTTGTCCCTTAACCCTCTCAACATAAGCTTCAAATTTAGGGGCGGACTTTTACAACATTTTTTTTCGACCCTATCTACACCATTTCCACTTTAAAATGAGAAACCATCACTTTAAAATCAGATTAGTCAGTTTGAAATGAGAAACTTTCATTTGAAAATCAGAATAGTCACTTTAAAATGAAAATATTTCACTTCAAAATGAGAAACCTTCATTTGAAAATCAGATTAGTCAATTTTAAATGAGAAAGCATCACTTCAAAATGAGAAAATTTCATTTGAATATGGGTAATTATCATTTTAAATTGAGAATAGTTCATCAAATGTATAAGCTGAATAATATTTTTTTTGTAGAAGGACCACATTTAATAGAACAACGACTACAATACCTGGAAAACTTGGTGGACGAATCTAAAATAACAATAACACGGGGGTTGTGCACGGGCTTTTCAACATGCCTCCTCTTTTCATACGAGTGTGCCTGTTGGTACCTAAATAACCTTAACTTTTAATAAAAACATGTTTCTCATTTTCAATTGATGATTTCTCATATTAAAATGAAAATTTCTCATTTTCAAATGAAGGGTTCTCATTTCGAAGTGACGTTTTCTCATTTAAAATTGACTACTTAATCTGATTTTCAAATGAAAGGTTCTCATTTCGAAGTGACGCATTCTCATTTAAAATTGACTAATCTGATTTTCAAATGAAGGTTTCTTATTTTAAATCGCAGCTTTCTCATTTTAAAGTGGAAATGGTGTAGTGTGTACATACATGTGTATGTGTGTATGAGAGCTTTCATATGACATTAAAAGTGGGAGCTGAGATTATCAAAATTGTAATATTATATTATGGACACAATATTTATGTGCTAATTTCGTCCCCGAGGAAATTTTATTTTTCCAACATTTTACATGAGTTTTCATATGACTTCATAAGTGGGGGGTCTGGATGCAACTTCTACCCTATGTTATGTATCAAGATATTGATAGTATAATATGAATACAATATTTATGTGCTAATTTCGTCCCCGAGGAAATTTTATTTTTCCAACATTTTACATGAGTTTTCATATGACTTCAAAAGTGGGGGGTCTGGATGCAACTTCTACCCTATGTTATGTGTATCAAGATATTGATAGTATAATATGAATACAATATTTATGTGCTAATTTCGTCCCCGAGGAAATTTTATTTTTCCAACATTTTACATGAGTTTTCATATGACTTCAAAAGTGGGGGGTCTGAATGCAACTTCTACCCTATGTTATGTATCAAGATATTGATAGTATAATATGAATACAATATTTATGTGCTAATTTCGTCCCCGAGGAAATTTTATTTTTCCAACATTTTACATGAGTTTTCATATGACTTCATAAGTGGGGGGTCTGGATGCAACTTCTACCCTATGTTATGTATCAAGATATTGATAGTATAATATGAATACAATATTTATGTGCTAATTTCGTCCCCGAGGAAATTTTATTTTTCCAACATTTTACATGAGTTTTCATATGACTTCAAAAGTGGGGGGTCTGGATGCAACTTCTACACGGTAGGCAGGAAGCGACGATAGGTTGCATGAAAATGTCGAGAAAAAAGGAAAGTGGGGTTGTGTTATGTGATGTTTATAGATGGAACATCCGTTGAAATTAAAATCCGAGCTGCTCCTTTTTCAAGGATATCCACATTTTTTGTTTTTTTTGAAAGGATCAAATATTGAGAAAATCGAAAATTCGCCACCGTCCAAATTTTTCCGATTTCAATACATTATTTGGTCGCTAAGGGATACAAAAAAAGGTATTAAAAAGAAAAATGGACACCTGTAGTGGAAAAATCCAATGTGAACAGGATCTAAAGGATAACCACTGAAATATAAAATAACACAAAAAGTACCCACTTTAATTTGCGTATAGCTCCTAACATGTTAACTCTACGTGAAAATTCCTTATAATATGTTTCATTCAGAATAAATAAAGGAATATTTCTTTGATATACAATTTTGATGTACCTGCAGTGGTTAATGCACTTTGGTCCATCTAAAGTGAAAATTTCAAAAAAAGTACGTTTTTTTTATGGTGCTATTTTAAGTTCAAATATTTTTCTAGTTTATGTAAATATTTTAATCTAATGATCCAATTCTCATTCTTACATATCTATACGTTAATATTAAAAAGAATTAGAGCTGAAATACGCGCTAGCTGTGCACGGTGGGCGGTAAGCAACAATAGGTTGCATGAAAATATCGAAAAAACGATCGCCGGCTAAACACTTACGTAAAATGATATTCTAATATACTTCATAAACACACAGCAAACGTGAATAAAATCTCCAACATTTTTTTTAAACGAAAATTAGTACCAGCACACAGCTAGGCACATATTCGTTGGGCCATCGTTTTTACGATATTCCCATGCAACCTATTGTTGCTTCCCGCCCACCGTGCACAACTAGCGCGTATCTCAGCTCTAACTCTTTTTTAGTATTAACGTAGAGATATGTAGAAATGAGAGTTGGATCATTAGATTAAAATATTTACATAAACTAGAAAAATATTTGAACTTAAAATAGCACCATAAAAAAAACGTACTTTTTTTTTGAAATTTTCACTTTAGATGCACAAAAGTACATTAAGCACTGCAGGTACATCAAAATTGTATATTAAAGAAATATTTCTTTATTTATTCTGAATGAAACATATAATAAGAAATTTCCACGTAGAGTTAACATTTTAGGAGTTATACGCAAATTAAAGTGGGTACTTTTTGTGTTATTTTATATTTCAGTGGTTATCCTTTAGGTCCTGTTCACATTGGATTTTTCCACTACAGGTGTCCATTTTTCTTTTTAATACCTTTTTTTGTATCCCTTAGCGACCAAATAATGTATTGAAATCGGAAAAATTTGGACGGTGGCGAATATTCGATTTCCTCAATATTTGATCCTTTCAAAAAAAACAAAAAATGTGGATATCCTTGAAAAAGGAGCAGCTCGGATTTTAATTTCAACGGATGTTTCATCTATAAACATCACATAACACAACCCCACTTTCCTTTTTTCTCGACATTTTCATGCAACCTATCGTCGCTTCCTGCCTACCGTGTACCCTATGTTATGTGTATCAAGATATTGATAGTATAATATGAATACAATATTTATGTGCTAATTTCGTCCCCGAGGAAATTTTATTTTTCCAACATTTTACATGAGTTTTCATATGACTTCAAAAGTGGGGGGTCTGAATGCAACTTCTACCCTATGTTATGTATCAAGATATTGATAGTATAATATGAATACAATATTTATGTGCTAATTTCGTCCCCGAGGAAATTTTATTTTTCCAACGTTTTATATGAGTTTTCATATGATTTCAAAAGTGGGGGGTCTGGATGCAACTTCTACCCTATGTTATGTATCAAGATATTGATAGTACAATATGAATACAATATTTATGTGCTAATTTCGTCCCCCAACAAAAAATTTTGTGCTTGAATTTTAAGAGTATTTTTTTAAAAATTAAAAGTGGGGGGTCCAGGTGAACGTTCACCTAGACCCCCCCCTCAATGGATCAAGATGGTAATAACATAAAATGAACACAATATTTATGTGCTAATTTCGTCCCCCAACAAAAAATTTGAGCACAAAATTTTGTTGTTGTTGTTGTTGTTTTATATGAGTTTTCATATGATTTCAAAAGTGGGGGGTCTGGATGCAACTTCTACCCTATGTTATGTATCAAGATATTGATAGTACAATATGAATACAATATTTATGTGCTAATTTCGTCCCCCAACAAAAAATTTTGTGCTTGAATTTTAAGAGTATTTTTTTAAAAATTAAAAGTGGTGGGTCCAGGTGAACGTTCACCTAGACCCCCCCCTCAATGGATCAAGATGGTAATAACATAAAATGAACACAATATTTATGTGCTAATTTCGTCCCCAACAAAAAATTCGAGCACAAAATTTTTTGTTGGGGGACGAAATTAGCACATAAATATTGTGTTCATTTTATGTTATTACCATCTTGATCCATTGAGGGGGGGGTCTAGGTGAACGTTCACCTGGACCCACCACTTTTAATTTTTAAAAAAATACTCTTAAAATTCAAGCACAAAATTTTTTGTTGGGGGACGAAATTAGCACATAAATATTGTATTCATATTGTACTATCAATATCTTGATACATAACATAGGGTAGAAGTTGCATCCAGACCCCCCACTTTTGAAATCATATGAAAACTCATATAAAACAACAACAAAAAATTTTGTGCTCAAATTTTTTGTTGGGGGACGAAATTAGCACATAAATATTGTGTTCATTTTATGTTATTACCATCTTGATCCATTGAGGGGGGGGTCTAGGTGAACGTTCACCTGGACCCCCCACTTTTAATTTTTAAAAAAATACTCTTAAAATTCAAGCACAAAATTTTTTGTTGGGGGACGAAATTAGCACATAAATATTGTATTCATATTGTACTATCAATATCTTGATACATAACATAGGGTAGAAGTTGCATCCAGACCCCCCACTTTTGAAATCATATGAAAACTCATATAAAACGTTGGAAAAATAAAATTTCCTCGGGGACGAAATTAGCACATAAATATTGTATTCATATTATACTATCAATATCTTGATACATAACATAGGGTAGAAGTTGCATCCAGACCCCCCACTTTTGAAGTCATATGAAAACTCATGTAAAATGTTGGAAAAATAAAATTTCCTCGGGGACGAAATTAGCACATAAATATTGTATTCATATTATACTATCAATATCTTGATACATAACATAGGGTAGAAGTTGCATCCAGACCCCCCACTTTTGAAGTCATATGAAAACTCATGTAAAATGTTGGAAAAATAAAATTTCCTCGGGGACGAAATTAGCACATAAATATTGTATTCATATTGTACTATCAATATCTTGATACATAACATAGGGTAGAAGTTGCATCCAGACCCCCCACTTTTGAAGTCATATGAAAACTCATATAAAACGTTGGAAAAATAAAATTTCCTCGGGGACGAAATTAGCACATAAATATTGTATTCATATTATACTATCAATATCTTGATACACATAACATAGGGTAGAAGTTGCATCCAGACCCCCCACTTTTGAAGTCATATGAAAACTCATGTAAAATGTTGGAAAAATAAAATTTCCTCGGGGACGAAATTAGCACATAAATATTGTATTCATATTATACTATCAATATCTTGATACATAACATAGGGTAGAAGTTGCATCCAGACCCCCCACTTATGAAGTCATATGAAAACTCAAGTAAAATGTTGGAAAAATAAAATTTCCTCGGGGACGAAATTAGCACATAAATATTGTGTCCATAATATAATATTACAATTTTGATAATCTCAGCTCCCACTTTTAATGTCATATGAAAGCTCTCATACACACATACACATGTACATATGTACACACGTTTCTCCGCAAAGTATGCAATGCAAAAAGGAGCCGGCTACATATGGATGTACATATACATATACATATGTATGTACATATGTGCATACATGCAAGCAAACATGCAGTTAAGATAAGAAAAATACTAAATACTCTTTTATTTAAAAAAAAACTTTTTTTTTGTTTGTGTAGGTAATTAGTACATCAATATTATATTAACTATAGATTATATAGTTGGTTTTGTACACTGTTCACCTATCTCCCACTTCCCAAGTGAAAATTTTTTTTTTAATTTAAGCAAAAAAAAAAAAAATTTGTGGGACGAAATTAGCACATAAATATCTAATTCATTTTATGTTATTACCAGTGATGCCACATTTTTTTCCTCCAAAATCCCTACAAATGAGGTAAAACTCCCAAGATTACCCTACGCGTTAAAAAAAAAGTACCTACAAAAATCCCTACATTTTTTTCCTTGCGGAAATATCGAAAAGCATATAATTTATTGAAATTTTTTAATAGGACAATGCATATACATAAATAATCAAAAATAGGTATTTTTTCAGATACTTTTATTAGCTTTACAAAACTTTAACGAGGTTTATATACATATACGTATGTGTATAGATATCTACATCTAAATTTTAATTCAATGTTACACAAAAATGTATATAAAAAGAGAAATAAATCGTAAGAGCACATGCTCATTTATAAAAAAAGTAAAAAAAAATTAATTCTTGAATATAAAGACAAAATTATTACTTACTTAAATTTACACACAGCTTTTATAAATCAGTTCAATTTAAAAAGCTGTCAACACAATGTATAATAGAGATGTATTTATACATACATAAGGTGTACCACATTTATTGATATGTAATGCCAATGATATACAGAGTTGGCAAAAATTTTGTTGGTCAACACAGGGCGCATGCTGGCAAAAATTTTGTTGGCTAACACAAGGCGCATGTTGGGAAACATTTTGTTAGTCAACACAGGGCACATTTTGCGCCTTGAATGTTTTCCGTGTAAAAAAAACCCTACATTTCCATGTAAAAAAACCCCACATGAAAAGGCGGACCTTTTACCCTACAGGCACATTTTTTAACCAAAAAGACCTACAAGTAGGGATAAAACCCTACGTGTGGCAACATTGGTTATTACCATCTTGATCCATTGAGGGGGGGGTCGTTCACCTGGACCCCCCACTTTCGATTTTTTAAAAAATACCCTTAAAATTCGAGCACAAAATTTTTTGTTGTCTAACTTTTTATCTCGATTTGAACAAAAAATGAAACCATAACAAAAAAACAATATGACAGCGAAAGATTTAATTGCATATAACTTCATAAATTTATCTATCCAATAAGTGGAAAAAGAAATTGAGAAAACGAAAATATACTTACCGGCATGCTAAATGGAGCTGTAAAATTGAAGGCTATATGAGAAATCATTTAAAATATTTAAATCGATTCAAATATTTATACCATCCTCATATGAGGAGGTCCATAACAAAACGCAATAATTCCACTTTTTAAATATTTTGGTTTTTTAACTAAATCCAATTCTACGCATTAAAACCTATGTAACCATTGCTATAAAACATACCAAAGGTCAATAATTTTACAGTTATTCAACACCAAAAATATTAGTTCAGACCAAAATGAAACATTTCCATATCTATCCAATTAAATTAATTTTATTTTTATGGTTGTTAGAAATATTCTTTGATTAAACTACGTTTGTGAATAACTACTTTGCATTTAATATTGTAAACACATTTGCTAATTCTTTTTATGGTAAATATTTTGAGAAAACTTTGGCGAACAGTGGTCCAAAATATCTGAGTTGGAGTATTATACCAAGATATTTTTAGATCAGCAGGGAAATAGTGCCAATGGAACAGGTGATATAACTTTATGTGATTGTTTGGAGGAGGACACTGCAATGAAAGTGTAATATAATGTGAATTTATTGTAATACTTGTATGTTAATATAGTGATTTAAATGCAATAAAAACCGTTGATATAAAACAGTTTTTAATTTTCTTATATAATATGTATAAGCAATTAAAATCAAAAAAAATTATTTAAAGCAAAAAGCCAAAATTCCAAACCTAGTTTATATCAAAACGCAACATTTCCATACATGTTCAGAACAAAATGAAATAAATACTATTGGACGGACCAAAACGCAACATTTCCATTTTTTTAATCTAAATAACTTAAAAACTAATTGCCAGATAAAAATTTTTTTTTATGATTTGTATTGTTTTTAGATAACTATTAAACCACAACAACAGTTTAAAAAAAATATATATCCCATTGACTTAAATTAGTTTTTTTTCGTTTATCCAAAAAATTGTTTTGGTGGAATTATTGCGTTTTGTTATGGACCTCCTCATATATTGGTCAATATACTGGGCCCCTAATACATTTATATATGTATGTACATATGTATGTACATATGTATACATGAATAACTTAGCTAGATATTTCTCCATCTATCATCGCTTGAATAATGAAACAACATGTATAGAGGCGCCATACATTATATGTTTTTTCATTATTCAAACGAATATATCTTTTAGTTTTTCCTTGCAATGGAATCCAACAGGTGGGTATTTAAAGACTATATCGCACCCTAAATCATAAAGTGACACAACTCAAAATTCAAAAATTTTAAGGAGAGCCAAAAAAAACTTTTTTCTTTGTAAGCAATCGTACGGCAAAAGGCCACGTAAAATGGTCATTTTTTGGTCAAAAGAGACACATATTGAAATGTTTTCTCTTCTCAATCACTACAAATATGTTCTGTGCACCCATTTATGCAAAAAAATCGATTTAAAAAATTTGAGTTGTTTCACTTTATGTTTGCTTGACTCTCAAAAGAAATTTTTATAGTCAAAACCAAATAAGGCCACCAAAAAAATATTTCGGGGGGAGCCCTTGATTTTTTTCGAATATATATGTTCACCATATTTATATCTACATATGTTTTATATTTACTAAAATAATAACACTGGATCACAAAATGAAATTTTTTGTCTGTACTTTGGATGTGACTATCCTATCTATATGTAAAATCGGTCGCTGATTCCGAAAATCGGGTTCATTTTGAATTCTATGGGAAGGTTTTTGAGATATCGGCAATTTACCGTTATTTGGCCAATGGCTCCACTTAACCCTGTATATCTCTTTGGCGCAGTGAGATATCTTCCTTCGGGTGACACCAAACGAAAGAAAATTAAATTTACTTTTCACGGTTACTATAACATTTTTCCCTAGCTCTTATAGTTTCTGAAATTTTGACGATTCAATTTGAATTTTTTCGATTTTTTACGATTTTTTCAAGAAAAAATTGATTTTGTCAGGCAATATCTTTAAAACCAATGTTTTCACCTTCGGTTTTACTCCTTTACATGAAGCTCCATTCCATTAGCAAAAAAATAAGCTATGAACGAAGAAAATCCATGGTAAAATGGAAAAGTTATAGGCGATCAAGTAAATAAAGCCAAGTCTCGCAATGCTATTACACGGGTATATTTTATGTTCATTGCGAACTGCCTACAACAAAAAATTCAGCACGTTTGTGAAGAATATATGCAAAAGCATATACACACTAACGTTAATGTTGAAAATGAAAAAGGCAAAAGTGGGGAAAATCCAACAGCTTGCACAGAGTCTCAATGGCCGAGTGTGTTTATGCGTTGGGTCATTGCGGCTGAAGATGGAATGGACTCGGGTTCAATCCCAGTGAAATAGCTATACACTCAACCTTCGCTGTAAATAGTTGTTGAATTTTTTTCCACTTACCCCAACAATAAAAAATTGAATTAAAATAAAAAATTTCGTGCTAAGCACTAAAAACTCTTTCAAGTAATATTATATAAGTAATTTAAGCGTCAATTTATTTTTAAATAAATTTAAACAAAATCCACCAAAAAAATTCTTAAATTGAAACTGAAAGTTGGCATCCCTGGTAATAATTCGTGAGATACAGAAAATTAACCCATTAAAATTTTATTATTTATATCTAAAATAAAGTTTAATGTGAATTAGTTCAACGAAGCAAAAAACGAAGAAGGGGTCCCGAACATTTACGTGGGTACGGTTTGTAGGTCACGAAGGTCGTTCGGTTTGGTTTTTTCCTACATTCAAAAGTCTTTTCAAATGAAGTGATTCCCATCACAACTTAAGGTTTTACTGATTACAGGTTCACATCCATTGTATTTATTTCTAGAATTTGCGAGTTGGAAACATCAATACCATGATAAAAAATGAATTCATTAGTAAAAAATCTAATCGAAAATGGATGATTTTTGTGAATTTATCTACACTTCGTCAAAGAGATATACAGGATTAAGTGGAGCCATTGGCCAAATAACGGTAAATTGCCGATATCTCAAAAACCTTCCCATAGAATTAAAAATGAACCCGATTTTCGGAATCAGCGACCGATTTTACATATAGATAGGATGGTCGCGTTTAGAGTATTTTTTTGGCTGTAGAGCAGTGTAATCAGTGCTTAAAAGGCGAAAAAGACTAACAATATCCAATATATATCTATTAATATATACATATGTGGGCAATTCCGTAGAAAGGTGTGACTAAAAATTAAATTTTCAAACTCAAGGAGTATTTCTCCAGACATATTTGAGAAATTCGGTATATGGATATATTTTTATGACTAGATGATCATTTGTCGGTAGTATATAGCTCCCATACAACAGATTGTTCAGATTATAGATTTTGGGGTATAACTTTTCCATTTGAAAAGCTAGGGACAAGAAACTTTGCAGTATTGGTACGCATACTGACCCAAATAATGTGACTAAAATTGTCGACATCGGACCACTATAACATATAGCTGCCCTATGACCGATTTTTCAGATATAGCCTCTTTGGCGTATAGCTTCGCCATTTAATCTACTAGAATGTTTCTAAATAATCTTTATCCAGATAGCCTTCCGAATTAACAATGGAAATTAGGAAATATTTGACAATTTAAATTTTCTTTTTTCCGCGATTTTGCGCGTTCTTCTTAACTATTATTCTAATACCACATTCAATTTTCATTAGTATCTATATATTAATAGGCTAACATTTTTCCCATACAAACAATTGCCAGGCTGTTTAGCAGATTTAACATACTCATATCCACATAAAATTGATATGGATGTGTTCGTATGGAGCAGTGCATAGGCATATAATTTTTTCTATAAATTATTTAATTTGTTTATAATTAATAAATAAAATTTTTAGTTAAGAGAAATAGATATCGTAAACGTGTTTACAAATATCGTAAACACAGTTGAAGAGTCGCTTTAATTTAAAAGCGCTCTCTCTATTTTATATGCATTGGCCCAGTTTACGCTGAGATCAAAATCAAGGCGGCCAAATATCTCCTATTGCTTTTCCATCAAAGCTAAATGAGAGAGAGGGCGGGAGAGCACTGACTAATTTTAATTTTGACCAAGGCATATCTAACAGGTAGGCTCGGCGGCGAATTGAAAAACTTCTTTTTTTATTTACAAAGGTAGAGTGTAATGTAAAAATCAAAGCGAATTCACATCATGGCCAATAGGAATGGACGAGCCCCAAGCGAATTCAGATTTTAACCACGGCGAAATATCATTTTGACATTACACTCTACCAATTACAATAACAAAATACATGGGAAATTTCTGAATTCGCCACCGGGCCTACCTTCCTAGATCTGCCTTGATTTTGACCATGATTTCGCGTCGGACCGTGATCAAAGGGGCAAATCAGTGTTGCGGTACAACTCGAATTTGGAAAGTTTTGCTTTTCTCCGCGAAAAGGAATAATTTTTGTACCAATACAAAGTTGAAAAAATAAATTGCATGGTCGAATTTCGAGCACCGGCGATACTAGTTAAAAATTAATGTGGAAGTCCCTAATTTTCTGAGGGGGATGGAACCCCCAGAAAACCCCCCGAATACGTACCTGCATAGTAGTACATATTTGTATCATGGATATAAGAATGAGCACAGTGTGACAAAGTCAATAAAATATTGTTAATATAAAATAAACATATTTTATTTCAAAATAAAAATATTTTAATTCACATTTGGAATGGACTGATTTTAATACATACATTTTATATGTATATTAAAGAAATTCAAAGAATAGTGAAAAAACATGACAGGAAATAAACATTAAAAATGTAATTTTCGTTACCTTTTTTTCGTTAGCTCCTCTTTATTAGGAGATATTTTCTTCGCTACAGCTAGTCGCATAATATCTCCTACATTGGTATCAGAAAGTAGATTTCTCAGCTTAATTTTTTATTAAAATTTATTAATTTTATTTTATTTCAATAAATACACATTTTGTAAAGCATCAAGTGACCGCTGTATTTCTGCCATGAAAAAACTTCTCACAAAAAATGCATTCGCCGTTAGGAGCCGGCGCACAATGAGAGATTTTGGCCAAAAATAAATTCGAAATTAAAGTAGTGATAAATAAATATTTTTTAACTGCAATCGACAGATATCTTATGTGACAAAAAAAAAGCCCATGTAAAATTTTTTGACTTCCGTTTCGTTTAGCCATACAGGGTGCTCAAAGTTGAATAAAAAATATGTTATATGAATTATGAATTTTATGACCTGATACGAAAAGCTCTATCTAAGCCATTTATCGACGTATATATGTGGTTTTGACATCTAAATATAGAAAATGACCTCTACTTTTCCAGGAAGTAATCTCGTTTCTTCTAACTTTGAAATCTGATTTTATATGATTTTTCAAATACTGATAAAAAAATATAGAAAAAAATTTTTCTTCGTCCACTTTAAGGAATAAAATAAAAAAAACAAAAAAAAGGTATCTTGGTTTTTTTTTTGTGTTATGAACTAATATATTCTTTATCAGATCACATTAACAGATATTAATTTCACGCGCGCCTTCGCGTGTTTTAATTATTCTCCTAACTGGCTAAAAGTGCATTTTTCAAATTACGTTTATAATGACATATTCAAAATTAAAAAAAATAAAGTGTATAGAAGATCTATCATCCAATTTACATCTGTAATATAGAAAATGGTTCACAATATGAAATACAGCAGCTCATTTTTGAATTAGCTATATAGATTCTATTATATATTGTTTTTTTGCAGGGTAAAATAAAAAAATTCAAAAAAATTCCAAAAGTTTTAAATCAAATAAAAAAAATAAATAATACAGTTATTCAACACCAAAAATATTAGTTCAGACCAAAATGAAACATTTCCATATCTATCCAATTAAATTAATTTTATTTTTATGGTTGTTAGAAATATTCTTTGATTAAACTACGTTTGTGAATAACTACTTTGCATTTAATATTGTAAACACATTTGCTAATTCTTTTTATGCTAAATATTTTGAGAAAACTTTGGCGAACAGTGGTCCAAAATATCTGAGTTGGAGTATTATACCAAGATATTTTTAGATCAGCAGGGAAATAGTGCCAATGGAACAGGTGATATAACTTTATGTGATTGTTTGGAGGAGGACACTGCAATGAAAGTGTAATATAATGTGAATTTATTGTAATACTTGTATGTTAATATAGTGATTTAAATGCAATAAAAACCGTTGATATAAAACAGTTTTTAATTTTCCTATATAATATGTATAAGCAATTAAAATCAAAAAAAAATTATTTAAAGCAAAAAGCCAAAATTCCAAACCTAGTTTATATCAAAACGCAACATTTTCATACATGTTCAGAACAAAATGAAATAAATACTATTGGACGGACCAAAACGCAACATTTCCATTTTTTTAATCTAAATAACTTAAAAACTAATTGCCAGATAAAAATTTTTTTTTATGATTTGTATTGTTTTTAGATAACTATTAAACCACAACAACAGTTTAAAAAAAATATATATCCCATTGACTTAAATTAGTTTTTTTTCGTTTATCCAAAAAATTGTTTTGGTGGAATTATTGCGTTTTGTTATGGACCTCCTCATATATTGGTCAATATACTGGGCCCCTAATACATTTATATATGTATGTACATATGTATGTACATATGTATACATGAATAACTTAGCTAGATATTTCTCCATCTATCATCGCTTGAATAATGAAACAACATGTATAGAGGCGCCATACATTATATGTTTTTTCATTATTCAAACGAATATATCTTTTAGTTTTTCCTTGCAATGGAATCCAACAGGTGGGTATTTAAAGACTATATCGCAACCCTAAATCATAAAGTGACACAACTCAAAATTCAAAAATTTTAAGGAGAGCCAAAAAAAACTTTTTTCTTTGTAAGCAATCGTACGGCAAAAGGCCACGTAAAATGGTCATTTTTTGGTCAAAAGAGACACATATTGAAATGTTTTCTCTTCTCAATCACTACAAATATGTTCTGTGCACCCATTTATGCAAAAAAATCGATTTAAAAAATTTGAGTTGTTTCACTTTATGTTTGCTTGACTCTCAAAAGAAATTTTTATAGTCAAAACCAAATAAGGCCACCAAAAAAATATTTCGGGGGGAGCCCTTGATTTTTTTCGAATATATATGTTCACCATATTTATATCTACATATGTTTTATATTTACTAAAATAATAACACTGGATCACAAAATGAAATTTTTTGTCTGTACTTTGGATGTGACTATCCTATCTATATGTAAAATCGGTCGCTGATTCCGAAAATCGGGTTCATTTTGAATTCTATGGGAAGGTTTTTGAGATATCGGCAATTTACCGTTATTTGGCCAATGGCTCCACTTAACCCTGTATATCTCTTTGGCGCAGTGAGATATCTTCCTTCGGGTGACACCAAACGAAAGAAAATTAAATTTACTTTTCACGGTTACTATAACATTTTTCCCTAGCTCTTATAGTTTCTGAAATTTTGACGATTCAATTTGAATTTTTTCGATTTTTTACGATTTTTTCAAGAAAAAATTGATTTTGTCAGGCAATATCTTTAAAACCAATGTTTTCACCTTCGGTTTTACTCCTTTACATGAAGCTCCATTCCATTAGCAAAAAAATAAGCTATGAACGAAGAAAATCCATGGTAAAATGGAAAAGTTATAGGCGATCAAGTAAATAAAGCCAAGTCTCGCAATGCTATTACACGGGTATATTTTATGTTCATTGCGAACTGCCTACAACAAAAAATTCAGCACGTTTGTGAAGAATATATGCAAAAGCATATACACACTAACGTTAATGTTGAAAATGAAAAAGGCAAAAGTGGGGAAAATCCAACAGCTTGCACAGAGTCTCAATGGCCGAGTGTGTTTATGCGTTGGGTCATTGCGGCTGAAGATGGAATGGACTCGGGTTCAATCCCAGTGAAATAGCTATACACTCAACCTTCGCTGTAAATAGTTGTTGAATTTTTTTCCACTTACCCCAACAATAAAAAATTGAATTAAAATAAAAAATTTCGTGCTAAGCACTAAAAACTCTTTCAAGTAATATTATATAAGTAATTTAAGCGTCAATTTATTTTTAAATAAATTTAAACAAAATCCACCAAAAAAATTCTTAAATTGAAACTGAAAGTTGGCATCCCTGGTAATAATTCGTGAGATACAGAAAATTAACCCATTAAAATTTTATTATTTATATCTAAAATAAAGTTTAATGTGAATTAGTTCAACGAAGCAAAAAACGAAGAAGGGGTCCCGAACATTTACGTGGGTACGGTTTGTAGGTCACGAAGGTCGTTCGGTTTGGTTTTTTCCTACATTCAAAAGTCTTTTCAAATGAAGTGATTCCCATCACAACTTAAGGTTTTACTGATTACAGGTTCACATCCATTGTATTTATTTCTAGAATTTGCGAGTTGGAAACATCAATACCATGATAAAAAATGAATTCATTAGTAAAAAATCTAATCGAAAATGGATGATTTTTGTGAATTTATCTACACTTCGTCAAAGAGATATACAGGATTAAGTGGAGCCATTGGCCAAATAACGGTAAATTGCCGATATCTCAAAAACCTTCCCATAGAATTAAAAATGAACCCGATTTTCGGAATCAGCGACCGATTTTACATATAGATAGGATGGTCGCGTTTAGAGTATTTTTTTGGCTGTAGAGCAGTGTAATCAGTGCTTAAAAGGCGAAAAAGACTAACAATATCCAATATATATCTATTAATATATACATATGTGGGCAATTCCGTAGAAAGGTGTGACTAAAAATTAAATTTTCAAACTCAAGGAGTATTTCTCCAGACATATTTGAGAAATTCGGTATATGGATATATTTTTATGACTAGATGATCATTTGTCGGTAGTATATAGCTCCCATACAACAGATTGTTCAGATTATAGATTTTGGGGTATAACTTTTCCATTTGAAAAGCTAGGGACAAGAAACTTTGCAGTATTGGTACGCATACTGACCCAAATAATGTGACTAAAATTGTCGACATCGGACCACTATAACATATAGCTGCCCTATGACCGATTTTTCAGATATAGCCTCTTTGGCGTATAGCTTCGCCATTTAATCTACTAGAATGTTTCTAAATAATCTTTATCCAGATAGCCTTCCGAATTAACAATGGAAATTAGGAAATATTTGACAATTTAAATTTTCTTTTTTCCGCGATTTTGCGCGTTCTTCTTAACTATTATTCTAATACCACATTCAATTTTCATTAGTATCTATATATTAATAGGCTAACATTTTTCCCATACAAACAATTGCCAGGCTGTTTAGCAGATTTAACATACTCATATCCACATAAAATTGATATGGATGTGTTCGTATGGAGCAGTGCATAGGCATATAATTTTTTCTATAAATTATTTAATTTGTTTATAATTAATAAATAAAATTTTTAGTTAAGAGAAATAGATATCGTAAACGTGTTTACAAATATCGTAAACACAGTTGAAGAGTCGCTTTAATTTAAAAGCGCTCTCTCTATTTTATATGCATTGGCCCAGTTTACGCTGAGATCAAAATCAAGGCGGCCAAATATCTCCTATTGCTTTTCCATCAAAGCTAAATGAGAGAGAGGGCGGGAGAGCACTGACTAATTTTAATTTTGACCAAGGCATATCTAACAGGTAGGCTCGGCGGCGAATTGAAAAACTTCTTTTTTTATTTACAAAGGTAGAGTGTAATGTAAAAATCAAAGCGAATTCACATCATGGCCAATAGGAATGGACGAGCCCCAAGCGAATTCAGATTTTAACCACGGCGAAATATCATTTTGACATTACACTCTACCAATTACAATAACAAAATACATGGGAAATTTCTGAATTCGCCACCGGGCCTACCTTCCTAGATCTGCCTTGATTTTGACCATGATTTCGCGTCGGACCGTGATCAAAGGGGCAAATCAGTGTTGCGGTACAACTCGAATTTGGAAAGTTTTGCTTTTCTCCGCGAAAAGGAATAATTTTTGTACCAATACAAAGTTGAAAAAATAAATTGCATGGTCGAATTTCGAGCACCGGCGATACTAGTTAAAAATTAATGTGGAAGTCCCTAATTTTCTGAGGGGGATGGAACCCCCAGAAAACCCCCCGAATACGTACCTGCATAGTAGTACATATTTGTATCATGGATATAAGAATGAGCACAGTGTGACAAAGTCAATAAAATATTGTTAATATAAAATAAACATATTTTATTTCAAAATAAAAATATTTTAATTCACATTTGGAATGGACTGATTTTAATACATACATTTTATATGTATATTAAAGAAATTCAAAGAATAGTGGAAAAACATGACAGGAAATAAACATTAAAAATGTAATTTTCGTTACCTTTTTTTCGTTAGCTCCTCTTTATTAGGAGATATTTTCTTCGCTACAGCTAGTCGCATAATATCTCCTACATTGGTATCAGAAAGTAGATTTCTCAGCTTAATTTTTTATTAAAATTTATTAATTTTATTTTATTTCAATAAATACACATTTTGTAAAGCATCAAGTGACCGCTGTATTTCTGCCATGAAAAAACTTCTCACAAAAAATGCATTCGCCGTTAGGAGCCGGCGCACAATGGGAGATTTTGGCCAAAAATAAATTCGAAATTAAAGTAGTGATAAATAAATATTTTTTAACTGCAATCGACAGATATCTTATGTGACAAAAAAAAAAGCCCATGTAAAATTTTTTGACTTCCGTTTCGTTTAGCCATACAGGGTGCTCAAAGTTGAATAAAAAATATGTTATATGAATTATGAATTTTATGACCTGATACGAAAAGCTCTATCTAAGCCATTTATCGACGTATATATGTGGTTTTGACATCTAAATATAGAAAATGACCTCTACTTTTCCAGGAAGTAATCTCGTTTCTTCTAACTTTGAAATCTGATTTTATATGATTTTTCAAATACTGATAAAAAAATATAGAAAAAAATTTTTCTTCGTCCACTTTAAGGAATAAAATAAAAAAAAACAAAAAAAAGGTATCTTGGTTTTTTTTTTGTGTTATGAACTAATATATTCTTTATCAGATCACATTAACAGATATTAATTTCACGCGCGCCTTCGCGTGTTTTAATTATTCTCCTAACTGGCTAAAAGTGCATTTTTCAAATTACATTTATAATGACATATTCAAAATTAAAAAAAATAAAGTGTATAGAAGATCTATCATCCAATTTACATCTGTAATATAGAAAATGGTTCACAATATGAAATACAGCAGCTCATTTTTGAATTAGCTATATAGATTCTATTAAGGTAAATGTACATAATTCCGTGATACTAAGGACTTTTCTGAATTGCAGGATTTTTGAAGCTTAAACTATAGACCGCAAACTGAAAAACAAATATGTTACAAATAAATTGATGCATTGAGGCTCATTCTCAATTGCTAAAAAATTAAAATAACTAGAATTACTATTTATTTTAATTAAAATTTGATGTACATGCAAATGTCCCTAATTCCGTGACAAAAATTGTCTCATGTCCCTAATTCCGTGAATAAATGTACCTAATTCCGGCCTTGTAACAAAATGCAAAGAAATAATTTTTCAAATCAATATATTACATATTAGACTTGAATATTTATTTTATATTTTTTTATGAAATTGAAATTTGTGTTTATTAACAAAATAAATTTAAATAAAGAAAAAAAAATTATTAAAAATTTAAATTTTTTTCTTTATAAAAATTCAGATTCTTATTAAAAAAGGGCAAAATGTTAATGTTAAAGAATTACATTTAGATAAAAACTTAAGCGAAAGACAAAGAAAGTACAAAAAAAAACATAAAACGTAAATGTGTGATATATGTATCACGGAATAAGGAACAGTATGAAGACCCTAATTCCTTGATAGTATCGCCAGCCACTTAGTTATAAGTTAAATATTAGCGAATAGGTTAAAAAATCTATATCACGGAATTAGGTCAAGAACTTCTCTAGGATTTTATTTAATGGAAAAATGTTGTATTACCATTGGTTCTCTTCAAAAAAGCTATTTAAAAGAAGAAAGAATTAAGTACTAAAATTTCCTAATTCCGTGATAGTCACGGAATTATGTACATGGGGAAATGAAAGATGTCCCTAATTCCGTGATAAAGAAAATTTACTTTTAAGAAAAAAATAACTATTGAAATAAGGTTGAAAGTTACAAAAACAAATGCCAGATGCTTATTGAATCATAAACTATAATAATATTGATAAAAATCTTAACCAGTAAATTTGTATAGCCTTAAGAAAATACTCGATGCTCCTTAACCATTTGCTTAAGAAATTTCCTGTATTATGCTAATTTTCTGACCTGTCAGTTTTAAAGTGGTTTTATTAAATCAGTAAGCTCTAAAATTACAAAAAATTATAAAATAATATACTTTGAAGTTAAAATAATATGATATAATATTTTGTTTGATTAAATATTGTACCAATTCCTTATTTTAACGAATATAAACGATTATCACGGAATAATGTACTATCACGGAATTATGTACACTTACCTTATATATTGTTTTTTTGCAGGGTAAAATAAAAAAATTCAAAAAAATTCCAAAAGTTTTAAATCAAATAAAAAAAAATAAATAATACAGTTATTCAACACCAAAAATATTAGTTCAGACCAAAATGAAACATTTCCATATCTATCCAATTAAATTAATTTTATTTTTATGGTTGTTAGAAATATTCTTTGATTAAACTACGTTTGTGAATAACTACTTTGCATTTAATATTGTAAACACATTTGCTAATTCTTTTTATGCTAAATATTTTGAGAAAACTTTGGCGAACAGTGGTCCAAAATATCTGAGTTGGAGTATTATACCAATATATTTTTAGATCAGCAGGGAAATAGTGCCAATGGAACAGGTGATATAACTTTATGTGATTGTTTGGAGGAGGACACTGCAATGAAAGTGTAATATAATGTGAATTTATTGTAATACTTGTATGTTAATATAGTGATTTAAATGCAATAAAAACCGTTGATATAAAACAGTTTTTAATTTTCCTATATAATATGTATAAGCAATTAAAATCAAAAAAAAATTATTTAAAGCAAAAAGCCAAAATTCCAAACCTAGTTTATATCAAAACGCAACATTTCCATACATGTTCAGAACAAAATGAAATAAATACGCAACATTTCCATTTTTTTAATCTAAATAACTTAAAAACTAATTGCCAGATAAAAATTTTTTTTTATGATTTGTATTGTGTTTAGATAACTATTAAACCACAACAACAGTTTAAAAAAAATATATATCCCATTGACTTAAATTAGTTTTTTTTCGTTTATCCAAAAAATTGTTTTGGTGGAATTATTGCGTTTTGTTATGGACCTCCTCATATATTGGTCAATATACTGGGCCCCTAATACATTTATATATGTATGTACATATGTATGTACATATGTATACATGAATAACTTAGCTAGATATTTCTCCATCTATCATCGCTTGAATAATGAAACAACATGTATAGAGGCGCCATACATTATATGTTTTTTCATTATTCAAACGAATATATCTTTTAGTTTTTCCTTGCAATGGAATCCAACAGGTGGGTATTTAAAGACTATATCGCACCCTAAATCATAAAGTGACACAACTCAAAATTCAAAAATTTTAAGGAGAGCCAAAAAAAACTTTTTTCTTTGTAAGCAATCGTACGGCAAAAGGCCACGTAAAATGGTCATTTTTTGGTCAAAAGAGACACATATTGAAATGTTTTCTCTTCTCAATCACTACAAATATGTTCTGTGCACCCATTTATGCAAAAAAATCGATTTAAAAAATTTGAGTTGTTTCACTTTATGTTTGCTTGACTCTCAAAAGAAATTTTTATAGTCAAAACCAAATAAGGCCACCAAAAAAATATTTCGGGGGGAGCCCTTGATTTTTTTCGAATATATATGTTCACCATATTTATATCTACATATGTTTTATATTTACTAAAATAATAACACTGGATCACAAAATGAAATTTTTTGTCTGTACTTTGGATGTGACTATCCTATCTATATGTAAAATCGGTCGCTGATTCCGAAAATCGGGTTCATTTTGAATTCTATGGGAAGGTTTTTGAGATATCGGCAATTTACCGTTATTTGGCCAATGGCTCCACTTAACCCTGTATATCTCTTTGGCGCAGTGAGATATCTTCCTTCGGGTGACACCAAACGAAAGAAAATTAAATTTACTTTTCACGGTTACTATAACATTTTTCCCTAGCTCTTATAGTTTCTGAAATTTTGACGATTCAATTTGAATTTTTTCGATTTTTTACGATTTTTTCAAGAAAAAATTGATTTTGTCAGGCAATATCTTTAAAACCAATGTTTTCACCTTCGGTTTTACTCCTTTACATGAAGCTCCATTCCATTAGCAAAAAAATAAGCTATGAACGAAGAAAATCCATGGTAAAATGGAAAAGTTATAGGCGATCAAGTAAATAAAGCCAAGTCTCGCAATGCTATTACACGGGTATATTTTATGTTCATTGCGAACTGCCTACAACAAAAAATTCAGCACGTTTGTGAAGAATATATGCAAAAGCATATACACACTAACGTTAATGTTGAAAATGAAAAAGGCAAAAGTGGGGAAAATCCAACAGCTTGCACAGAGTCTCAATGGCCGAGTGTGTTTATGCGTTGGGTCATTGCGGCTGAAGATGGAATGGACTCGGGTTCAATCCCAGTGAAATAGCTATACACTCAACCTTCGCTGTAAATAGTTGTTGAATTTTTTTCCACTTACCCCAACAATAAAAAATTGAATTAAAATAAAAAATTTCGTGCTAAGCACTAAAAACTCTTTCAAGTAATATTATATAAGTAATTTAAGCGTCAATTTATTTTTAAATAAATTTAAACAAAATCCACCAAAAAAATTCTTAAATTGAAACTGAAAGTTGGCATCCCTGGTAATAATTCGTGAGATACAGAAAATTAACCCATTAAAATTTTATTATTTATATCTAAAATAAAGTTTAATGTGAATTAGTTCAACGAAGCAAAAAACGAAGAAGGGGTCCCGAACATTTACGTGGGTACGGTTTGTAGGTCACGAAGGTCGTTCGGTTTGGTTTTTTCCTACATTCAAAAGTCTTTTCAAATGAAGTGATTCCCATCACAACTTAAGGTTTTACTGATTACAGGTTCACATCCATTGTATTTATTTCTAGAATTTGCGAGTTGGAAAGATCAATACCATGATAAAAAATGAATTCATTAGTAAAAAATCTAATCGAAAATGGATGATTTTTGTGAATTTATCTACACTTCGTCAAAGAGATATACAGGATTAAGTGGAGCCATTGGCCAAATAACGGTAAATTGCCGATATCTCAAAAACCTTCCCATAGAATTAAAAATGAACCCGATTTTCGGAATCAGCGACCGATTTTACATATAGATAGGATGGTCGCGTTTAGAGTATTTTTTTGGCTGTAGAGCAGTGTAATCAGTGCTTAAAAGGCGAAAAAGACTAACAATATCCAATATATATCTATTAATATATACATATGTGGGCAATTCCGTAGAAAGGTGTGACTAAAAATTAAATTTTCAAACTCAAGGAGTATTTCTCCAGACATATTTGAGAAATTCGGTATATGGATATATTTTTATGACTAGATGATCATTTGTCGGTAGTATATAGCTCCCATACAACAGATTGTTCAGATTATAGATTTTGGGGTATAACTTTTCCATTTGAAAAGCTAGGGACAAGAAACTTTGCAGTATTGGTACGCATACTGACCCAAATAATGTGACTAAAATTGTCGACATCGGACCACTATAACATATAGCTGCCCTATGACCGATTTTTCAGATATAGCCTTTTTGGCGTATAGCTTCGCCATTTAATCTACTAGAATGTTTCTAAATAATCTTTATCCAGATAGCCTTCCGAATTAACAATGGAAATTAGGAAATATTTGACAATTTAAATTTTCTTTTTTCCGCGATTTTGCGCGTTCTTCTTAACTATTATTCTAATACCACATTCAATTTTCATTAGTATCTATATATTAATAGGCTAACATTTTTCCCATACAAACAATTGCCAGGCTGTTTAGCAGATTTAACATACTCATATCCACATAAAATTGATATGGATGTGTTCGTATGGAGCAGTGCATAGGCATATAATTTTTTCTATAAATTATTTAATTTGTTTATAATTAATAAATAAAATTTTTAGTTAAGAGAAATAGATATCGTAAACGTGTTTACAAATATCGTAAACACAGTTGAAGAGTCGCTTTAATTTAAAAGCGCTCTCTCTATTTTATATGCATTGGCCCAGTTTACGCTGAGATCAAAATCAAGGCGGCCAAATATCTCCTATTGCTTTTCCATCAAAGCTAAATGAGAGAGAGGGCGGGAGAGCACTGACTAATTTTAATTTTGACCAAGGCATATCTAACAGGTAGGCTCGGCGGCGAATTGAAAAACTTCTTTTTTTATTTACAAAGGTAGAGTGTAATGTAAAAATCAAAGCGAATTCACATCATGGCCAATAGGAATGGACGAGCCCCAAGCGAATTCAGATTTTAACCACGGCGAAATATCATTTTGACATTACACTCTACCAATTACAATAACAAAATACATGGGAAATTTCTGAATTCGCCACCGGGCCTACCTTCCTAGATCTGCCTTGATTTTGACCATGATTTCGCGTCGGACCGTGATCAAAGGGGCAAATCAGTGTTGCGGTACAACTCGAATTTGGAAAGTTTTGCTTTTCTCCGCGAAAAGGAATAATTTTTGTACCAATACAAAGTTGAAAAAATAAATTGCATGGTCGAATTTCGAGCACCGGCGATACTAGTTAAAAATTAATGTGGAAGTCCCTAATTTTCTGAGGGGGATGGAACCCCCAGAAAACCCCCCGAATACGTACCTGCATAGTAGTACATATTTGTATCATGGATATAAGAATGAGCACAGTGTGACAAAGTCAATAAAATATTGTTAATATAAAATAAACATATTTTATTTCAAAATAAAAATATTTTAATTCACATTTGGAATGGACTGATTTTAATACATACATTTTATATGTATATTAAAGAAATTCAAAGAATAGTGAAAAAACATGACAGGAAATAAACATTAAAAATGTAATTTTCGTTACCTTTTTTTCGTTAGCTCCTCTTTATTAGGAGATATTTTCTTCGCTACAGCTAGTCGCATAATATCTCCTACATTGGTATCAGAAAGTAGATTTCTCAGCTTAATTTTTTATTAAAATTTATTAATTTTATTTTATTTCAATAAATACACATTTTGTAAAGCATCAAGTGACCGCTGTATTTCTGCCATGAAAAAACTTCTCACAAAAAATGCATTCGCCGTTAGGAGCCGGCGCACAATGGGAGATTTTGGCCAAAAATAAATTCGAAATTAAAGTAGTGATAAATAAATATTTTTTAACTGCAATCGACAGATATCTTATGTGACAAAAAAAAAAGCCCATGTAAAATTTTTTGACTTCCGTTTCGTTTAGCCATACAGGGTGCTCAAAGTTGAATAAAAAATATGTTATATGAATTATGAATTTTATGACCTGATACGAAAAGCTCTATCTAAGCCATTTATCGACGTATATATGTGGTTTTGACATCTAAATATAGAAAATGACCTCTACTTTTCCAGGAAGTAATCTCGTTTCTTCTAACTTTGAAATCTGATTTTATATGATTTTTCAAATACTGATAAAAAAATATAGAAAAAAATTTTTCTTCGTCCACTTTAAGGAATAAAATAAAAAAAAACAAAAAAAAGGTATCTTGGTTTTTTTTTTGTGTTATGAACTAATATATTCTTTATCAGATCACATTAACAGATATTAATTTCACGCGCGCCTTCGCGTGTTTTAATTATTCTCCTAACTGGCTAAAAGTGCATTTTTCAAATTACATTTATAATGACATATTCAAAATTAAAAAAAATAAAGTGTATAGAAGATCTATCATCCAATTTACATCTGTAATATAGAAAATGGTTCACAATATGAAATACAGCAGCTCATTTTTGAATTAGCTATATATATTCTATTATATATTGTTTTTTTGCAGGGTAAAATAAAAAAATTCAAAAAAATTCCAAAAGTTTTAAATCAAATAAAAAAAAATAAAAAAAAAGGTCTCCTCAATTTTTTAATATATGTTCACCCCAAGTGTGCTTTATAACCCCCCATAGTCAGTTTCATCATTCACGCGCTCTCTTCTCACTAATTCATATTTTTCGACGAGGTGTATGTGCGCGCTATCACTATGGATGTACATACATATGTACACATGTTTAGCTAGAGAGAAAAGCATTGATGAGCAGTTTTGACATATGTTTATGCTTTAAAATCGCTAATATATTAACTAATGCAATTTTATATAGAATATTTACATATATACTTACTTTTAGCCTATTTACTTCAAAAGTATCATAACTCAAAAACGCGAGTTTTCAGGTAAGGATGGGTATGCATGCATGTGTGTGTATGTACATATATGTATGTGCATTATATGACGAAATTTCGGTCTGATATATTGAAAATTTAGAGTTTGAGATCAAAAAATTATCTGTGCTATATGTACTATTGATGTACATACATATATAGCCATCGAAAACTTAAAGGGCTTTTTCGTAAAATCAGCTTATTAAGGTATGATAGTATAGAAGTAAATGAGCGATATACTACCATTTGCTGCTTTTTATACCAGCCATGAAAATGAAATAGTGTTATAACTTTGTGCCGAAATACTATGTATTTTTAAGTAAAGTTTATCATTTGTCGGAATTGCCCAAATCCAGTATAAAATATAGCTCCCATACAACGGATTGGTCATATGTACAAGAGTATTTGTAACTTATTCAATTAAACAGATAAAAATTAATTTCTATCATTCATAAATGGTATAAAGCCTTTGATACGCATAAACTTTTATCTATTCGTCTCCCACCTGTTCCGTTACCTTATAAATGGGAGTTTACGTGGGGATTAAAGCCCTAAGAGTATAGATTTTAAATACGTATACATGAACGTCACATAGATATTTAAATAAATATTTTTTAAATAGTTACAAATATATGCTTATACGTATATATATAATTGCCCCTCAGCATTCCAACTCAATTAGTTTCGAAAATAAATGCATTTTAATGGATTTTCGCGAAACCCGTTATATGGGGGGTGGGAGAATTTGTCATCAGATTAAGTTCATTTTTACACCATGTACTAATATTCATCAAAGAAGCTTGCGTACTGAATTTCAGCATTGTAACTTAATTAGTTTCGAAAATAAATGCATTTTAATGGTTTTTCGCGGCACCCGTTATATGGTGGGTGGGAGAATTTGTCATCAGATTAAGTTCATTTTTACATCATGTACTAATATTTATCAAAAAAGCTTGCATACTGAATTTCAGCATTGTAACTTAGTTAATTTCCAAAATAATTGTAATTTAATGGTTTTTCGCGACACCCGTTATATGGAGGGTGGGAGAATTTGTCATCAGATTAAGTTAATTTTTACACCATGTACTAATATTCATCAAAGAAGCTTGAGTACTGAACTTCAGCATTGTAACTTAATTAGTTTCGAAAATAAATGCATTTAATGGTTTTTCGCGGTACCCGTTATATGGGGGGTGGGAGAATTTGTTATCAGATTAAGTTAATTTTTACACAATGTACTAATATTCATCAAAGAAGCTTGCATACTGAATTTCAGCATTGTAACTTAATTAGTTTCGAAAATAAATGCATTTTAATGGTTTTTCGCGACACCCGTTATATGGGAGGTGGGAGAATTTGTCATCAGATTAAGTTCATTTTTACACCATGTACTAATATTCATAAAAAAAGCTTATTTTCAAAATTTGAGCACTGTAGGTCCATTTTTACTATTTATGGCCGTTTTTTGTATGAAACGTTCCCATTGTGCGTTGGGTCATTGCGGCTGGGGGTTCAATCCCCGATAGCATCCACTTCCGAAAAGAGTGCTGATGATCGAAAATGGTTTTTCGTGAAATAGCTATACACTCAACCCTCGCTGTAAATAGTTGTTGCAATGTCAAAATGATATTTCGCCGTGGCTAAAATCTGAATTCGCTTGGGGCTCGTCCATTTCTATTGGCCATGATGTGAATTCGCTTTGATTTTGACATTACACTCTACATTTGTAAATAAAAAAAGAAGTTTTTCAATTCGCCGCGAGCCTACCTGTTAGATATGCCTTGGTCAAAATCTATATATTAATAGGCTAACATTTTTCCCATACAAATAATTGCCAGGCTGTTTAGCACATTTAACATACTCATATCTACAAAAAATTTATATTGATGTGATCGTATGAGTGAGGAGCAGTGCATAGGCATATAATTTTTTCTATAAATTATTTATTTTCTTTATAATTAATAAATAAAGTTTTTAGTTTTGTACCATTTTTGATTTACTTCGTTTTTGCTTCGTTGGCAAATATGCCCACTATCTATATATTAATAAGCTAACATTTTTCCCATACAAATAATTGCCAGGCTGTTTAGCACATTTAACATACTCATATCCACATAAAATTGATATGGATGTGTTCGTATGAGTGAGGAGCAGTGCATAGGCATATAATTTTTTCTATAAATTATTTATTTTCTTTATAATTAATAAATAAAGTTTTTAGTTTTGTACCATTTTTGATTTACTTCGTTTTTGCTTCGTTGGCAAATATCCCCACTATCTATATATTAATAGGCTAACATTTTTCCCATACAAACAATTGCCAGACTGTTTAGCACATTTAACATACTCATATCCACATAAAATTGATATGGATGTGTTCGTATGAGTGAGGAGCAGTGCATAGGCATATAATTTTTTCTATAAATTATTTAATTTCTTTATAATTAATAAATAAAGTTTTTAGTTTTGTACCATTTTTGATTTACTTCGTTTTTGCTTCGTTGGCAAATATGCCCACTATCTATATATTAATAAGCTAACATTTTTCCCATACAAATAATTGCGAGGCTGTTTAGCACATTTAACATACTCATATCCACATAAAATTGATATGGACGTGTTCGCATGAGTGAGGAGCAGTGCATAGGCATATAATTTTTTCTATAAATTATTTAATTTCTTTATAATTAATAAATAAAGTTTTTAGTTTTGTACCATTTTTGATTTACTTCGTTTTTGCTTCGTTGGCAAATATGCCCACTATCTATATATTAATAAGCTAACATTTTTCCCATACAAATAATTGCGAGGCTGTTTAGCACATTTAACATACTCATATCCACATAAAATTGATATGGATGTGTTCGTATGAGTGAGGAGCAGTGCATAGGCATATAATTTTTTCTATAAATTATTTAATTTCTTTATAATTAATAAATAAAGTTTTTAGTTTTGTACCATTTTTGATTTACTTCGTTTTTGCTTCGTTGGCAAATGTGCCCACTATCTATATATTAATAGGCTAACATTTTTCCCATACAAACAATTGCCAGGCTGTTTAGCACATTTAACATACTCATATCTACATAAAATTGATATGGATGTGTTCGTATGAGTGAGGAGCAGTGCATAGGCATATAATTTTTTCTATAAATTATTTAATTTCTTTATAATTAATAAATAAAGTTTTTAGTTTTGTACCATTTTTGATTTACTTCGTTTTTGCTTCGTTGGCAAATGTGCCCACTATCTATATATTAATAGGCTAACATTTTTCCCATACAAACAATTGCCAGACTGTTTAGCACATTTAACATACTCATATCCACATAAAATTGATATGGATGTGTTCGTATGAGTGAGGAGCAGTGCATAGGCATATAATTTTTTCTATAAATTATTTAATTTCTTTATAATTAATAAATAAAGTTTTTAGTTTTGTACCATTTTTGATTTACTTCGTTTTTGCTTCGTTGGCAAATATGCCCACTATCTATATATTAATAAGCTAACATTTTTCCCATACAAATAATTGCGAGGCTGTTTAGCACATTTAACATACTCATATCCACATAAAATTGATATGGACGTGTTCGCATGAGTGAGGAGCAGTGCATAGGCATATAATTTTTTCTATAAATTATTTAATTTCTTTATAATTAATAAATAAAGTTTTTAGTTTTGTACCATTTTTGATTTACTTCGTTTTTGCTTCGTTGGCAAATATGCCCACTATCTATATATTAATAAGCTAACATTTTTCCCATACAAATAATTGCGAGGCTGTTTAGCACATTTAACATACTCATATCCACATAAAATTGATATGGATGTGTTCGTATGAGTGAGGAGCAGTGCATAGGCATATAATTTTTTCTATAAATTATTTAATTTCTTTATAATTAATAAATAAAGTTTTTAGTTTTGTACCATTTTTGATTTACTTCGTTTTTGCTTCGTTGGCAAATGTGCCCACTATCTATATATTAATAGGCTAACATTTTTCCCATACAAACAATTGCCAGGCTGTTTAGCACATTTAACATACTCATATCTACATAAAATTGATATGGATGTGTTCGTATGAGTGAGGAGCAGTGCATAGGCATATAATTTTTTCTATAAATTATTTAATTTCTTTATAATTAATAAATAAAGTTTTTAGTTTTGTACCATTTTTGATTTACTTCGTTTTGCTTCGTTGGCAAATGTGCCCACTATCTATATATTAATAGGCTAACATTTTTCCCATACAAACAATTGCCAGGCTGTTTAGCACATTTAACATACTCATATCTACATAAAATTGATATGGATGTGTTCGTATGAGTGAGGAGCAATGCATAGGCATATAATTTTTTCTATAAATTATTTATTTTCTTTATAATTAATAAATAAAGTTTTTAGTTTTGTACCATTTTTGATTTACTTCGTTTTTGCTTCGTTGGCAAATATGCCCACTATCTATATATTAATAAGCTAACATTTTTCCCATACAAATAATTGCCAGGCTGTTTAGCACATTTAACATACTCATATCCACATAAAATTGATATGGATGTGTTCGTATGAGTGAGGAGCAGTGCATAGGCATATAATTTTTTCTATAAATTATTTAATTTCTTTATAATTAATAAATAAAGTTTTTAGTTTTGTACCATTTTTGATTTACTTCGTTTTTGCTTCGTTGGCAAATATGCCCACTATCTATATATTAATAGGCTAACATTTTTCCCATACAAACAATTGCCAGGCTGTTTAGCACATTTGACATACTAATATCTACATAAAATTGATATGGATGTGTTCATATGAGTGAGGAGCAGTGCATAGGCATATAATTTTTTCTATAAATTATTTAATTTCTTTATAATTAATAAATAAAGTTTTTAGTTTTGTACCATTTTTGATTTACTTCGTTTTTGCTTCGTTGGCAAATATGCCCACTATCTATATATTAATAAGCTAACATTTTTCCCATACAAATAATTGCGAGGCTGTTTAGCACATTTAACATACTCATATCCACATAAAATTGATATGGACGTGTTCGCATGAGTGAGGAGCAGTGCATAGGCATATAATTTTTTTTTTTAATTATTTAATTTCTTTATAATTAATAAATAAAGTTTTTAGTTTTGTACCATTTTTGATTTACTTCGTTTTTGCTTCGTTGGCAAATGTGCCCACTATCTATATATTAATAGGCTAACATTTTTCCCATACAAACAATTGCCAGGCTGTTTAGCACATTTAACATACTCATATCTACATAAAATTGATATGGATGTGTTCGTATGAGTGAGGAGCAGTGCATAGGCATATAATTTTTTCTATAAATTATTTAATTTCTTTATAATTAATAAATAAAGTTTTTAGTTTTGTACCATTTTTGATTTACTTCGTTTTTGCTTCGTTGGCAAATGTGCCCACTATCTATATATTAATAGGCTAACATTTTTCCCATACAAACAATTGCCAGGCTGTTTAGCACATTTAACATACTCATATCTACATAAAATTGATATGGATGTGTTCGTATGAGTGAGGAGCAGTGCATAGGCATATAATTTTTTCTATAAATTATTTAATGAAAATGAAAGGTATTGAGCAGAGAATTTACGTAGAATAGTACTCGTTGTGATTCCTGGGTCGGGTCTCCAGATATGGGTCAAAACGTGGACACGGATGACCAGCGAATGTTTCTGAGCGATATTGGTATCAAATGAAAGGTCTTGATGAGGATTTCAGCACAGAACTATTATAATTGTGATGCCTAGACGGTCTCCAGATATAGGTCACAACGTGGACTCGGATGACCCTCGGATGTTTTTGAGCTATATTGGTATAAAATGAAAGTTCTTGATGAGGACTTCAACATAGAACTATTTTGTTGCGGGTAAGTGAAAAAAAATTTCAACAACTATTTACAGCGAAGGTTGAGTGTATAGCTATTTCACGAAAAACCATTTCGACCATCAGCACTCTTTTCGGAAGTGGATGCTACCGGGGATTGAACCCGAGTACATTCCATCTTCAGCCGCAATGACCCAACGCATTTACACGCTCGACCATTGAGACTCTGTGCAAGCTGCTGAATTTTCCCCACTTTTGCCTTTTTCATTTTCAACATTAACAAAAACTCAGCACGTTTGAGTAGAATATATGCAAAAGCATATACACACAAACGTTAATGTTGAAAATGAAAAAGGCAAAAGTAGGGAAAATTCAACAGCTTGCACAGAGTCTTAATGGTCGAGCGTGTAAATGCGTTGCACAATGGGATTTTTTGGCCAAAAATATATTCGAAATTAAAGTAGTGATAAATAAAAATTTTTTAACAGCAATCGACAGATATCTTATGGGACAAAAAAAAAGCCCATGTAAAATTTTTTGAGTTCCGTTTCGTTTAGCCATACAGGGTGCTCAAAGTTGAACAAAAAATATGTCATATGAATTATGAATTTTATGACCTGATACGAAAAGCTCTATCTAAGCGATTTATCGACGTATATATTTGGTTTTGACATCTAAATATAGAAAATGACCTCTACTTTTCTAGGAAGTAATCTCGTTTCTTCTAACTTTGAAATCTGATTTTATATGATTTTTCAAATACTGATAAAAAAATATAGAAAAAAAATTTTCTTCGTCCACTTTAAGCAATAAAATAAAAAAAAAAAAAAAAAAAAAAAGTTATCTTGGTTTTTTTTCATGTTATGAACTAATATATTCTTTATCAGATCACATTAACAGATATTAATTTCACGCGCGCCTTCGTGTGTTTTAATTATTCTCCTAACTGGCTAAAAGTGCATTTTTCAAATTACATTTATAATGAAATATTCAAAATTAAAAAAAATAAAGTGTATAGAAGATCTATCATCCAATTTACATCTGTAATATAGAAAATGGTTCACAATATGAAATACAGCAGCTCATTTTTGAATTAGCTATATAAATTCTATTGTGGCCGCTGTGGTGCAGTGGGTAGAGTGCTCGCCTGCTATGCCAGAGGTCTCGGGTTCAAATCACGGTCCGAGCAAAACACCAAAACAATTTTTCTAATTAGTAAAAATCCAATTATCGGGTTTTTTAAGAGAAGCGGTCACCTCTCGGCAGTGGACGGCATACCCTCCGAGTGTATTTCTGCCATGAAAAAGCTTCTCACAAAAAATGCATTCGCCGTTCGGAGCCGGCATAAAACTGTAGGTCCACCCAATTAGTAGGAAAAACAAAAAGGAGCACACCTCGAATTGGGAGAGAAGCTCGGCCATAAAACTCGTCAGAGTTATAATAGAGCCATTGTATTATTATTATTATTATATAATTTCTATTATATATTGTTTTTTTTGCAGGGTAAAAAAAGAATTCAAAAAAATTCCAAAAGTTTAAAATCAAATAAAAAAAAAATAAAAAAGGGTCTCCTCAATTTTTTAATATATGTTCACCCCAAGTGTGCTTTATAACCCCCCATAGTCAGTTTCATCATTCACGCGCGCTCTTCTCACTAATTCATATTTTTCGACGAGGTGTATATGCGCGCTATCACTATGGATGTACATACATATGTACACATGTTTAGCTAGAGAGAAAAGCATTGATGAGAAGTTTTGACATGTTTATGCTTTAAAATCGCTAATATATTAACTAATGCAATTTTATATAGAATATTTACATATATACTTACTTTTAGCCTATTTACTTCAAAAGTATCATAAATCAAAAACGCGAGTTTTCACACTCAGCAAAAAACGCACGTAAATCTGACTATTTACACCTTGATTTGACTATTTTTACCAATGGTTTTGCGCCTAGGATGAAAATAGTGATTCTGACTACGTTGCACTTCATACCATCACAATAAATATTAAGTAGTTAAAATGAAAATTAACCATACTCGACTTGAAGTGTTGTCATAGTAAAAACAACTATGAAAAATAGTTTTCCTAAATATGTTGAAAAATGCAGCATATTCAAATTGAATATTTTTATAGTCAAGTTAATGTTACAACATAGTTGTTTTAAAAAATGTTCATATTGAAGCTGACTATGGCATATTCTTAAGTTTACTATGATTCATATTGAAGTTCAATATGTTTTTATTCAACTCTAAGAGACAGCATATTTGTTTTAAATATATTTCATATTGAATTTAACTATGTATCTAAACTTTGTGTGTACATATGCACATACATATGTACATACATATGTATACATATGTGCTTTTTTAAACACTTTTATGTATTCACGTGGGGGGAGCGCTGTAGCTCCAAGGTTCGGCGAGAGTGCCAACCTCTGGGGTACGAAAAATGGCTTTAAATAAGCCAACTCATTTCCCTTGTGGAAAATGAGTTATATTTCAGTTGCTCAATCACGCTATATAGCTCGAACAATGTATAAACCATCTAAGAATTACGGAAATTTGAAAAGCCGCATTCAAATGAAGGAATGAAAATCTACGCAGCATAAATTGTTTTTACTGTGCTAAATATTTAAATTTACTATGAACCATATTGAAGTTGAAACATCAACAGTAGTTAAAATAAATATGTTTCAACTTGAGGATGACTATTACAAATTTTACAATGACAGGTGTTAATACTTGTACAGTTGGATTAGTATTTACTAGTCAACTCAAAGTTTTTCATATTCAAGTTGGATATCTTTCATACTTGAACGGTTGAAATAATACGTTTATATTCAGATCAAGTTGTTTCATAGTCATATTTCCGTGTTTTCATAGTAAAAAAGGGAATAGTACAGCTGAATATTTTCATAGTCATTTTTACGATGCGGGTTTTCTCTGAGTGCAGGTAAGGATGGGTATGCATGCATGTGTGCGTATGTACATATATGTATGTGCATTATATGACGAAATTTCGGTCTGATATATTGAAAATTAAGAGTTTGAGATCAAAAAATTATCTGTGCTATATGTACTATTGATGTACATACATATATAGCGATCGAAAACTTAAAGGGCTTTTTCGTAAAATCAGCTTATTAAGGTATGATAGTATAGCGATATACTATCATTTGCTGCTTTTTATACCAGCCATGAACATGAAATAGTGTTATAACTTTGTGCCGAAATACTATGTATTTTTATGTAAAATTTATCATTTGTCGGAATCGCCCAAATCCAGTATAAAATATAGCTCCCATACAACGGATTGTTCATATGTACAAGATAAATTTGAGTATTTGTAACTTATTCAGTTAACCAGATAAAATTTAATTTCTATCATTCATAAATGGTATAAAGTCTTTGGTACGCATAAACTTGTTGATATTTGCATTTATCTATTTCGTCTCCCACCTGTGCCGTTACCTTATAAATGGGAGTTTACGTGGGGATCCAAGCCCTAAGAGTACAGATTTTAAATAAGCATACATAAACGTCACATATGTAGATAATTAAATAAATATTTTTGAAGTACATAGTTACAAATATATGCTTATACCTATATATATAATTGCCCCTCAGCATTCCAACTCAATTAGTTTCGAAAATAAATGCATTTTAATGGTTTTTCGCGGCACCCGTTATATGGAGTTTGGGAGAATTTGTCATCAGATTAAGTTAATTTTTACACCATGTACTAATATTCATCAAAAAAGCTTGCATACTGAATTTCAGCATTGTAACTTAATTAGTTTCGAAAATAAATGCAATTTAATGGTTTTTCGCGACACCCGTTATATGGGGGGTGGGAGAATTTGTCATCAGATTAAGTTCATTTTTACACCATGTACTAATATTCATCAAAGAATCTTACATACTGAATTTCAGCATTGTAACTTAATTAGTTTGGAAAATAAATGCAATTTAATGGTTTTTCGCGACACCCGTTATATGGGGGGTGGGAGAATTTGTCATCAGATTAAGTTCATTTTTACACCATGTCCTACTATTCATCAAAGAAGCTTGCATACTGAATTTCAGCATTGTAACTTAATTAGTTTCGAAAATAAATGCATTTTAATGGTTTTTCGCGGCACCCGTTATATGGGGGGTGGGAGAATTTGTCATCAGATTAAGTTCATTTTTACACCATGTACTAATATTCATCCAAGAAGCTTGCATACTGAATTTCAGCATTGTAACTGATTTAGTTTCGAAAATAAATGCAATTTAATGGTTTTTCGCGACACCCGTTATATGGGGGGTGGGAGAATTTGTCATCAGATTAAGTTCATTTTTACACCATGTCCTACTATTCATCAAAGAAGCTTGCATACTGAATTTCAGCATTGTAACTTAATTAGTTTCGGAAATAAATGCAATTTAATGGTTTTTCGCGACACCCGTTATATGGGGGGTGGGAGAATTTGTCATCAGATTAAGTTCATTTATACACCATGTCCTACTATTCATCAAAGAAGCTTGCATACTGAATTTCAGCATTGTAACTTAATTAGTTTCGGAAGTAAATGCAATTTAATGGTTTTTCGCGACACCCGTTATATGGGGGTGGGAGAATTTGTCATCAGATTAAGTTCATTTTTACACCATGTACTAATATTCATCAAAGAATCTTACATACTGAATTTCAGCATTGTAACTTAATTAGTTTCGTAAATAAATGCAATTTAATGGTTTTTCGCGACACCCGTTATATGGGGCGTGGGAGAATTTGTCATCAGATTAAGTTCATTTTTACACCATGTACTAATATTCATAAAAAAGCTTATTTTCAAAATTTGAGCACTCTAGGTCCATTTTTACTATTTATGGCCGTTTTTTGTATGAAACGATCCCATTGTGCGGCGTAAAACTGTAGGTCCATCCAATTGGTAGCAAAAACAAAAGTTAAGGAGCACACCTCGAATTGGGAGAGAAGCTCGGCCATAAGCTGATGAGTCTTAGAGGGATCTAAGGTGAAACATCTGTAGTTGCATCTATGCTTAACATTTTTTTCTAGTTTCTAAAAAATAAAAAACAAATGAATTTTGGTTTTGAGCCGTAACGCAAATCAGTTGATCGATTGTTACAGTTTTTCACTGTCATGAAGAATGTAAAATTAATACAAAATATGATAATTTGGCAACCTATAAAACCGAAAGAGAAAGAGTGACTCTCTGCTATGACCATCCTTATTGGGATATGATCACTGTTCAGCTGTTCATTGTTAACTTAAGCTTAAACCTCGTCAGAGTTATAATAGCGCCAGTGTATTATTATTATTATTAAGTGTTTTAATTTTTATAATGTTGATATTTTATTTTTTCCTCCAACTTCTTATTTTAAAGTGATATGAAATTAAATTAAAATAGAAGCTAATACAATTCTGGACTACAAAATTTGTTTGATATTGCCCACAGTGCACTTCATTTTGACGAAACTGAGAGTTTTTAAAATTTAAATAGTAAAATGGGGTGGTTTTTTGAAATGTAAAAACTTCTGAGTAAGAGTTGCCGCAGATCAATTTTGGGCATTTTTAGTTTTACTATTGTTGATTATATATGTATGTGCAAAATATACTAAATTTGATCTCCTGGCAGTGCACTGTGGTATATGCGAATTAGAGTACATATATGTATGTATGTTCATAGGTACATAAGTACATATTGCTATGCACAATAAAACTGCTCAAAATAATGGCTGACGAAATGCAGAAATTTCACTCAAACCACAACAATTTTAATGTATAAACGGTATATAATTATTGCTACTTTTCGTCAGCCAAAAATTAAAATTCCTACTTTTCGTCCGCCAAAGTTAAATGTGCTACTTTTCGTACAGAATTTTGTATTGCCAGCTTTCGTCAGAAATTTTAAATGTACTAGTTTTCGTATGGTACGACCAAATATCAGAATATTCTTAAAATATAAAAAATAAGTTGTAATTAACATGTTTGACAGCTGAATTGGTTTTGTGTAAAATTAATAAATAAAATAAATAAATAAATGAGGAGAGCAGAAGAAAATAAAAATAATAATAAGAAGACAAATCTTTGAATATATTCAAGGCCCCGAGACATTAGTCATGGGTAATGGCGCAATTTTTTTGGCGCTGATACAATAACAGCAGCGCCAACCGTGGCGCCGCGCACGGTTTTGGCGCAATAACACCTTTAGCACAATTGCCATGGAATAATCGATAAATAACACTTGTTCGCTTCTTATTGTCTACTATACCCGTTTTGTTTCTTTTGGCGCAATTCTGCTTACATACACGCTGGCAGAATAATTGTGCCACGATTAAATTTAATTTTAAAAATAATTTGCGTATATATTATGAAATACGAGGGTCGGATCCGCCCTATTAAAAAGAAAGATTCCAGGTCCGGGCGCATTATATCGAAATTTCCCCTTACCATTTACCATGCGTAACAAAAATATACTATATGCTAATAAATATTTTATTTAATTTATTTTGTATTATATTTTTCTCTCCTATTCAATTTTGTCTTCTTTATTTGTGAAAGTAAAATATCAATACGCTTTCGTATTAGCGATGGTTCGGTATTGGCGTTAGCATACATAATTGTGACGGTGTCATATACGCTGTGCTGTTATTGGCTTTGTGGTGGTGCCATTTTACACTAGCGCTATATTGGTGCTGGTGTTAGCGCACGAAATTGAGTCAGTGTTATATTGCAATAGCGCATCATTGAGTTGGCGCTACATTGCGTTGGCGCTATATTCAGTTGGCGCTACATTGAGTTGGCGCTATATTGAGTTGGCGCATTTTCCAAATCGGAGTTAGCGCAATAACACCAGGGTTGGCGCCAGCGCAATTGCGCGGCGCAGCGCAGTGTTACCCATGCCTACGAGACATAAATTTCCTATTAAAACATCTATAGTATTAGTAAATTTTTGGATCATTTTACTGCTTCATAGAATTTATTTTCTTAAATATTATATAAGTAATTTAAGCGTCAATTTATTTTTAAATAAATTTAAACAAAATCCACCGAAAAAATTCTTAAATTGAAACTGAAAGTTGGCATCCCTGGTAATAATTCGTGAGATACAGAAAATTAACGCATTAAAGTTTTATTATTTATATCTAAAATAAAGTTTAATGTGAATTAGTTCAACGAAGCAAAAAACGAAGAAGGGGTCCCGAACATTTACGTGGGTACGGTTTGTAGGTCACGAAGGTCGTTCGGTTTGGTTTTTTCCTACATTCAAAAGTCTTTTCAAATGAAGTGATTCCCATCACAACTTAAGGTTTTACTGATTACAGGTTCACATCCATTGTATTTATTTCTAGAATTTTAAACAGCCTATTGACTTTAACCATAACATTCTTATGTGAGGTTCTCGACATGTTTCTATAATATGTACAGCGAGTTGGAAAGATCAATACCATGATAAAAAATGAATTCATTAGTAAAAAATCTAATCGAAAATGGATGATTTTTGTGAATTTATCTACACTTATGTTTTTAAAGCTTTTTTGATAAATAGTAGGGAGCGAAGCGAATATTAGACAACATAGGGTTAATTGAAAATTTTGTGAGTAACAAAAAAATTCAATTGTCAATTAATGAATAATTTTTCTCTCATTATGCTCACTAATACAGAACAACTCGCTCAAATTTTCGTCCCCCTCCTTTGTTTTGAAATCCCCTCTCACCCAGGAAAGTCTCAGCTGGCAGAATTTTTGAGGGCAAATGGGCAACTTTTGCCCATCCCAACTCTAAAACATCCTATTTTCATATTCCGGTGCCGGAGGGAGGATCTGATGAAGGTTTAAAGAATCCCATACAAAACAAGTAAGGAAGCCTAAGTTCGAGTGGAATCGAACATTAGATACTCAGCTGTATGCATTCATTGTTAGTTTGCGTTTGATGGAAACACGGTGTATTTTATATAAAACGAGTGCTGCATAAAGTGGGCGTAGCCAAGCCCATTTTCAACATTTTTATCAGTCATCCAACTAAGCATATGAATATTATTCTTTGTGCAACATTTCATTCCTTTATGACTTCTAGTTACAAAGATGTCACGTTACAAATTCCCAAAGGGTGTTACAGAAATATCTTTATTAAAATGTAGGCGTGGTCATAAACCGATTTGAATAAATTTTTGCGTGTCTATTAACACAAGTTATACAAGTGTATAAACCAAGTTTCGTCATAATATCTCAATTATTTGTCGAGTTATAGGCTAAGAAATCTCGTATATTCCTTTGTCTAAAAAGAGGCGGTGCCACGCCCATTTTCCAAAATTTTTCTATTTTTTGTTTCCGGTCTATTGTGGAACTCATGACACAAAATTTCAATGAATTATCTTTATATTTAACAGAGATATCGCTTAAAATGTTTTTATTATGCCACTTTATAATACCCATATATAAAAGTGGGCGTGGTCGTCAACCGATTTCGCTAAAATTTTGAACATGTATTACCACAAGTAATAAAAGTGTACAGACTAGACATATACGCCGACAGTGATTCCGGCGGCGGCGGGCTATTCCAAAAACATTTCGGCGGCGGCGGCGACGCCGGCGTGCTTTTTCGCGCCGGCGCGCCTGCCCCAAATCTACAAATCACAATCCTTATTCAAATATTAATTTTATTTAGTTACCTTAATATCGCTGAATGGAATAAATAAACTAATTTCCACCTTAAATTGTTGAAACTTTTTTATTAACAGCAAAAAATAATTGTTACATAAACTAAAATATAAAATAAAGAAAATAAATATTAAAGAATATACACAAATCCATATGTAAGGGTAAATTTAAATTCATTTGCTTATTTTGTATGATAATAAACATGCATACATATATTTACATATGTACATATTTATATATATATAAAGTACTTTAAAATAAATATATGTATATATACAGTGTTGGAAAAAATAATAGGGACAAAATTTTGCAATTCTCCATTTATTTCATTTTAAGACCAAATAATAATTACCATATATTGATGCTAACACGGAGAGGACGTGCTTTAATGACTCTGGGGTGGTTTTTTGTATAATAATTTATTTTTTATGAATAAAAATAATGAAATGTATAATTTAAGTTGGAAATAATAATAGGGACAAATTTTAAATTCGATTGTTTTTTCAAATAAACTACAATATTACTGCTGCAGCTAGCTTTAAACTAATGTTTAGTTGAAGCTCCTTTATTTTTTTACAACTTCCTTACTTGTTCTTGGCATAGGGTTGACCAAATCAGCGCAATTTGCAACTGGTATTAAGTACCAAGCTTCTTTAATTTTTTTTCCATAACTCTTGCTTATTTTTCCATTTTTGATCCCCCATCGTCTTCTTTAATATTCCCTATAGGGCTGAGGTTCGACAACTGTGAGGGCTACTCAAAAACAGAAACTTTCGATTCTGGAGGCATGTTTGGATCATTTTCGGCATCTAATGATATCAAGGAGGGTTGAAAAGGTGCAGTTTTGAGTAGAACAATTAGCAACAGACCTCGAGAAGTACGACTAAATGGAAGAGATCCCAGAAAAGTTCCGTATCTGAGAAAAAATTATGTAAGCCAACGAACTGAAATTTTACAGTAGCTTAAATTCTTTAGGACTGAGGCTAGTAAAGTAGGGAACAGCCAAAGTTTTTGTTAATAACTTTTAACCGGCAAAAAACAAAACATTTCCGCATTCAGCTTCGTGTTCCTGAGGATAAAACACGTCGATTGGTTCCTTTTTTTTTTTTTTAAATTTGAAGAACTTTAGCAGTTAGCAAAACTAGGAAAATATGTACACATCTCGCTCCTTACGGGTATGGCACACCAGCGCACGCCGCCGCGCCGATACGCCGATTTCGCGGATTATGGCGGCGGCGGCCGATTATGAAGGTAATCGGCGCGGCGGCGGCGGCGGCAATCGGCAGCGTATATGTCTAGTACAGACCAAGTTTCGTCATATCTCAATTATTTGTCGAGTTATGGGCTCAGAAATCTCGTATATTCCTGCTTCTAAAAAGAGGCGGTGCCACGCCCACTTTCCAAAATTTTTGTGTTTTTAGTTTTATGCCCGCAGTTGGACTCCTGCCATAAAATTTCAATGATATATCTTTATATTTGACAGAGATATAGCTTAAAATGTTTTTATTGGGCCACTTTATAATACCCATATATAAAAGTGGGCGTGGCCGTCAACCGATTTTAACAATTTACCATCCAAATGTTTGCCTAAGTAAGTAAATCACGCCTACCAAATTTCATCGATATATCTTCAATGGTTTCTGAGTTATGACATATAAAACTTTCTATGTTTGACCCTTAATAAGTAGGCGTGGCACCGCCCATTTTCCAAAATTTCATCAAATTTCTTCATAGGGGCCTGAGCTCAACACGTGGGTAAAATTTCATCGCTCCAGCTATATTAGTGACTGAGATACCAAATTTCCGATTTTTCTATATAGGAAAAGTGGGCGTGGTCATAGTCCGATTTCGCCCATTTTTAATACTAACCGTCCCAGTCTCGATACCAACTTGCATTTCAAATTTCATCAAAATATCTCAAGTTTTGCGCGAGTTAGAGTGTTTACAGACGGACGGGCGAACGGACATGGCTCTATCGATTTCTCTTTTCACCCTGATCATTTTGATATATATAAGTCTATATCTATCTCGATTATTTCATTCTGTTACAATCCACCGTTATGTGATTAAAACTATAATACTCTGTGTACTAGTACAGCTGAGTATACAAAAACTCATCTAATGTACATATATAACCGGCTCCTTTTTGCATTGCATACTTTACATACATAAATATTGTGTTCATATTGTACTATAATAATAATAATAATAATAATAATAATAATAATAATAATAATAATAATAATAATAATAATAATAATAATAATAATAATAATAATAATAATAATAATAATAATAATAATAATAATAATAATAATAATAATAATAATAATAATAATAATAATAATAATAATAATAATAATAATAATAATAATAATAATAATAATAATAATAATAATAATAATAATAATAATAATAATAATAATAATAATAATAATAATAATAATAATAATAATAATAATAATAATAATAATAATAATAATAATAATAATAATAATAATAATAATAATAATAATAATAATAATAATAATAATAATAATAATAATAATAATAATAATAATAATAATAATAATAATAATAATAATAATAATAATAATAATATAATAATAATAATAATAATAATAATAATAATAATAATAATAATAATAATAATAATAATAATAATAATAATAATAATAATAATAATAATAATAATAATAATAATAATAATAATAATAATAATAATAATAATAATAATAATAATAATAATAATAATAATAATAATAATAATAATAATAATAATAATAATAATAATAATAATAATAATAATAATAATAATAATAATAATAATAATAATAATAATAATAATAATAATAATAATAATAATAATAATAATAATAATAATAATAATAATAATAATAATAATAATAATAATAATAATAATAATAATAATATAATAATAATAATAATAATAATAATAATAATAATAATAATAATAATAATAATAATAATAATAATAATAATAATAATAATAATAATAATAATAATAATAATAATAATAATAATAATAATAATAATAATAATAATAATAATAATAATAATAATAATAATAATAATAATAATAATAATATAATAATAATAATAATAATAATAATAATAATAATAATAATAATAATAATAATAATAATAATAATAATAATAATAATAATAATAATAATAATAATAATAATAATAATAATAATAATAATAATAATAATAATAATAATAATAATAATAATAATAATAATAATAATAATAATAATATAATAATAATAATAATAATAATAATAATAATAATAATAATAATATAATAATAATAATAATAATAATAATAATAATAATAATAATAATAATAATAATAATAATAATAATAATAATAATAATAATAATAATAATAATAATAATAATAATAATAATAATAATAATAATAATAATAATAATAATAATAATAATAATAATATAATAATAATAATAATAATAATAATAATAATAATAATAATAATAATAATAATAATAATAATAATAATAATAATAATAATAATAATAATAATAATAATAATAATAATAATAATAATAATAATAATAATAATAATAATAATAATAATAATAATAATAATAATAATAATAATAATAATATAATAATAATAATAATAATAATAATAATAATAATAATAATAATAATAATAATAATAATAATAATAATAATAATAATAATAATAATAATAATAATAATAATAATAATAATAATAATAATAATAATAATAATAATAATAATAATAATAATAATAATAATAATAATAATAATAATAATAATAATAATAATAATAATAATAATAATAATAATAATAATAATAATAATAATAATAATAATAATAATAATAATAATAATAATAATAATAATAATAATAATAATAATAATAATAATAATAATAATAATAATAATAATAATAATAATAATAATAATAATAATAATAATAATAATAATAATAATAATAATAATAATAATAATAATAATAATAATAATAATAATAATAATAATAATAATAATAATAATAATAATAATAATAATAATAATAATAATAATAATAATAATAATAATAATAATAATAATAATAATAATAATAATAATAATAATAATAATAATAATAATAATAATAATAATAATAATAATAATAATAATAATAATAATAATAATAATAATAATAATAATAATAATAATAATAATAATAATAATAATAATAATAATAATAATAATAATAATAATAATAATAATAATAATAATAATAATAATAATAATAATAATAATAATAATAATAATAATAATAATAATAATAATAATAATAATAATAATAATAATAATAATAATAATAATAATAATAATAATAATAATAATAATAATAATAATAATAATAATAATAATAATAATAATAATAATAATAATAATAATAATAATAATAATAATAATAATAATAATAATAATAATAATAATAATAATAATAATAATAATAATAATAATAATAATAATAATAATAATAATAATAATAATAATAATAATAATAATAATAATAATAATAATAATAATAATAATAATAATAATAATAATAATAATAATAATAATAATAATAATAATAATAATAATAATAATAATAATAATAATAATAATAATAATAATAATAATAATAATAATAATAATAATAATAATAATAATAATAATAATAATAATAATAATAATAATAATAATAATAATAATAATAATAATAATAATAATAATAATAATAATAATAATAATAATAATAATAATAATAATAATAATAATAATAATAATAATAATAATAATAATAATAATAATAATAATAATAATAATAATAATAATAATAATAATAATAATAATAATAATAATAATAATAATAATAATAATAATAATAATAATAATAATAATAATAATAATAATAATAATAATAATAATAATAATAATAATAATAATAATAATAATAATAATAATAATAATAATAATAATAATAATAATAATAATAATAATAATAATAATAATAATAATAATAATAATAATAATAATAATAATAATAATAATAATAATAATAATAATAATAATAATAATAATAATAATAATAATAATAATAATAATAATAATAATAATAATAATAATAATAATAATAATAATAATAATAATAATAATAATAATAATAATAATAATAATAATAATAATAATAATAATAATAATAATAATAATAATAATAATAATAATAATAATAATAATAATAATAATAATAATAATAATAATAATAATAATAATAATAATAATAATAATAATAATAATAATAATAATAATAATAATAATAATAATAATAATAATAATAATAATAATAATAATAATAATAATAATAATAATAATAATAATAATAATAATAATAATAATAATAATAATAATAATAATAATAATAATAATAATAATAATAATAATAATAATAATAATAATAATAATAATAATAATAATAATAATAATAATAATAATAATAATAATAATAATAATAATAATAATAATAATAATAATAATAATAATAATAATAATAATAATAATAATAATAATAATAATAATAATAATAATAATAATAATAATAATAATAATAATAATAATAATAATAATAATAATAATAATAATAATAATAATAATAATAATAATAATAATAATAATAATAATAATAATAATAATAATAATAATAATAATAATAATAATAATAATAATAATAATAATAATAATAATAATAATAATAATAATAATAATAATAATAATAATAATAATAATAATAATAATAATAATAATAATAATAATAATAATAATAATAATAATAATAATAATAATAATAATAATAATAATAATAATAATAATAATAATAATAATAATAATAATAATAATAATAATAATAATAATAATAATAATAATAATAATAATAATAATAATAATAATAATAATAATAATAATAATAATAATAATAATAATAATAATAATAATAATAATAATAATAATAATAATAATAATAATAATAATAATAATAATAATAATAATAATAATAATAATAATAATAATAATAATAATAATAATAATAATAATAATAATAATAATAATAATAATAATAATAATAATAATAATAATAATAATAATAATAATAATAATAATAATAATAATAATAATAATAATAATAATAATAATAATAATAATAATAATAATAATAATAATAATAATAATAATAATAATAATAATAATAATAATAATAATAATAATAATAATAATAATAATAATAATAATAATAATAATAATAATAATAATAATAATAATAATAATAATAATAATAATAATAATAATAATAATAATAATAATAATAATAATAATAATAATAATAATAATAATAATAATAATAATAATAATAATAATAATAATAATAATAATAATAATAATAATAATAATAATAATAATAATAATAATAATAATAATAATAATAATAATAATAATAATAATAATAATAATAATAATAATAATAATAATAATAATAATAATAATAATAATAATAATAATAATAATAATAATAATAATAATAATAATAATAATAATAATAATAATAATAATAATAATAATAATAATAATAATAATAATAATAATAATAATAATAATAATAATAATAATAATAATAATAATAATAATAATAATAATAATAATAATAATAATAATAATAATAATAATAATAATAATAATAATAATAATAATAATAATAATAATAATAATAATAATAATAATAATAATAATAATAATAATAATAATAATAATAATAATAATAATAATAATAATAATAATAATAATAATAATAATAATAATAATAATAATAATAATAATAATAATAATAATAATAATAATAATAATAATAATAATAATAATAATAATAATAATAATAATAATAATAATAATAATAATAATAATAATAATAATAATAATAATAATAATAATAATAATAATAATAATAATAATAATAATAATAATAATAATAATAATAATAATAATAATAATAATAATAATAATAATAATAATAATAATAATAATAATAATAATAATAATAATAATAATAATAATAATAATAATAATAATAATAATAATAATAATAATAATAATAATAATAATAATAATAATAATAATAATAATAATAATAATAATAATAATAATAATAATAATAATAATAATAATAATAATAATAATAATAATAATAATAATAATAATAATAATAATAATAATAATAATAATAATAATAATAATAATAATAATAATAATAATAATAATAATAATAATAATAATAATAATAATAATAATAATAATAATAATAATAATAATAATAATAATAATAATAATAATAATAATAATAATAATAATAATAATAATAATAATAATAATAATAATAATAATAATAATAATAATAATAATAATAATAATAATAATAATAATAATAATAATAATAATAATAATAATAATAATAATAATAATAATAAAATAATAATAATAATAATAATAATAATAATAATAATAATAATAATAATAATAATAATAATAATAATAATAATAATAATAATAATAATAATAATAATAATAATAATAATAATAATAATAATAATAATAATAATAATTCCCAACGGTTTACCCTCCATATCCCGCCCGACCGCCGCGAGGGGCGCAATCCGCATGACGCACGGATATATATTTTTAATTTTGCCAAGGTGTTGAGTGGCTGGAGTTTGTTAAACGTCGAGTTCTTATGCTGCTCAGCTACAGAATATAAATTCATCAGCTGATTACACATACTTAAGTTTATATATACACTTAGAAGCAATTACTTAGTTAACAATAAAATACATATTATCCTAAATTAGTAGAAGGAAACTATATCTAGTAGACAAATTGTTATTTGTTAAGAATTGAAAGAAGAGTTTTCCTTATAATGGATAGAGAGTCAGAGATGTCAAAGTAGGTAGAGTATGTGTTAAAACTTTTGCATAGATATCGGAATGGCTCATATAATTCAAAATTAGTTTTACATTGTTTTAAAAATATGGGCTGGTAATGTCTTGATGGACGGGCAGGAATGTTTAAACTTATTTCAGAAAGAAGAAATGGACTATTTATTGATCCCTTCAGCAGTTTCGTTACGAATATTACACCCAGAGTTTCCCTACGACTAGCTAAAGTTGGAAGGTTAATAAGTTTTAAGCGACTAGTGTACGAAGGAAGATTGCAATGAGGGTTCCAATTCAAATTTCTTAATGCAAAAAGTAAAAATTGTTTTTGAATCGATTCAAGTCGATCAGAATGAATTTTGTAACTCGGATTCCAGATTATAGATGCGTATTCTAGTGTCGGTCTTACTAAGGTTGTGAAAAGGGCTTTAGTTACGTAGGGGTCACTAAATTCCTTAGACCAACGTTTTACAAACGCTAGAACACTTTTAGCTTTATTTATCATGACGTTGATGTGAAGGTTGAAATTAAGTTTATAATCGAATCTTACACCTAAGTCGACAAACTCATAAACTCGCTCCAGATCATGATTATTAATGGCGTAAGCTATGGGTTCGACATTACTCCGCGAAAAGCACATAAATTTACATTTATTTAGATTTAGTATCATAAGATTTATATTGCACCACGTAACCATACCGTTTAAATCATTTTGAAGGAGCGATCTTTCCTCCGGTGTGGTGTAGGACCTGAAAAGTTTCACATCATCTGCGTACATTAAAACTTTAGAATAATTTATAGCACATGAGATGTCGTTAATGAACAACAAGAACAGAGTCGGTCCGAGATGGCTGCCCTGCGGAACCCCAGAGGACACATAAATACTAAATGAATATGCATTCTTATAAACAACTCTTTGTGTTCTGTTAGAAATGTAAGAAGAAATCCAGTTTAGGAGGATAGGTTGAAAACCCAGTAGTTGAAGCTTGTGGATAAGTAAATTGTGATTAACCTTGTCAAAGGCTTTACTAAAGTCAGTATAAATAACATCCGTTTTAGCATTTTCCCTGAACCCATTAGAAACACTTGTTGTAAATTCCAGAAGGTTAGTGATGGTTGATTTACCCCTACAGAAACCATGCTGAGAGTTCACAATCAATGACTCAATCGAGTTTTTTATCTGGTTGCTTATAATCAACTCAAACAGTTTTGGGATAACAGACAATTTTGCTATGCCTCGATAATTTTCAATCGAAGATCTAATACCGCTTTTATGTAAAGGAATAATGAAGGATTCTTTCCAAGCAGTAGGAAAAATACCAAATTTCAATGACAAGTTGAATAGCTTTGACAAAGGTAGATGAATATGATCCGCACATTTTTTAAGGAAACATGCGGGGATCATATCCGGACCATAACTAAAAGACTCTTTCAGTGATTTAAGGTGATCTAAAACTTCATCTGAATTTATATAGGTAACATTAATTGTATTATTTTGAGAAAGATGGTACGGGTATATGCTGAAATTTAAATTATCTTTGGAATAATTAGATTCGAAAAATTGTGCAAAGAGATTGGCAATGCTTTGATTATCACTAGACACACAATCCCGAAAACTCATAGATGAGGGAAATCCGCTCACTCTGCGTTTTGAATTCACAAAACCATAAAACGATTTAGGGTTACGAAAAATGTTCATTTTCATTTTTCTCAGATAATCATTGTAGCACTTTTTGTTCAATGCAAAATATTTATGTCGTAAAGTTGAGTATTGAAGGTAGACTTTCCGCAAGCCTGTCTTCTTATATAATTTAAAAATGCGAGATTTCTTATTTTTTAAGGCTCTCAAGTCTTTAGTTTCCCACAGATGCAGGGGCTCAACATATATGTATTTCTGTTTGGGTACAAATTTATCAAACAGACAGTGGATCGTGTTAATAAAATGCAAAACATTTTGTTCAACGTTGCCATCATAGTTTGGCCAGACTAGTTTAGATAGTTCACTATTAAGTTTTTTATAATTAGCCTTAGCAAAGTTAAAACGAAAACACGAATCAGACGTTTTTGAGCAACAATGATCATCATCGCTTATAATTTCGTGTATTAACTCCAATGAAGGATGGTAAGTATCTTCAGGGAAAATAAGAGGGTCAGTTCTATTCACATAGTAATTAGAAACGTCATCTACAAATATCAAATCAAGTACCTTTCCGAATTTGTTTTTAATGACGTTTACCTGATGAAGACAGAGATCCGACATTTCTTCTAAAAAGTCAGTACAATTAGCCTTAGATGTAATCGGCATGATTTCATTGTTTTCCTCGCTCCATGAAACGTGCGGAAGATTAAAGTCGCCCAAGACTATAAAAGAATCCAAGGGCGTCTTTTTTGACTCGACACGTTTCAGCAAGGAAACACTTTGAAAGTAAACTGACTGTTCGGAAGAAGGAGGAATGTAAATAACTGCCAGGTAAATATGGCCTTTGCCAGCTTTTATCCGAATGCACAAGAACTCAATGGATTCCCCTGCAGCTACATTAATTTCTTCAGATGGAATTGAGGAATGAACCGCAATTAGTACCCCTCCACCGACCCTGTTCAAGCGATCATTTCTGTACACTTGGTATTCTTTACTAAAGATTTCCGAATTAAAAATATGAGGTTTAAGCCATGTTTCGGTAAAAGAAATTATTTGAAAGTTACAATTAAAAGTTTTTAGATAAAAGTCTGTAAATTTAGTATTTAAGCCCCGAACATTTTGATAGTAAATGTTTAGGGCAGATTTATTTATTAGTTTTTTGAGCTATTGCTAGGCAGGACGAGTTTTGGTAAGTTGTTATTAACGGATCTAGGCCTTTCTTCAAATTCGCGGACAAAGGTCCCGGCTGGCCAAAATGTTTTCTTTAAAACGGTGTCATAATATTTAGGCGAGACGTCAATTTTGAAAGAAGCTACATTTCTTTCATAATTAAAATTGAATTTTTTAACGAAAAGTTTTTCAGGAACAATTTTAGATGATATGAAAGCCCTCAGGTCTTCAACAGTTGTATCTTTATGAAATCTAGATACAAAAACTGATTTATCACGCGGAACGATAATCAATTCTTTGGCCTTCGGAACAGGCTCCTTGGCTTTCGGAACAGGCTCCTTGGCTTTCGTAACAGGCTCCTTGGCTTTCGGAACAGGCTCCTTGGCTTTTGATGCAAGAGCGATCGAGGGAGTTACGAAATTTTCCCGAGACGTTTGTTCAGCTAAAGCAGTTTTGGAGGAACAAGGTTTGTCGATGTAGGGACCAGGTGAAGCCAAATCGATTAATTCGACGGAAAGCTCAGCCGATTCGACCTGAAGGTTGCTCTGAACCTCTTCATTACGCGGGTTAATGGCTTTGGTTTTCTTTAAAGGTTTTGGCAACGCGAAGGAACTAAACATTTCCTCGTGCCTTTTAAATTTATCATTTAGAGCCGATAACTCCTTTGATAATTCGGAAAAGCCATTTCTTGTGTGTCTAAAAAATTTGAAAAGATCAACATCTGTTGATCTGCATTTTAAACACGACCAGCGCACTCCCTTGTTCTCTTTAATTGCATCAAGAACCCTACCCGTCAGGCCAGCGCACTTCATATGGGCAAGCC